>NW_019060165.1:384950-404074 GCF_000696155.1 Zootermopsis nevadensis | reverse complement strand
ACGCCGGTGGCTGGGGGTGAGATACACATTAATAGGAAGTTCTGTCTCTTTCTCTGGGCCGCCCATTCTCAAAATTCGAAATGATTTGTGCTTCTCTATACGAAGTAACACTGGTGGCGGTGGAAGGCAGGTGGTGGAGGAAGGGTGGCGAAGTGGGTGGCGTCGGTCCGTTGTTCCCGTCTCTCTTCCTTTCCTTTGCCTTCCCTATTCTGCTTTACTGGGAAAGTGCAATTTACAGATAAACTCCGAGAGCTATGATTTACGTCTGAAAGCTTGATAAACTCATATTCCCTGCTTGAGTGAGTAATATCTGCATAAAACCTTGAATAGGATTACAAATGTTCATAAATTGTGTGTGCTATAATTCAGTCAAGCCAAGCAAGCAAGCAAGGCAGCGGGAGGAGTGTTCTGGGTAGGACATGATTCGCGGGGGGAAGGAGTACGAGAGGAGAAGGCAGACCCGGGCAATGCTTTATGATGGCAGATAGATACGTTGTTTGATCTATGAGGCCGACAGCCTACCGCTCGTGGGAAGGAGAGATGGCCTTCTTACCTTTGTTTCATGTCCTTCAGTGCTGAATATGCGTGCCTCTGTTCTGAAGGACACGAAACTGACGCATGCCAGTGCTGACGAATCCTGCGCTATCTCTTTCCGAGGCGAGAAACAAATACAAGGGGCAGAACGCTCAAGAACAGCGAAGAGGGAGTAAGGAAAACGGAGAATGGGAAGAGTAGAAGAAGGAAATGGAGAAAAAGTTCAGGAAGAAAATAAATCAGACGGAAGAGAAGAGGGAGAAGGCTTCTTTAACTAAGATGACAATAGCTCTGATTTCATAGCCCTTAATGCGGCCGAATTCAGGACACTTTTGCAGCATTTGTGTGGATGCAGTGAGGAAAGCTATGAATAGCTTAGGACAGGATAGTCTGTCTAAGGGCAAGATTTGGAACGGCTACCTCTCGATACGAAAGAAATCATTTCCAGGCGAATTTCAATGGTCTCTTTACACTCAGTAGGTACAGCAAGCTTATAAGAATGCAGACTGTGACAATGAAACGAAACAGATTAAAGACGACAATGGAGAAAATATATTTTCATAAAGCTTTCTTCCTGATCGTGTGTACGTCACTGACCATCATGTTACGTATTGCAGGTAAAACGCTAATACCGCACTGTAAGAACCTAACATTATTTTTATTTGTACTTGTATGCTGTTAAATATTCACATTACCGTAACAAGTTTCAAATGCGTGTCACGTAAAATTCTTTGATGAACAGAGATTGCCATAAAATCGATCAAGGTCCATAAGACCTTAACAAAGTCGGCTTTATGTCGGACAGGTGATGGTGTAGACCTCGAAAGGCCTACGACATCACAATAAAACCTGTTTATTAGTTTCGAATATTAAACTTGTGGACTATCAATAATGTTTTAATTTCATGCATATGGCGCAAAGAAAGCATAAATCTGTCTGGGAATGTTTGGAGACGCCGGAATCAGCCTCCATATTTCCAGTAATCAGATCTCTAGGGAACGAGTAAACTGGACAGAGAGAATGTTTCACATCTGTGATGAAGAAGTGCTTTGAAATCTTTGCTGTAAGTTAGACTTTCAATCTCTCTCTTTTAATTTGTGCTTTTAGCCGAATTCAGATTGGATTGCCCCTCTTTCTAGATGGACTGTCCTTCAACTGTATCTCATGGCCCTTAGTTCTATTGAAGTGTGGCTTTTTGTACCCACCACGCCTCCATGAACACATCCATCTTCAGTTCGAAGCCCCGTAATTAAAAACCATAGCTTGAAACGAACATTTATGAGAAGTTCACGGAGGATAAAGTCACCTTAAAATTAAAGTAGAACCCGATTTAAATAATGTAAAATTGTTTTTCTGGATTCTGTCCATTGTCTGAATTATAAAACTATAAAAACTACAACGTTTCGGAAGTTGATTTCTGCTTCCGTTTTCATTAAACGAGAGGGAAGAGGACAATGTCCTTCTGTTGGGGCCCCTGGTTGATCTAGCTTTAGACATGGTCTAGGTCCAAACTAACTCCATGGAATAGAGTCCTTGAGAAGCTATCAGTCGAGCTGCTAGTCAGAAATTACCCGCCTTTATGGGATCAGAATGTGCATTAGCTTACTCTGTTCACAAAATCCCACCCCTATCTTAAGCCAAATGAATTAAATCTATTCCCAACTTATTTCCCTAAAGTTAATATTATTGTGCCACCTACTCCTAGATCTTCTAGGCGATAAAGCTCCTCATATGCACCTGTCTCCTGGTTCATGTTTTTCATCAGCACCACGTCCTAAAATATTCTCTAAGTGTATTCTTTCTGTATTGTGACAGAAAACTTTTGATATTCGTATAAAGCAATAGGTAAAATTATGGTTCGGTGTATTTAACTTTAACGTCTTTAGATACAGACGATAAGACATAGGACGCTGAACTACATCGTAGCAAAGGATCTCCCGAACATTGTTACAACTGTGCTGCTCATCGGGTTTGTCAAGGCTTCTAGACTATTGATTTGGTTTGAAACGACAGATTTTGTGTGTAACAAATGTATGCCAAGGCAAATTAATTTCGAGAAATAAAAATTTTGAACTCCAGATTGGAGTACAAAAAGAAGAATTGAATTTTCCTTCATCGAGTTATCAAAACTCAAAAAGCAGCTTCCATTTCAATGGTATTCCTGGAAAACACTGCTCAGTTAAATGCGTTGCAGGTGAATCCCGTTAGATAACTACAAATATCGTGTGTGCAATTACATATTTATTCTCGAAGGCGTGATGCTGTTTCTGCAGGCTGTAGCTCAGGAACTACAAATCATGGCTAAAGCCGAATTATTTGTGTTTACAGGTTTTTCAAACTGCCTATCAGGCTCAAAAAAACATACTTTTTCATTACTTTTACACACTACTACCTAGCATAAATTAAAAATAATGACAGACTTGTCTAAACTTTTAATTGCATTTATTCTGCATTACAGACTTCTCAGTCTGTGGCATCCAAACCACACGCAATGATACAATATTAACCTTCCATTTGCTTTTATTACTTTCTTGTTTCTCCCCGTTCTGTTTCTCACTCTTTCATATGCTTTCTTTCATTCTCTCGCTCTGCCTCTATATACCACACTGTCTTCCTTCCTTCCTTAATCCATTTATTTCTTTCATTCATCCTAATCCCTTTCTTTCCTATTCTTGCTTCTCTCTTCTTCCTACATAATTCATTTGTTTCTTTATTTCCTCATCTGTTTCATTTCTTATTTACTTCTGTTCCAGTACATTATCCTATTCTGCCTTAGTAATCTTCTTTCATTAAAGGGTTAAAATCAAAGTCTATCTCTAAGCTTGAATTTCGTTACTTCTTAATTTTAAGGAATTTCCTCTGACCTATTTGTTTGAGGAATGAGATAAAATTACTTCTGAAACTTATTTATCGTGCCTAATATAAACGAATGAATTGAACACCCACTCCGAAACTGTTATCAGTTTCCAATTAATCTCATAAATGGCTCTTAGCAGGAGTACCATCCGTAACATTTCCCCCATCCTTAGCAAAGATCAATGGCTACAGGATAAGCTGTATCGCTTATTCTTATTTGCACAATGTAAAAACATGGTCAGTAGATGAACAACTAGGAAATAATGATACTGAATTTTGTGGAACATGTCAGCCTTCGCACAAAGAACTTCAATACGTACAGCGTATCATTTGTTATGAAGTCTTTCAGCACTTAACAGTAAACCACTTCGAGATATTTAAGAAACTAATCAATAAACTAACAAACCAACCACCATGGTACACAGTTTTGATTTAGACTGTTTGCAGTGTAGGCTTTTTTTTTCACAATGTAACTTACATGTCTTTCTCATTTTATGCTTATCAACAAAATTGTTTTTAATTCCTCCTTCGTACTAGATGACCCGGATATCTTTCCCTTATCAGTGCATCCACCCTAAGCACGACAAGTAAACGGTAAAAACTCGGCTCGAAGGACACAAGCCAATTTTCCATTGCAAAGTTTAGCAGGTTTATGGCATTTTATGTTGTATTACCAATTTATAATGATAATTAAACGTAACTCATAAATACATCCTGTGTAATGTGCTGCATTACTGATCGCTAAAACACTAATTTATATATTCATTCAATGGCAGATATCTGCCCTAGTCCACGAAACAAATTCACATAGTTTGAATTTTCAAGTCCTCCCCCTACAGGATGCATTAGATGTAAACGTATGCCATTCTTGCATTTTGAATAGTGACTGGGTCCCGAAAAAACCTTAATATTCAGTGATTAATCATAGAAAGGAGTGATATGTGATTGCTTATTCTTTATGAACAAGCAACTTTGTGACTCGTCGGTGGACAAGATTCAGCAATTATTTATGCAGTTGTTATAAACAACATTGCTGTTGCACCGCGTGTGGCACTGAAACACACGAAATTAAACATAAATTATAACGAGTACGAAAACGTTCAAGTGTCATGGAACTTCGTACGCTGTCAGTCTGAACCGTGAAGATCATCGATACGACGTAAACTTGAGCTCTAAATTGCACTGACACCTACGCTCTGCTCCGTTCTGGGTAGGAGTTGAGGTTCTCAGGGCGGTAAGTACGCATAGGCATGCGTTCAAAATGAGTCAAACCACCGGCATGACAACAGGAGTCCATTGTTACCACTGGGCATGGTGATTTGAAATTTTGCAATGACACTACCAAAATACTCAATATCAAATTTCGGTTTGCGTTACATTTTGCCACTAAATTTTTTACCGTTCAATTTAAACATCAGACTTCCTGAAGATGGCAGTCTTCTAGATTCTAGCGCAGTGTAGTCTGGATTAAGTTTACCAACGTTTCAGAGGTCCTTGCTGCCTCCATCATCGTCCTGATAATGGAGGCGATAAGCACCTCCGAAACGTCAGCCAATCTCTACGAGGCTACACGGCGCAACAACCCAGAAGACAGCCATTTTCATATTCAAAGCCGTAAGAGCATAAAATTCTACTTATTAAGTTCCTCATTATGTAATTCTCTCTACTCCTATGAGTCTTCCTATTCCCACTGCTCGGAAATTGCTGTTTTGATTTAATGGCTGGTTCGACAGAACTTTAGAACAATTCAGAACGTCACACATTAAAAGTCAATATGAACTCATCGACATTTAGTCAGCAAAGTGAATCACAAGGCCGTCATGTAGTAATTTCGAGGTGCGTAAATCACAAAAATATAGGAGGCCGCTGTAACACTACGATGTCAATCCGAAACCCACTGTAATTAATTCTCTTCTCTCTAGATATATCGTTCATTTATCGTTCTGAATAAAAAAAGCATGAGTTTCTACCCAGGTCCATTAATATTTACGACCAAAATAAATTTGATTTTAGACTATCATCAGAAAACGTGTATGATACAAGCGTGAAGAGACATTAGTCGCACGCGATAAAACGTATGTCACCGTATTTTCGCTTCAAATCGAGGAAGGGAATCTGTTGACTCTATCAATGACAGTCAAGTTATAAGGGCTTTATCAGATATTTTAATACATAAATCCTGTACTCATAATGGCAAACATGTATTCGAGAACAAAACTGTAACAAGGCGACTAAGGAACTGCTTACATATCCATTACTTCGAAGTGATGAGGAGAACAGAAAAGAGAACCAAACAGACTGACGCACACAGTAACACAATTTGATGTACAAGCTTTATCTTATGTCGTCACTGTTATGAAATAAATCAGATGGGCGGAAACTGTAGCACGAAGGGAAGTGAGAAATGTATAACGTTCAGTCTCTGAATGTCTTTGGCGATGGTATTACATTTCTGCTTCATTTCTTTTGGGCCGTATCCACAGTGTATTTTTAAAAAGGCTTAAAATGTTAATGATAATCTTTAAAAAATCGCTACGTTTCGAAGAACAGGCCGTTCACAGTCGAGTAAAAAGGGGGAAACATCTACGGAGTGATTAAAATCTAAACACTTTGTTCTTCAACCTGAATGAAAGAGACCTCTCACAAGACCTAGATTTAGATGGTAAAATAATATTCCATGTGTTATAAAGAAACATGGTGGGAATTTATGGCTGAATTATTTTGGTTTAGATTGCAGTTCGATATAATAATTTTATGAACACGGCAACAAACATTCAGCCTACATAAAAGCAGGGAATTTCTTGACCAGCTGGGGAATTATCGTGCTAAAATTCATGGCACCTTCCTGATATTTGCTTTAAGTCTCTGAATAAAATAACGCGAAACATTGGTTAAGAGAGCCTATTTCTGGGCCGAGATTTGAACCTGAGACCTCCCAAATACGAAGAAGGAGACTGTAAGCCTATGAACGTGGACGTCTTTGTACACGTCAAAAGGTTGTTTTTTTGTTTTAGTTTTAATTTCTATTAATTATTTAGAGCTGTGTCATAAACCATATGAGAAGAAAAGAAATAAACAATAAAATGAATATAGTAGATTATATTTAGGGGTTGTCTCTAAAAATGTTATTTCTTGGGAAACAGTCGCTCCTAGAAACTGCTTTGTTCCTGGCTATTTCGGGGAAACGGTAATAAATACTCCCATAACACTGTCACAGAGGCATAACCATTACACGTGGTGTGGAGGAAAAGCCAAATCCTAATTTAATAACTTAGAGTCGTGACGGCATAACTGTTACATCTGGTATACAGAAAATGTCATCATGTAATTGCAGACCATCGAGTCTTGTCGTTGCATTAGTTTTGGAGGCAATGTTAATAAATAAGCTTACAACGGACTCACTTTTACGCGTTGTTTTCAAGTTATGGTCTGATTTCACATTTCATACGTTTATAGTAGCTGGGCAACCGATCAAACAATAACAAACCGAACAACCGACGAACGAACAAACTGTCTAACGAGGAAACAACTTATTAACTGCTAAACCCATTAACAAACCAATTAATCGATCAGTGAAGCAGTCGACCAAGAAGCCATACAACAACCAATAAAACAACCCGGAAATCAATCAGCCAACCGAAACTATCAACAAACTGTTAATAACTATGAACCTAACCACCTACAAATTAACAACAACCAACGCAATCAGGAAACCAGCCGAATTAAAAGAAAGCAATTCATTTAGCAAACCCACCCGTTCCTGTGAAATACCATCCAACTGAGAGTTGCTCTCATCAATCTGCTGCTACCTGTTCGCTTCCTTAATAGCTTCAGGGAGTGACTGGTTGTGGGGACTTGCGAGGATTAAAATTCACTTCATGCCACAAGAAGCACACCATCTGACCTCAGCGGAACAAAGTCACTGACCGCAAACTTTACATCAACTTCCCTTCGAGAATTACCGATTTCGTATTAGAAGCAGGCAACGCTGACAACATAGCTTGAAAGTAGTTCCACAGTCTTCTCGCTACGTTCTGCCCATCTCACCCGCAGGGTATATAAAAACTGGCATCTGTCTAATCAAGAGATCTGTCTGTGCTGGGACTCCGCCACAGATACGTGTATAATCATCAGGTCAGCAGCATATCAGATCCTTGTCTATGAGGCTACAATTATATTCCACAATCGCGACACAAAATACAGACAGCTACTTCAAATAGTTCTTTACTTATTCTTGTCCTCCTCCTTTCCAACTGTCTTCTTCCTCTTCTTCTTATTCTTCGACATCCTTCGTTCGTCTGTTCCTTCTTCTTCTTCTTCTTCTTCTTCTTCTTCGACATCCCTCGTCCGTCTTTTCCTTATTCTTTTCGTCCATCTCCCACGACTTCTTGTTTCTCATATTTTTCACCTTCGGCCTTCCTCCATACTAAGCCATTCAGTCACATTGAAATAAATATGTTCATTAGAATTCAGATCGCAAGCTCGCAATCACGATTTGTCTCCAAATGGAATTGATACGTGTATTAAGCAAAAGCTATACTTCTTCTTGGCACTGAACAAGACCGTGGCTTTCAATCATCACGAACACCAAGCGATGAAGTTTCCCCGTATATGTTTCTAGTTTGAAACTGACGGTAGACTAGTATGAAAATGATTTACTGTTAAGAGGAAATATTCTTCGGGTCAAAGGTGAGCGAGAGGTGACGTAATAGTCACGTGATTCAATTCAAAAGTACAGGTGTGGTCATAGGCCAAGCATGCTCTTCGGCTCAGGAAATTTAGAATGTTTAAGTATCATCATCAGGGGCAATGCAGCGTGTGACGTATAAACATTAATTCATAATAGGGCAGAAAAATTTAAGAAGTTTTAATACTTTCCGCGTTCCGCATGAGATACCTCAGTACGAAGCACTGGCATTTCTTTCGATTCATTAGCGCTTTGAGATCAGTAAACGAAACGTGATATGGCAAATATCTGAAGCGTTAAAACTAATGTTTCGTGACTTTTCAACAACGATAGTTTTTTTTACAAATAAAATAGTCAAACCGAGAAGATGCCTTTATATACAAATCACCAAGAAAAGTATTAGAAGTAAATTCTTGAAGGCGTCAGAACTCGTCTAATTTTAAAATTCGTGAAGTCTATGTTCAATCCACGGATGAGAGTCCTCTTTTAATACGACACTCGCTCATACAATCAGAAACTGTCCCACCTGTTATAGGTTATTTGCGCTGGAAATTAATTTGTTATTTATTCCAAGTCAATTTAACGATGCTGTTTCATCTACACAGAGTGAAATACGATGCTTATAAACGGTGAATATATTTATCCTTAAGACTGCAAATGAATGCAGCTAAATTTGGGAACAATTTTCTTCTCTTGTCGTTTTAGCACAGGTATATTTCGTGACAGTACAGTCCAGATTTGCCAGATGCAAGAATATGGCCTTCTTATGGGTTTAAATGCCTCCAATAAGTGATCTAAGACATCCGCGGTATGTTTTCTGAACACGCAAGAACAAGTTCAAGTGAAGACATTTCAGGCCGGAGAAAGACATCAGTCGACTGTTGATTTCTGGTCCTTGTACTCACTTATACAGCTGAATCTCCCAGTGCGGAAATGTTAAAATCACTCTCCCAAACACTGAACTGTTCAATTCATTGAGTGTCAAATGACTAAACCTTTTTAAAAATCCACAATCTCAAGTTAAGGGCGTCGAATAAAACGATGAGGAAGGAGGGAAAAAATGAGAAAACCGAGAAGATAAATGAGAAAGAAAAAGTAAAAAGAATGGAAGAGGAGCATAGGAAGGAGATCAAGGAAAAAAATAAAATAAAGATAAAACTGTTCATGTCGTCACCATGTCTACACTTTTATTCTGTAAAACACACTTGTTGCTTGTCACTGCTCCCTGATCTGTAAAACACACTTGTTGCTTGTCACCGTTCCTTGTAAGGACCAAACTAAAAAGGAAACACCCTCGGGAACGAAATCTCCCATCTATTAAAGGTAAAAGAAAGTTCTGAGCCAGTGTTACATTACGTAAGTCTTATTTTAAAGTTTACATTTGAAGTTACTTACTTAAATGACTCATTAGCGGATAGTGGTAAATGGTTAATGGTTTGGTAAGTAAATTTGTTGAATTGCTAGCTACTTAGTAATTATTTAGTTTAATTTAGTTATAGGTAGTTTTTATCTGGCTTCAAACTAATTTACGTTCATTAGACAGTTATGCAATTTGTCAGTCTGAACTGATATTGCCGTATCTTATCACACTTTTACGTCTGCTCAAGACCAGTATTTCTGAGAGTCACTTAAAATAGGTAGATAACTGAATTAACCTGGTCAATGTTTTTGGGTGTTCTGCAGTACGAAATGAAGCTACGTGCAAGTCTCCCGCGATGGATGGATGGCCCTGGTCGGTCATTCCTACCTACGGCGCCACGGGAATCCTGCGTCGCCTTAAATCTTTCTGGCTGGACAGCAGCTTTAATGGGACGCTCCACTGCGGTCCATCGCTTAAAGGTGGATAACAGGCCTACTGAGGGTAAGAGTGTAACAAGTTCCCTCATACCACCCCCTCTCCTCCTCGAAATAATCGCCAATCTATTTACAAACTTTCCAGAAAAAAGAAACAGGCTTATCGTTCTTCACAAGAGTACAAAAATTTCTATAAAGAAATTATATTTCAATCTATTATTAATAAATATACAATTCAGTTATCTATTTATATATATCATTACACTATTGCAGATTTCATTGCGTTAAATGTGTATGAAGAAAGCTAAAAAAAATTTCAAACTTTCGTCAGGTAACAAATATAAATTTTCATTCAGGATTAATAATTTTAAAAGGAACGAAACGTTCGGGGAACCTAAGATGTGAGGGTGTAGACAGGACCTATTTGGCCCCACAGGTATCAGTGGCGGGGTCTCGAGGACAAGGTAATGATCCCTTGGGTTCATAAAAGGTTAGGAACATCTTTACCAGCTAAGCGATTGTTATATTCTCATGTTGGTCTCTGCCTGTCCAATAAAATTAGTTCGTATTTTCTTACGACAGCAGGTACATCTGGATAACTTGTGAATGAGTATGCACGGTCTAATGTTTATGTTAACCGACTCCATGGCAAGTCTTATCGAGCAGTTTATAGTTTCTAAACTAGTCACAAACGATCTTTTATCAAGACAACCGAAAGGTTCATCCCCGTATTCACACAAACCCGCAATTCAACCAGTTCAGTTGTCTATAACTTCACACACTACCTCTCCAAAATCCGAAAAACCCTTATTTCACCCACGAGATCTCGGATCCTGTACCACACGGGCTATTTTTTGCATCTCTCAGTGCCCCCAAGATTGCTGTATTTCCCACACATCTCATCCTCCTCATACAGACTCAGTGCCCCCAAGATTGCTGTATTTCCTACACACCTCATCCTCCTCATACAGAGAATTTACTGATAGAGTTGAACGTAACTATCAATTTCCGGCTTCCAGTAGGGACTACTATAATGCATATAAGTTGATTATATTAATTTTTACGGAGCGATACTTCGAGAAAATATGTAGAGTTTGGCGGTGAGTCATGCAGTTCCAGCCGTGAAGTGATAGTTGAGTTCATCTTCATCAGTGACCGCAATGTATAATTTCTCCAAAAAGTACAGGTTAGAGGTTAAATAATTGTAAATGTACCGTATTAATTTTTGGATTATTTAATAGTACAGGTTAGAGGTTAAATAATTGTAAAGGTACCGCATTCATTTTTGGATTATTTAATAGTTTTTTCACCTGCAGGGCTTTAGATGCTTATTAGATTTGGAATCACCTTAAACTATAAGCAGAGAGTCTCGATATACTTCAAGGCTCCTTCCCAATATTTGCTTGGGCAGGAAAAGGAAAACTACGAAGAAAGTCATTAATAATAGCCGCCTTTTGACCAAGATTCAAACCCGGGACAACCGAAATATAAAGAAAACGTGCTGAACAACTTCTCCTCTACACTTACTACTGAAATGTATTATTGCAGTTCTTTTTAACGTAACTCAGATTAAAATCAAGGGGGTCAAATATGGTGTGGTTCAAAGAGGGATTTTTCCATTTAATTTTTCACTGACAAAAAGTAAATCATGGAGTTATGTCAAGTTCGGAATTCAATTTTCATGTTTGCCAGGGAATAGGGATCTCTATCCCTGTGTGATATTTGGGCATGTGATTAGAAATAAATCTTGCATTTAACAATAAACTTGAAGGCAGGGACAATACATTTGACTCACAGTCTTTCTATCCCTTTATTAAAATTCAGAGAATGAACGACACACGTACATTTTTTCCCATAATATCAGGAGAATGAGAGTATCCAGTTCTCATTCACTGGTTCTTCCAACACTTGTCTATCCATCCATCTATCTCCAGTTTCTTTTCAGGTCATCCGCAAGCAGTAGCAGCAGAGGCTTCAAAAGACTGAGGACCAAGTGTGGGGAACTTTGCAGATTTATTACGGTGGAGCGCGGAAAATGTCGACCTAAGCTCGCTCGCATACTCAGCGCCCAGTCCGTACGCCCATGCACTTTCCATAAGAGAGAAACCATAAATTGCAAACACTGCTGCATGCCTCTTATATATATATTGCTGATTTATAAATATGACTGCGAACTATAATAACACCCCCCTTTCATTCTCTTCTCACTATACCCCCCCCTTTTCTCACTACTACTCTCCCTGAAAATGTATAATTGAAAATTGATTTACGTGGTCCAGGCTGTCAGATACGTAAAGACGGAAGTAAAAAGACAAGGATGGTTGTGGAAAGGGTGAAAGGAAGTACAATGACTGAACTATATTATATATTCGTTTCGTTCGTGGAGTATCATCCATGTATGACACCAAACAAATATTACAACTCATTTGTCCATCTTTTGTGAATATATAAAGCCAGCAGAATGTTGTAAGGTTAAGGAATGATCAGGTTACGTTCACAGATTTGTGTTTTATGACTGCACACAAAGAAAGCAAGTCAAAATGTAAAAGAAAAAGAATTTTAGACATTACCATACCCGTTTGCAGAAGACTAAGTAGGCTAGTGTTGCAATATAATGCGAATTAAATACAGAAACCAGTACAAGAGCTTCGTGCACTGCGTATTAGAATGCATACAAATTATAACGGGACTTGCAGTAATAGGACATAACAACGTGGACTAGACTGAACTGGTAGGATACCGTGCGTACAATGGCGGGCTTTCGTTTAGCCTACGTAGTAATTAACTTACGGATCTAATTACAGCAGGGAATTTCTTGATTATGGACGGTTGAAGACAACCCTGCATCGCTCTGATGATGGAGGAAGCAAGTACCTCTGGAACGTCGGTTAACGTCTACCAGCCAACACGGCCAAACAACACAGAAGACACCCAGGCTACAGGCGGACTGATTCCAGCAGTACGGGTTATTTCTCTTCGCCACAACGTCCACACCGTCTCAGGTCTCTTTTCTTGAGGATAAAGTGGCCGGAACGTGAAGCTAACCGCTCTCGTACATCTTGTGCCGTGGTTAAAAACTCGTGAAGCTATTACTTTCCACTCCCTCATACGTCTGCACGGCGTGGTGCTTAGTTAAGCACCAGGGAACTTTGCTTTTATATACGTAATTTGGAACAGAGTAAGGCCGTGGCAAATTTTGCTTGAAAATAGATGGGCTAAGGCAGTATGAGAGGGAGATAGAGACAGACAGAGAGAAAATAAATAAAAGGAAACAGTAAAGACGGAAAGTAACAAGTTGAACAACGGATGGAATAGATCAAAGACATGCATTTGGCCTGCCGGGAATAATAAAAAACAAAACTGTGAACCCCCTGTAGGACATTGTTAGGTTAAGTAGGTTTCTTACATGTATGGGACATGATGACGACAAATGTGGTGACCTGGGAAGTCCTACAGTCACATGTCTACAGAAGATGAGGGGAACTTGATTTCTTACTATTGTCAAGGCACACATCTCTTGGTCGCAAATTAGAAACCTGTTTCAAAACAGCAAAAACCTGGTGGGATAACCGCGTCATGACATCTCAGATTTATCAGGACAAATCTACCGCAAGAGTGTTGGTTGACACTTTTGTTATTAAATTCCTTTGCACTGTTACAGTCATCTTTGCTTTATATCTGGTAATAGTAATCTAAATACCACGATAAAAGTACGTAACAGAATGTCCGAATGAAACAGTAGTAATAAATTAGGCCTGCAATCACACAGTCGATCTTTGTACATTTTGGCGGGAATCTCCGTTGCCTGTTGGCGAGATAAAGACTGGCCTTGTGCTGATAAGTTGTCAGGACAGACGGCAGATTAAACTATGCCAGTATATTGTAATGGCGGGAAGGTTACTCGTATCAGGCGTCTTGGAACTTCGATTTTGACCCGAGAAATAGTCACTCAGTGTTGATTTTCTCTGTATTTATGTTAATACCTCGACGTAAGAGACAACAACACGACCGTCAAATGTATTTATTGATTTCTTCTGAAGATATCATGAGAGATAACTAATTTTCGATCTGAAAGGAAATAATCAAGACATAGCGACTGAATTACTCCAGTATTCTTCCGGAGAAATAGAGGAAAACCACGCAAGCCTCAGTAAAGACAGCAGGTAACCTGACCGAGATTCGAACTGGTAACAGAGCGTAACCGCTGAAAAACCTATCGCTTTCTCTACTACTGATATTATTTCTGGTGTAACAATCTGCTACATCATTACAAGACAAAAAATATTTGCGAATTATATAATCAGAAAGTGTTTATCATTTGTTGCTTTCATTAGCTTACGATATTTCTTTTTATAGACCAGTTTCCGCAACCGATTACTTACTGTTAATGAAATTCCCGTCTGTCTTCCGCGGCAATTGCGCAAAACCTTAAGTAGTTCTGCTTTTAAGCTAATTCTCTATCTTCTGGAACAAAACGAAGCTCATAGATACATCTTTCTTCATTTCTTCACGTCTGAAGGGAGAACTGAAGCTAGTGAACTGCCGTCTGTTTACGCTAATGGTTTAACGACTTTATTTCAACTTTACTGGTTATAGCGTCGGATGACAAGATGATTATGAATGATGGATTGAACACAATGTGAAAGAAAGAAGTCGCAGTTTATTGTATTCGACCAACATAAAGAAAGTAAAAAAAGGAGAGAAACAGGAAAAGCTTGGTGAAGATTACCGGTCTCCGGTCTCGGATTCGAAAGTATGACCAGAAGAATTTGCAGCCGCAATTTCGCGATTTTCCCTTAAAACAGGGTTACCTTGCTACTGTCTTTATCCTGGACTGTATCTATATTCAGAATTGTAATTATTTAAAAATACATAGTTTCGAAAGATGGACCGTCAATCATTATGATATCCGGTGCGAACTAGATTCATGTAGCTCAGGATAGGGGACTCTTGGCGAGCTATTATGAATGCGAAAATACACCTTCCGATTCCGTAAATGGCGATGAATTTATTGACTAGCTGAGAGACCATTAGTTTCCCAAGAAGGACACTGCACCTTCTAGTTAATTAGTTTATTAAAGTATTCTTCAACTGTTAATTGAGGATCCAATTTGTTACAAGACTGTTTTCTCTGAAACCTGCATAAATCAAAATTACATGAACAGGAAACAATATATATTCAAGTTAATTATTTTCAGTTAAGTTGTTATTTATTCTGTGCTCCGAGATAAGCAATTATCGTTTATTAAAGATTATTTTACATTTATTTCTCTCTACATTCTGAACACACCATCAGTTTTCCGATGAATGTATGTTTTCATTTTAGACAGTTCCACTGTATATAAATTATGTAAACTGACACCTGTGTATTAGGCAACATGTAGCCATTAGAATAACAGATTAATGTAAACATAAACTTGTTAACGGTGTCCAAAATCTCAGTGCAAAAATACCGCAGTCCAAAATATTATAAGCTTGCTGTTAATATTTAAAGTAAAACATTATTTTAAATTGTAATTATCCTTTGTCTTGGAACGTACAACATAAATTAACTTGAAGGACCGTTAGATATTTCAAATCTTGTAAAGTACAGAGAAAATTTCTGTTCCTTGTCATTTTAACGTCATGTAGCTTAGGCCTACACTGTAAATCCTGTTTGGTTTCGTTTTACTACATTACAGAGGGACTCGGGGTTGTTTTCCTCTCTTTTTGGCTGACATGTTGGCATAGATCTGTACTTTCATCTAGTTCCCATACATGTGCAAATTAGGAATGAACTGGTTTATATCATAAGAAAAGCAGAAGGTTATAAATAAGAATAGAAGTACAAAGGACAATAACAGTGATGCCATCTAGTTTTAATTACAAAGTAACGCCAAGAAGCATCAATCAAAATGATGAATGACAGTCATTCTTTGCCTTCCCATCTTCCTTTCTAATGTGTATGGTACGTCCATTTCATATAATTTACGTTAGTCTGAAGTGAACACAGACTAGTTATGCGGGATTCAGCAGTGCAATAATTCTTCCCAATCTCTCACACACATCACGGTCCTAGAGGAGCATAGCAAAAACAGGGCTGACAATAATGCAGAGAAGAGGGGGGACAGAAGAGAAGTTAGCCAAGAATTACGGTCTCCCCCCCCCCTTATTCGTATGTGGACATGATAGCAGAAGCTTACTCAGTGCTGAACAGACGATCTTGATTCTCTGCCCTGAAACAACTTGGGATTCGATGTTTTAATGAATATCATGGGGGGACTATAAAACGCAATTACAAGATAACGTACAGCAAATTATTAAAACAAGATACATATATCATGAACCCAGACCGACGTCATAAACTTTAAGAACTATGCTACATACAATTGAATGTAGGTAACTATCTTATTTGAACGAATTCCTTAACGTTTTTCACGAGTCAGAAAACCAAAATATAGTTCAGTATCATGACACATGAATCATACGTCGTCACTACAAAGTTTTCTGTATCAAAGTTCACATGCAAAGAATTACAGAAAACAACACTTGAGAGATGAAAAATAATAACGAGACAGCAACAATTCATCAAATAAACAACAGCACAAATCGATGCGATAATATACTGATGTGTGTAGTGGTTTTTATCAGTCCCGCCATACAAACGCTTAGATAATGATGCTGTTATTCTAGGTTCTGGCTCCGTGTAGACTGTTCGGGAGATGTCATTGTTTCGGATAAGCAGATCGTATCCGTCTTCAGGGCTGAAGTCTAGTGTCTTTTAAATGGCTTATTTCCAAGATATTTTCAGATTAGAATTCTGTGCAAAGTTCTTGTCTTTGCCATACTTCGTTATCACTGCCATATCCAACGAAAGTTCTCATTTAAACGACAAAGAAACTGCCTGCCGGCTGTCGACCTGAACTCTGCTCTACGTCACTGCGTTCAGACTGGCTCTGGGGGGCCAATCAGTCTCCTATTCAATAAGTATAAGGGGCTATTTTCGCGAAGTTAAAATGGTCAGAACGTGAAGCTGACCACTCAAGTTCATCCAGTACCGGAATTAAGAATGAGTCCAGTTTTAACTTCACTTTCCCAAACATGTTCATGGCGCATTGCTAAAGCACAGGGGAAAATATACAAATGCAGTACCCTTCGAAAACAGCCAGGACTTTTTTACCTTAGAAAAATTTGCAGTTCTCTAGAACGAAACATTATCATCAGTTTCCTGGCAGATTCTGGCACCCCTAGAAGGTAGGACTGCTGCCATCGTCACCATTTCTATTACTTTCTGCTTTTGTGGTCACTGCCAAAGCAGAGACATCTACAACGTTTCCTTCAATCCACACGACCCAGTCTCATTCGTCTGTCTTTTGTTTTCCGATACTTCTCTCACTGTTTTCTTTTATATTTTCTTTTTATTGTTCTTCCTTGTTGATGGCAAGATCTTTTCTGGTGGCGACTTCTTGAAGAGGCCCAGAAGCAAGCAGTGACCGGAATATGTGGCCCTGTGAAGTGGAGGAGGGGAGAGGAGAAGGTGACGATGTTACTGTTGGGTGCAGAAGGTGACGGGCTGGAATTGCACCCTTTAAGAAGTGAGTTGTTTGAGATGTGAGAAAGAAAGAGGGGTAGCTTGTGGAGAAGTTGCCATCTAGGAATGAGAGCAAAAGTTTCGTCATTCCAAAATGACACGAGTGGTCTTTATGGCTTCCTCGCTGGTGGTAGTGGACGGACAGGCAGACGGTCGGACCGAACCGAAGACTGTATTGACAAAAGAATCGCCGTGCCGCGCGCTACAAGTCGTCATCATACTTTTGTTTCTTACTTGGTGCTTTAGTTCCCGAAGATCTGTTCACAATATAAGTGATCTATGTCATTCTGTACAAGCTCTTAATTAATATTCTAGTACTGTGAGGTGTACGATTTAACTCTGTGCAGCAGTCCTCCTTGAGAAAGAAGCCACATAGTATTCAAGGCTGATCAATATATATATTCCGCCTTTTATGAAACGCGAGGGTTCGTCGCCGTGTTCACAACAGCCCACCCCCGGTACTTGCCCTAAGACAGATGAACCCAATCCTCAAATTCTAACCCAATTTCCCTAAGAACAATTATAATATTATTTCCCATCTACGCCTATGTCCTCCAAGCGGTCTCTTCTCTTCATCCATAATCCAAGTCCAAAGCCCTGTATAACATTTTGTAAGACGCCAGTCTATTTTAGTGGGAAATTGTTAGCTACTGCATAATTTACAAACTAGAGGACCACAAGACTACCCTTCATTGGCTGTCCGCGACTGTTTATACAGTATATTCGCACCTACCCTCCATATCTGTTGGCTTTCTCTTTCATCCGCAACCTGTTTAGACAGTCACATCCGTCACTGTTGCAGGCAGTAAGACACGAGACGAGACTGGAAGCAAGTGCTGTGCTACTGCTGTTTGTTCCGAATGATTGCGAGAATTTGAGAGGTTTATAAGACGATGCCATGAAGTGAAAGAGTCTCCGTCGAGTTGTGAAAGTAGTAACACACATACACACACACTTGCCTCATGCCTCCGATGGCACAAGTAGGATAGTGTGACTAAAATTCGTCGGCTAACTTCAATAACACAACATCAACTACAAAAATATACATCGCAGATCTTACTTAAACCTTTAAACCCGAAGAACGCCTTTGTAACCTTGCAGAAGAAGTAGAAGTTGTGGGTTTATGTTTGTTCACTTATAGGTCGAGAACAGATAAACCAATTCGCCATACTTGGCATGCTTATTTCTTGAGACCAGCAACAGACGATACGAAGGTCAAAACACTCGAAAGTGTACTTAGTTTGTTTTTTTTTCCCCAGGGTGCGCTCTTATCCACATACCTCTGTGAGCGCAAACAAATATCAACCGAACGAACATCAAAGTAGTTTTCATGTAGGCCAAACACTGGCGATTATTTCACTCTTGACCTTAGTAATCTGACAATAACAAATATATTTATGATGTTTTTAATATAATTACTTATTAGCCTTGCCGTTAATGATTAATGCAAGTAAATGCAAAAAGCAGGGTTTTAAGTAGATTTGAGGTTTTCACAGCGGTGAGTATGAAGATTTCTGTCTTCTGGGTTGTTGCGCTGTGTAGTCTGGTCGATGTTAACCAACGTTTCAGAGGTCATACTGCCTCCGTCATCAGGGCGAATAAAATATGAAGATTTCTGTCTTCTGGGTTGTTGCGCTGTGTAGTCTGGTCGATATTTACCAACGTTTCAGAGGTCTTACTGCT
>NW_019060165.1:357432-383465 GCF_000696155.1 Zootermopsis nevadensis | reverse complement strand
GAAATGGATATGAGGAAAGGAAAAAAACCTGTTTATTAAACGAAACTGACGACCAAGGAGGAATATAAATTCAAAGAAAAAAGTTACACATTTTGAAAATATGTACTCTGCTGAAGAAGAACTTGTTCGTTGCAAATGTCAGGATGTTTATTATTACCCCTAATCGATTTTATTGAATCTCTCAAGCATTTTCTTCTTTTATTTTCAGAACCAAATATTTTCATACATTTTGGTTTCTTTCGTCCCATTTGTTTAATTCCTCCTGTCTTTCGTCGTCCGTTTGTTCCGCTTTATAAAACGTGATATTGGTCCTTCTGATCAGCAGATGGTCTCTCATGCAGCCTAAATGTTCATCACAGTGACGATAAAACGCAAGAAATCTGACGCCACTCATCTTATCCACAGTCTACTTATCTAATGTTCACTTTGGTATAATCATTCTTCCGCACATCCCAAGATCAAGATTAAAATCTGATATCCGTATCATGCGTCTTCGTACACTTTTGCGTCCAATATGAAGTTTGAGAGCCTTATGTGAGATAGATCACTCCCCCCTCCCCAAAACTTCTACAGCAAAACCTAACTACCGCACATGTCACTGCCTTTCCCAACCTCCCTAAGTCTCTTTTTGGCAAACGCCGATCTGTCCGTCTTGTGTGGCCGTATTTGTAAGCGGAAAGATATGGTTGCTGTAGATTTACAGAGTTCTACAGCTTATTTCTGCAGTTTTGGCTGCAGTTAGAGGAAGATGGTGGAAGGGGAGGGGTCAGTCTGCAATACAGCCTATAGTAGAAGCTTACGACGATCGTCTTCTGGGATGTTGCGGAATGTAGTCTGATAGAAGTTTACCATCGTTTCATCTGTCTGAGAATGGACGCACCAAGCACCTATGAAACAAATTTCTACCACACAACAACAAATAAAATTCAGACAGACTTAGTCAGCATTAAATGCTCACATATGACAGCATACAGACATTAAATAATATATAAATTTAGCAGAAAATTAAGAAGAGAGGACATCACTAGGAAGATAATATTAACGTTAATCAAATCGAGTGGGAACAGAATGTATATGACTCAAGCTAGGGCAAATTTAAAGTCTCTGGCGAATACAGTAATGAACCTAATGGTTAAGTAAAAGGTGGCGAAGTAACTATTACCTTCAAGGAAGGGCTGTATTCCTTCAAGATAGTTAATTAATATAAATAATAGCCTAACGTACGCCTCCTTAAAGTTGACAGGAAATAATACTATTTATTGCAGCATTACCGTTGAAAAACGCATTAAATTTAAAAATATATAACATTTCATTATAAAGCAAATTAATGTGTAAACATCTTTAAGGCGACTGAAACCAGTCGAAGCAGAAAACTAGCAGCCTTGAATTTACCGCCAGACCCCGTCACAAGCGCCACCATGGGTTCGTTTGGATTTCTTGCTACCCAAGTCGTCACTGTCAGAACTTTATTTTATTTATTTTTCCACACTAAATGACCGTAAAGTTAAGAGTGATCGCGGCATTAGCAATTATATTAGGAGCAGATTATCGAAAAATGTATCAGACAAATTACACACGGTACTAAAATGTTTTACAGCATAAATAATTTCTGAACGACGAATCACTTTTGTTGAATTCTGTAAAACTATACTTGATATTCATGTAAAGTAGGAATCACGCCAATGTCCAATATTAAATTTCATCAGAAACCGTCGTGCAGTTGCAAGATAAAACGCAATGAGATACAACGACATATGGACATGAATTTCACATTTTACGGGCTAACGAATTAAATCGATAAACTGAACTTAAAGTGCAATTCAAACGAGCGATTTAATTTATGGTGCAACAACAAGACGAACAGAATCCTTGTTAAGAGTAGAGAGAAGACAGAAAACAAGATGTCAGTTTCTAAAAACTGTGTGTTTTGGTCTGGACATACAGCAAATTCCATTTACGAAATTCTCCCCTCTGTATTCCTTCTTTGTTCCCTCTTTCACGCGCACGCACGCACACACACACACAAACACGCCATAAATATGGTTTCCTTCTGTTCAACATCTTGCCCCATTCTTATAGACGTGTTCCAACCCTTCAAAATTTCTTGTGTGCTGATACATGGTCGGCGCCAAACGGAAGACGTTTCAGTAACAGAAATGTATTTCAGTTGTGGATTATTAATGTTGTACACAATAATCCGTCTGTTTTATAATTAATTATTTACTCGAATAGAGTAAATTTACATAACCATTCGTTCTGCGTAAAATCAGAAGCAATGGCAATCACAGTATACAGGGTGGGTAGAAGTAAGTAGGCATTGAGAAATGGTTATAAGCGATTATTTAATGCCTATCTACTTCCCACCCACCCTGTAGAACTACTGAAATAACTAGCTGCTATATTTTTGCAAGCAGGGCCAAGTACCCAAAATACAGAACGACTACACGGTTCGCCGTAAGACAATCTGGGAATCAGAAGAATAATTAGGATATTAGAAACTACGCATAAAACTATTTAGCCTGACAAAACGATAAGTTCACCGACGTTTCAGAGGTATTTGCTGCCTCCATTATCAGGGCGATGAATATTCACTGCCGGGCTACACGGCGAAACAGCCCTGAATAAAGCGATTTATATATATATATATATATATATATATATATTGCTGTGATAACCTAAAATCTTGTTCACCTCAGAAACTCGCACAGCCGCCGAGATGGTGTCGGTGCATATAGTAATCCAACCTAAAATGAGAACAGCGGCATGGCTGACATCAGTTGTAAAACATTCAAAGCAGTTTTAATGAAAATCCGAAAATTACACGAGCGTGATATAATTTACGGATAGAGGGTAAAAGTAGCTCCATAAACAACGCCAGCAAGAAATGATGAAACAAGTTAAAGATTCGTCCCCAACTCCAGACCTGCGATACTTGTCCCAACTTCACCGAGTGGAAAGGAAGCCATCAGGGAATCCATAATGTACGGGCAGTTCCTCCCATTGTCTTCACTCCAAAATGGAAAATTATGTTTTCCGTAATAATTTTTGTTAGCCATAAATTCTCATCAAGAGAGACGATAGTCATGCAAGGGAGCGCTGTAGGAGGGAGTGCTAAGTGCTGTGGTCTATATTTTGACACACATTAGACCATACGACATCACAGCATATACTTCGCTTAATATTTAACAGGGCAATAAAGTCTGAAGTAAGCCGAAGCGCGTAATGGTGTAGTAAAAGTTTTCCGCACAAAATTTATCAATTTTTTCTTGTCCCTTTTAATGTCTACGTTTCATTATTACTTGCGGTATCTATTATAAATCTTGATTGTGAAACTAAACCTCACTAATTATTAGCCTGCATTTCCTGCAACACTGAACAGGGATACTCGACTAAACTACTTTCTATCCAAGCGCCATTTTTTTTTAAAAAAAGTGCTTAAATTTTATATCAAAAGATAACTCAGAATAGGCTGCACATGTAATAAATAGATCCCGAATAAAAACCATGTTCACGAAATATGCATAATATAATAACAACCATAATTCTCACTTAATTCTGTTGTTACGTGATCATAAAAGGCAACTTTTCTTCACTCTAAGCAATCTCAATTTTCAAGGTTCGTAAACTCCTCTGAACGGTCCAATAGTAAGCAGAACAAAAAAAAGAGAATAAGTTAGAGACAAACACAGAGTTCAATACGTTTAAAACACTTATATTTTATGAGTGAAGTTTATTACATACCTGCACGTACGATTTCATTATTTTAAATTATCGACATATACAAAATCAAAGAAGACACTACACGGTTGAAATGTTTAACCAAGGAAGAATGAGTGTGAAAGCTGTCAGATTCTCTCCGTCTCTGACCCTTCTGGAAAGAAAGGCCGCATTCAGTGAAAAACAAGGTCTCACGCTCACAGGCCTATATCTCGTAAATTACATACACTTGTTATTAGAATCCGTTCATTTGTTATTGAAACTCGTTACGCATTGCTTTCACGTGCGTTTGTACGCGCTGACGCGTGGGGTCAGCAAGCGCTTGGGGAATTTGACAGCGTACTTAACAAGCTTAACCTGCATGTATTATATATTCATCGCACAAATTGACGAAGGACCATCTCTATCCGCTTATATGCAAACAGAGTGCCACCCTAATCGTTTTATCACCCGCACGCAGGCGCCCGCCAGCATCTCAGTGCATTGGGTTCGATACGTACATTCAACTCCTTTATTTAGTGTTCCTGAAGGTTCTTTGGCATCCGAACAGTTAACATTTTTTCCAGTCTGTCACGTAGCAGAACGTAAACAATTGTAACCTTTCCCATTTTGGTTCTGAGATCTTCTAAAACGGTGTTCAACATTTTTACCGCAAAATAAACTACTCCTTTGTTAAATTTAATATAGCACTATGGAACGAAGTAAAACGGAATCCCCCTTACCTTGTTGAACGTAATAAACCGTAGTACATAAAGGGCACTTAATCCTTTGTACGTAATACAAGATTAACTGTTTTATAGTGGGAAATTAAGCCCGTATATTACACAGCAATCTTGTGAAAATTTCGTGAAAAGTATCGCTTCCATTTACGAATAAATAAAAAAAATGAGTGTTATGTTCACTTAGTAAGAATCAATTATGAAAACTGAAGGATAGAATAAATTAAGTTTGACGTCGTCTGGGGTCTTCCGCCGTGTGAAATGATAGAAGTTTATCGATGTTTCATAGGTGTTTGCTGCCCCCATGGGGACAGCAAGCTCCCTTGAAACATCTGTAAAAATACCAGACTGAAAGGCGCAACAACCCAGAAGACAAATCATCTTCATACTCGCAGTCTTGAGAACGTAAAATCTCACTAGAAATAAATGTTGCAAAAACAACTAAAATGGTACGTTAAGGAGTCTGAGGAAGTAATATAGGCCTACAGTTCTGTCGTACATAGAACAAATAAACAAATTAATCAAAAGCATTCACTCCAAACAATACATTCGCTCCAATATGTGAAAATAATCTGGATATGAACATCACAAAAAGCTACACAACAGAAATTGTAGTTGAGTTTTAAGTTTATTGATATAATTTTACACCTGAAGATGGTTCGATGAAACCGAAACATGTTGTAAAAATGTTCCAAATGTAAATCGATTATTCGATATGGAACATAAAATGATAATTTAATTATCTTATTTGTAAATTTTAAATTTTAAATATAATTGTGATTAGACGGACAAAACCGAATAATTAATTTTCTTAAAAACGTTTATTCGGTCGGGAAATATCTAACTTTGCTCCAGATTATATATATATATATATATATATGACGGCACACTGTGTACTGCAAGGTCACCAGGAGTTCCACAACAACACTGAACGTGATGACTCTTAAGCGGCCATCGTCAAGATGTTATTTACTACTCCTATGAAACCTTCATAGGCCGTCAGATTGCTTCATCGAACAAGTTATGACTCTAAAAAGATATATGTTACTGCAAAGAGATTAAAATAAAATAGAATAAACACTTGGCTGCAATATAAACATTGATTCTTGTTTACGTATTCTTAAAATCGAACTTCTGGGTGTGGTGGTTGTATTTTGTACTGCAGGATCTCCGTCTTCGAACCCTCGCCCGAAGACCAGATAGTCGCCGTGACTAAGATTGTTCGTGGTCGTTTGTGGTCCCTTTTGGTAAGTGGTGGAGTTGTCAAACCCTAAAATAACCAAATACTTTACCCTGGTAGGTAACTGTTGTTAGTTACTAGTCTTAAAGTACCATTATCTGTCTTCATTTATTTATTAAGTCTTTTATTTCGCTGTATCTTTTATTTTTCTTTCTTTCCTTCATAATTCCTGTAATCGATTCCATATGTTGCATAGGTCTGTGTCAGGGAGTACCGATCATACATATGATTTCCTCTATTTAAGTATAGTTAATAAACTGAACAGAGGTTTGTTACGTAACCCCTTGAAGCACGAAGCTCGTCTAAAAATTCAAACCCACTTAATATACATATATATAATAAATAATGTGTTTTAAAGAGCTAAAGACAAGTATTTAAAAGAGGTGCGACTTACAGGTATTGGTCTTCCGTTAGACGGTATGTGTCGTTACAGGAAATGCGCCGAGTTAACTGATTTTTAAATGTTTGCTAATATCTCGGACGTTTATACACGTGAGCAGGTTAGGTTAGCAAGTGGCTGCATATGCTTTTGAAGCTTTTGTCCAAAGAATGTCTGTCGCTTTCAAAAGACAAGAATGAAGATTTGGAAAGAAACAAATTAACATTTTCTTTGAGAAGAATAGCTTCCTTACTTTCGTGTTTTTATTTGTATAAGCAAATGAAAAGTTCAACGAAACATGTAATAATTAAAACTGTTTTCTGAGGCCAACCGCAAGAATAAGATTTATGCTAGTTTTCTGCTCTACCGGCCGTGTTATATTTGGAATAAGGCAAGTGAACAATTATGTCACAAACCGGACGACATTTCACTGGCTAGCGTAATTACAAGATGCAGAAGGAAAACAGTTTTTCCCTTTTCTTCACCACAGGCGCATCACAACTGTAGCGTTATATTGCTCAACTTTTACCCGTCAGAAGTTTTGTTTATGAAGGAATGAGAGTAGAAATTCACGTTTATTCCTGTATTACGGCTTTATTTTCAAAGTAAATACAATAATTAGCAATTAACATCAGATTATAAAATTTCTTGCCAGACCTATGGCTATATTCAGATGATCAGTACGCGGCTTAATTATTTGTTAGGCTAAACTCACAAATATTTTAACTACTGAAAATAAAGGAAAATAATAACGGTATACGTTAAGAACCAATCAACGACAAGAAAACTTAAAAAATCTTAAAACTATTACTTCACGCCAGTGTATTTTTTCTTTTTCCAATATAAACTACTTTCTCTGGAAATGACGAAATCTATTCGCCATGCTCCTCATTGCTTGATTCTGATATCATCTCAGTTCATTTTAAAACGAAATGCAAATAATAGAAAGACGGACGTAAAGTTTACAGAACTTTTGTTTGGCTAATGACTGAATTTTGATGGACTTCAACACCGCTTTATCGTCTCTCAAAATACGCACAGCGCAGCGGAATAATTGCACGTGGAATTTGCATTGTGAAGCTTGCGCAAAATTATAATTTTAATTCCATGAAAGAAAAGGAATTTGCCGAGGCAGGAAATTCGTCATTGATCGACAGTTAAGCGTCTCGTCGGAATTAATAAGACGAAACTCGGAGATAGGAAATAATTGGAATTACAGGAATAAAACAAGAAATGACCAGAACGACGATGATACTTACATGTACCGTATTTCCTAAATTTTGACGCAAATACAAACCTGCTCTTTCAAACTTTATCACAACACACGTATTACAGCACGCATTTTTTCTTTATATTTCGTTAAATACTTTCCACATTCACATGTTTCGAAAAACACCTGAAGGCTCTAATGAGGTTGGGGCTATATTTGTGCCCTGCACTATTTTTTGTTCGGTGGTATGTTCTTTATATAAACAGATAAAAGTGAATTTGATATTCAAGTAGGCCTAAATTATGCCAATAAGGAAGAAATAAAAAAAATTCATGCAGACCCCAGTCAAACATGCGGACGGACATGTATTGCTTTGTTTTGGACGTATCCTGGCCTTTTCCACATGTCTATTTCTTCTTTCTTGACAATGACTTTGTATTGATGTTGTCGTTTTGACCTACAGATCCTATACATGCAGGCTTAAAGCTACTCCAGTGTAACAGACCGACAAGTTCTCCCTCATTCTCCACAATATTCCACTATACGGTCTCCTCAGTCGTTTCTCCCGCATAAATTCTTTGCATTTGTCTTTTCCACAAACCGAAGTTCATATTGACCCATGTTAACATTTTTATATCACAACTGTTTTTAGGTGACGTCACAGGATTCCTTGTTATGTAATATGCCGATGTTAAGAACGTATGGAGATACACTTCATGACCCCTCACACATTCCCATGACGCGATGCTTAATTAAGGATTACGGAAGTATACATTCATCCCATCTATCTATTATACTTCTCCACTTCGTTTCCTTATCCTTATGTCCTGACGTCATGTTCTTATTACGATCGGTAAGTTTCGTATAATTTCTAACCCGTCATGAAACTTCTGAACGCATTCATTGTTTCTAAATTTGCTACCATTTGGCTCAGAAGCTCCCTATTTTCAGTTTCATAATTAAAGAATAATAGTCATGTACAAAAGCAAGCTCTCTGGATTTGTGTGAACTTTATCTCCGCCCTAACTGAAAGACACACATTGAACGTGTTTCGAGTAATAGGATTGTTTGTGAATGGCTGTGGAAGACAGCAGATGGGTCTACCTTAATAGGATATCCCAGAATTTGAATAGAAGTACTGGGTAAAATACTACATTCAGGATAGCCGGTGTCCGTGCCGAGAATCGATCCTGGAACCTCCTTTGTATGAGACAGAGCTGCTACCAACAGCAATTCGACATTGTGTTACGACCCGAAGGGAATCGAACCTGAACGGCGGTATCTGTCGGGTGCCTCAACAGATGACAATTCCATGAGAATCTGAACAGTTTTCAGCTTCTATAAAAATGTACTGCACCATTAAACTAATATACTGTCTTTGTTATGTAATTTGAACTAATGACTAAAATCAACTGAAGCCAGACAGGGTCCAATGTCCAGAGTTTAGGCCTGTATTTTGACACACATTCAGGTTATAAACGACCAAGGAGTAACTTCACATGCAACTGTTTAACTGGGAAAGCCTGTAGGACCTATAAATGCTCCAGACTTATAAAATGTATTCAATGGGTTTGGGTCAGAGTCGATCAGCGGTCATCTGTTCAAGATCATGTATCATGGAGTCAGTTATTTGCAATACGATCCATCAATTCCGTCAGTTGTATACCATCTTAATATTTCAATCTAGTATCAAACCCCTGAAGAAAGAAAGAACCTTGAATTTGAACTAAGATATGCAATTAAGTTTCCGAGACTTGTTTCAGCCATAAAGCAGTCATTATAATATTTTAAACAACCGCTTTCGTTTTAACGAGAACCGCATGATTTTCATGCTGGAGTGTCATAAAGATTCCAACAGATAGAGACCCCCCACCTAAACATGTGCAAGTTCCAAATAAGTCGGCCATTTTCCAAGCCAAAAAACAATATCTAGACCAAAAAAGAAAACTTTTATGGCTTAATTGCTACGCAAGACTAATAGTAACACAGGATACACTCGCCTATGCTACCTGCAGAATATTTATAGACCTAACTGACTTTGTTGTTCTAAACCTTCCAATGATGATTGAAGGGCTGTCGGCACTGAGTATCATCTGGAATCTTTTTTCTTAAATAAAAAGTACAAAAAATTATATGATCACAGAAACGAGATTTTACGACCTTAAATTATCTCTCATCACTCTGAGTGGTATGTACGTGATAGTTTCTCAACACAATTATGAAGATTACCTTCTAGCAGTTATATTTGGCTTAGTAAATATAAGTTTCCAGACAATCTCTCCGCATACATGTATGATTCTCTAACAAAACTCTGTGACAACGACATGATTACCTTCCTTAACGCGTTACGTGTTTGTTGCCGGTTTTACAACGGAAAATTTTGGACCAAACTTCAAGCGGTTTAAATTTCCTACAATAAAAATAGGAACGTGGTGTTCACGAGAAATGGATAGAGAGACGGACACGATTCTTACCGCTGTGACACTCTAGTCTAATGTAAGTTAATGAATGAGTAATACGACTTTTTTAGCCCATAAGACTTGTCTCACTGCCCTTTGGTTTACTGAACCGGAAATAACAACATGAAAATTGTGAAATGCATATTCTCAGCTTTGTCTCTTATGGCAACAAGTAATGAACTATTCATCGACTAAGAAAGTTTCAGAGCAGGATGCTGAAGACTCAAAAGAGGAGAAAGTAACAGGTGGCTAGAAAAAAATGTAACAAAATTTTAAAAACCTGTATTCTTCGCCCAGTATAGTTACTTTTGAAGTATGAAGAATGATGAGATGCGTGCACAATTTTAGTCGGAACACATAACCAGAAGAGATCATCTGGTAAATACAGTAATTTTATGTTTCTTTGACTTTGTTGTTCTAGTAATGTGTGTAATCTGTGTATGTTTTATTGCGCGTGTTTTACAGTCTCACAAGTTTTCAAGAGTAATGAACATATTCCATTTCTACACCAAGCTAAGCTTCCTTGTGTATCAACACAGGATAGGTCATCATGCTGGTAGTCAGAAACAAGGGCAGAGGTGAAGCCCGCGACGCCACGTCAGTAATCACACGAGCGAGAGAGAGAGAGAGAGAGAGAGAGACCGCGCTCATTTTCTGCTACAGCGACTCTAATTGGGCCACTCATCTCTCATTTGCTTTACCTGCTATTTCCTCTCTATCACGTTTCTTCATGGTCGCTCCTTTCCTTTAACATGTCTTCAGGACGAAAAGTCACGGGCGATCACACGGATAAAGACGGAAATGATTTCGTATCAGGCGTCTTTCAGCCTCGAATCGCGTTGCCTTTGTTTATCTCTGTCTTTCTGCTTTTATACCCTATTCCTCTCTTTGTTCGTGCATTCTTTTGCCTTCCCGTCTTTCTTTCATTACGTCCTTCTTCCTTTGTTTGCTTGCTTCTTTGTCCCTCTTTCATGTTTCCAATGTGTGTCCAGTTTCCGCCGTAGTTCTTCCATTCGTCTGTGTCCATAACATCCCACTATTTAATTTTATCTCCCCTGAATGTGCTTTTACATTCATTCTTCCTGCATTTACGCGCTGAACTTAAAAATGTGAAAGAAGAGTGAAAAAATATATTCCACTTTTGTACCTCATCGTCCAAGACAGTCATTTAGAGTGGTCAACAAATATTGGTTCAATGCACCAATGAGACAAAAATTCTGCTTACAAGACATTTCCTCTAGGGAGAGAAAAAGAAAACTTTTCAGTTGTTGTTGTTAATTTACTCGTCACTGACAAATAGGCGAGCGAATTTGTTAAACCACATCAGTTTTTTGATTGTTATGCTACTGTTTTCACAGCTACTTTACTTATTTAAACATGGTCTACAGAGATGTGTGTTTCAAATGAAATTGTATTTAAGATCTTGTACGATGAACCTTTCACTTGAATGAAAATTGTACACATACTACAAAATTTAATCTACCGAAATGCACAGATTAGGCCTATTTTTGACCTCGGTTGTAAGAACGCCTACTGTAGGTCTAGACCTCAAATAATAAATTTAATCAAATTCCGTCTGAGTATTTTTAGAAACGAAACATGCAGACGAAACGATGCCCACGGACTGCCTACCACGCAATCGTTTCGGGAAGTTTCTGCAGCGAACGCAAACTTAGACCGACGCCTTTCTCAGAGCTTCACTGCCCAGCATCCTGTCCAATCCAATATTCTGAATCCCCAGGTGCCGCTTTTAGACAAGAAACGAAATTCAAGGTAAACACGAGTGTCAGGTGTCAGCAAACTAAGAAGTGATAAGAAGCGACTTGATAATTACCACCAGCAATAGCAACAATAACAAGGTGCTCCTGCGTCGTCGCCACGACGCCTCCTTCCATCACTTCGATTTCACACTCGACGGCTTCACACGTTTTCAGTTGTCGCGAGAATGTGTCGCCTTGGATCATCCTTCTTGTTCAACTCACTTTTGAAATAACGTTACTTAAACAGCGACGCTCGACGCATGAATGTCTCAACATTTTCTTAAACGCGGGCAAATCCTTTTCATAAAATTCTTACCTTTGAAATTAAATAGGGTGGGTTTGTCTGTTGAATTCTTGTGACGATTATTTCACGACGACATTGAACTGTATGAGCATGACAAGAAATATAATCAGTCAGTAAATTATTCACTTAACAGACTAATCATACAGTCGACTTATTATCCAGTCACATACTCAAAACTAGTTAATAGGTTTGTCAAACAATAAGTGTGCTATTACCTTAGTAGATTAGTCAGTTGATAACATAATCTGTTAATTAATTAATACATTAGTCAGTTCAGCCGCTTAGTAGGTTAGTCAGTTAGTTACTTTTTTTTGGTAGAATCAACCCAATGATTTTACCTTCTTGATAACACTTTGAATCCGAAGCTCGTCTAAATAATATTTAATAATTCAATCCGTACCGCACAGAAAACACAATATTTATCCATTAAAAATATCAGCTGTTTAATGACGTTTAAGGAAATAATCACTGTTCATTTTTACAATCATACGAAACACATAAACACAAAATGCAGGGTTAGTTCGTTAAAGCAGGTGGTACATATAGTCACCAATGGGCTTTAAAGGGTTATGGTGACCTACTTCTCTCCCCCCATTCCGTCCTCTCCGTTTTCTCATCCTGCTGCTTCTCTTTCTTAACGACCTTCTGCTACTTCCTACTCTCCGCTTCCTTCTTCATAACACTGTAAGTGGGATTCGAACCAGTGATCTATTTTCATACACGACAAGTATCATAATTTACCACGTGCATATTTTCACGGGTCTGAAACGGCAAGCCATGTAGTCTGTTCTCGACGTTCGTAATCGAACGTCGTTAAAATACATTAAGTCACGTGATGATAAGAGCACGAGAACTCGGCTCTCAACACGACAGAGGATCGTTGTATCTGTAGAGTGGGAAGAACATCGTAACTTCCAATCTCAAATTGTCCTACCCAAATTTTTACCTTTCAAGCTTACACTTTACAGTCTGCTACCACTGCTAAGCAGAAGATCATTTTGAAAAATTTCAAATTACGTAAACAAGACGGTGATGTATAGTGGCATTTCAGCTTCGCGTTCAGGATTCATGTTTGGACATCAAACAACTGGAAAGGGGATCATAAGTCTGTTAAGTTTTAATGTGAAGAACAAGTAAACATGTCTGGCTGGGAAATGACAAAACAGCAACAGAACTAGAAAAAGTATAGTGAGACGGAGATTGAAGAGACGAAATAAAAATAAATAGAAGCTGAAAGAAAGATGGAAGAAGAAATTCTACGAAAGAACTCGGGTCTACCTGATGTGAAAAATACTAGAAGTGTGTATAAAATATGGCGACAATTATTGATAACTTCATCCATGACATGTGAGGTAAAGGGGCGAGAGGGGATGGAGCGATTGCTGCATGGCGTGCACTGGAGAAACTAACGGCGAAGAAGACGTCACGACAGTCGCTCAGCTAGCCTAGAAATTTCCTACCTGTTACAGAACCCTGCTATGCTTTGCCGTGTTCACAAGAGCCCGCCAGCTGCCCCTGTCTTGAATCAAATGACTTTACAAAATACGAGTATCAACTTCCCGGGTTACCGTTGCCTGGAATACGCAGTGTTCAGTCTAGCTGTGCCAGTGGGTGACGTCACGTTTTAGATGCTAGAACGTTCTTTCCGTTCTCTGCGTAGCGTATCGAAAACATTTGTGTGTTTGATGTACTCGCAGTGTTTTGCTTTGAGTGATGAAACCAAACCAAACTCATTGTTGCCAGTGTGCTATCAGGACCGACCATCTGCACCAACATTATCAATTACTGGCTGCTTCCAAAGGGCGTGAAGGCATAGCTGGTATGACCACAGTGCAGATCATAAAACAAACCCATGAATCGGGGTTTTCATTGAAGAATCGATATTTAATCAGCTAGTCAAGAAATTCCTTTTGTTTGTGGAGCCCAAGATTCAGCATCTTCAAGATGAATGTGACTGTCTTCTGAGTTGTTTCGCTGCGTTGTTTGGTAGAAGTTTACCGACTTTTCATAGGCGATCTTCCTGATGACGGATGCAGCAAGCATCTCTGAAACGTCAGTCAACTTCTACCAGACAACGCAGCGAAACAACCCAGAAGACAGTCACATTCATATTCGCCGCCATTATAACCAGAAACTGGACCGTATCCTCACCCATTTGCGTGCAGTTACAACCTTCACCCCGAGCTATTTTGAGATCCACTTTAATATTATTCTCCTACCTGTTTTCAAACATCCTAAAGTGACTTATTCCCTCGAAGTTTTTGTGAACATAATTCTTTGTGTATTTCTATTCTCTGCCGACATATAGCCTAAGAATCTTTCCCTTTCCACATCACTTAAGACTAAGGCAAAGTTATAATTTCCGCAATATGGTGTTCTTCTGTAGAAGAAACAGTTGCTGCAGCAGAGTAGACTAGCGCTCCTGGTGTCAGATTTATGTCCACCATTATCAGGAAGGATGGACATGTTGAGGTAAGCGTCCACCAGATAGAAGGATGAGAGAGAGAGAGAGAGAGATATGGCCTGACAGTTGGTGGAGATGATGGTCAAGCGAACTCAACTAATGGACGACACTACGTAAAATATTATATACTTTCGATTCAAATATTTCTTCGATTCAATTCACATAGAAAGACTGATATATGCACGCGTTTCAGTTACGCAAACACTCCTGAAGAAATATATCTGACACCAGTTTACAAATCCAAGAATTCGAATGTACACGCAAGTTTCTGACATTCATTCAATTTATCAATGGGTAGTTTCCTTTTTAGTGTTTCAGGAACCCTATCACTAGGAAAGTGAAAACGGGGAGCAGAGGTAAGGCTCCATGCATTCCAAATACCGGTACGAAAAGCAGGTGTGTCGCTTTGCCCCCGGAAAACACTGGATAGGACGCTGGGAAAGCCAAGAGTTGGTCTCAAGTGAGGGAACAATTCTTGTTCCTAACAAGGAATTGAACCCAGATCGTCCAGTCAACGCAAAGTCACTTTAGTGATAAGTCCGAGTGATCCAGGGCTAAATTGTTCTCAGTTCGTCAAAAAAACAAAACACTTTCTCAGTTGCGTAAGTGATACCCAGTAGGGTTCGAATGTACGATGCATTTAGCAGTCATAGAATAAAGTGACGGACTGCGCTGATTTTATGGCATCATACCGAGTCGGTCGGAGATAATGGAAAGACAAAGTAATGATGATTTATTCCACATCGGAATTCAAATCGGATATCTTACGAATGTAGAAAGAATCTTAAAAGTCACACTTACCGAAATATTGTTATGAATAAGACTGTGAGACAGGACCTCTGGAATATTCTACATAACGAAATCATCGACAGCATTGAGAAAAGCGGCTAAATCATTGTCCCTTGAGAGAATGAAATGTTATAGAATTCCTAAAACGGCCGTAAACTTTAAACCATGAACTTGAAGACGTACAGGGGGGCTAAAGATGTGGGGGGTGCTGGGACGGGCTGCAAACCTACTGGATGGAGAATGCGCAAGAAAGGAGGAAATTCCACCTAAGAGCAAGAAGATAAGAAAAGTACGCTGGAGAGTACGAAAGAAAAGACGATGAGGAAGAAGAATGAGATAAAAACGAAAAAAAAAAACATGTGTTGCATTCTAAAACACTTAAAAAATTAAAATTTTATCGTCTTGTTAAGTCATCAAACTCGCGTTTGAGATATATCAATTCCACAGACGGTAACAAACATTACAGCTCACTTGAGATTTTCAAAGTTCTTTCATATTCTGATAGTGAGAATCTGCGCCCCGCCAAGTAATTTCGCGTAGTAGCGCGTAAGGGTGATAAATTCTTACAGAAAGCGTTAAAACATGATTAGAAACAATAGCTACAACTTTCTCCCAGCGCCAGGCGACTGTCCCGAGAGACGAATCACATTCTGCTTAGTTGTAAAATGTAGATATTCCAACTTCGTCATCAGAAACGATGCAGCGACGCTTTAGCAGTGTATATATGACTTTATATGCGCCATAAAACCAAGTTCAAACAAGAAGGTGGAAGGAAGGTTGCAAAGGCTGGCGGTCCGTATGAAACAATTAGATACTCTAGTCACGACATACCAAATCTCTCACGCAACCGACTTGCAGAAGTTCAAACACAAGAAGTGATAGAATCAAAACAAAGCTTTGCTGTTATTAACTTGCTCGTACTTTATAGTACTTTAAGATTTGTAATCTTGTCTTATATGGTGTACTGAGAAAAATCGAGCACTGATGGCGTGGAACACTGACAGCAGTTTCGTAAACATGCATCGGTGTTATTTTAACTAAGTAACTAGTAAGTTAAGAAACTTAACATCCCGTTTGTTTTATACGAGAAATAAGACCACAACAAGCTATAACAATGTGGCGATTTTGTGTCTGTAAGAATACCCCTTAAAGCCGTTTGAATGAAGTAACGAATTTGCATGAACAACATAAGTTTACCTTCGGTGGCCACTGAATCTGCGACTTTCTAATTCCCTGTTACTATTGAAACTGGGCGTGTTAATCTCATTACATACTTCGTGTGACAAGCGATGTGTTAACATTTACAAGCCTGACGACAGCAAATAACATTTCTGGAAACAGTGGTAACTGCAGAGAAACAAATCGGTTATGTTGCGCAATCATTACTTTATAATTACTGATGTCTGCTCTTTACAGATTCACTGCATCTGACAAAGAGCGGGTGTCTTAACTTCTTCCTAGAATATCGTTATATATAGTCTATTGTTTCCTTCTTAGAATCACAAGATATGATTCAAACACTGACGGAAATCAAGTCTGAAGGAAGTTGTGTTAACATTAATAGGGTATCTGTGCGCAAGCAAAGCTCAACGCTCGTAATCATTTATACAGGAACACACACACACACGGCATCGTTTTATGATGAGCGATTAGACCTCCCACAATATGACTGTGTACACTGTTTATTTCTTTAAACACACAAGACTTCAGCCCTGAACTCGCTTTCCGCCCAACACTTACCGGCGCCTGGCAAAAAGTGTAGCAGATTAGAACATATGCATCATAAATACCTGGTGACAAGGCTTACATTATCGTCTGAAAGCTTTGCTTCGCAAAGTATGTATTTTTTCGACATCTTCCCAAATTTCATCTTCTCTTACAATTGTACCATTACTTTTTCATCTGTTCCGAGATTCAACAGTTCTTTTGAATTTGCCTTCACATAAACTGTTTGGTCTTCCAACAGGCCTACACTTCTCTCTGCATACTGTAATATATTTACTCCGTTAACGACCTACTCTGCAATTTCACACTTTCACATCTTACCTATTATTCTGGCTGAGGTACATCGTGTTTTCGGTAGTTCCATAACACAAGTGGACGCACGTCTCCACGTCATTCCAAACTCATTTACAACCACGTCATTCAGAAAATTCAATTTCTTATTCCCTTATTTCCTTTAATTTTTTTTAAACCAAAGATGAAGCCAAGAAACTAATGCACGATACGGAAACTGTTACCACAAAGAACAGTCAAACCCCAAGCTTGGGTACCACCTCTTATCGGCTGTCAGCGACTTCTTGTGTAACGTTTTCGACGCTGCCCTCCGTGCCGCAGTGAGGAGAGACACATTTTACCGCCGAGTCCTTTCTTGAACAAACGCAAAGTTAGCGGCTTCCTTTGAAGTAGAGAGAGCGCAACATCGCACACAATGACTGACGTGTTGTAAAGCTCATTCTCCCCTCTTCTAACGTTACAAACTCAACTCTACGGTCTGTGCTTGTGTGGATGGCGACGTCACGAGAACGTTTGTTTTAGTGTGTACGAAAACACATCTTAAGGGCTGAGAGCTGTGCTTCAGTTTCAAACACAAGGTTTCCAGACGCTTTACTCATGATTCTGTGTCTATGATCTTTGAATTCATATTTAAAAATAAATTCCATCTCTTCATTCACTTTAACCACCTTGCACTCAACTTCGTTGGTATAATTGAGGATTAAAAGTCCGAAACACAGAACAACATGTCTGTTGGTGTGACAGCTAATTAGAACAGAATGACGTATTTTTCCTTGCATTCTGTGAAACTTCCGACATCCAGGATCAAGTAAATTTTACATTTCTGTAAACAAACTGGTGTTCTTCTACTGCAGATACAAAATTAAACACGAATAAATCGATACTTTATTTTTATTTTGCATAAATTTGAGACGTTTTTTTAGTAGAATGCGACGATTTAAAACCTCTATGTAACAAAATTCTTCTTTTTTCGTTTTCTTAAAACTATGTTGCATGCTTGATGCAAAAAGAAGAATGAAATAAAAACAGGTAAGTAATTCTGAAGAAACTAACCATGAACGGATAGATGAGTCTACCTAATTTCTGCTTGTATTTTACAAACATCAGAAAGAAGGCAAGTATAGAGGCCAATACGGTTTGTTACTTTCAGAATGCACATACACACAGTTCTATTACAATTTCTTGCTCATTTTAGTTTACATCATATTTGTTGCAATCTTTTGGGAAAACAAAGCGCTGAAATTTGTGTGCAGAACGATAAGGCTCGTATTAAGGTCCATTTGCATTTCCAATATATTTAATTAATTGGTATATCTTACCATTTTGAACCAGATTTCCTTAGACTAAAAGAAATTGGACAGCGCATTATAGCAGGTCACGACAGCTGCCTTTCACGCCCATCATAATTCACCATTCATAACAAGTCATTCGCTTAACATTATGCAGGCCACGCACTCAACAAAGCCAAAGAAACTTTGTTTGAAATGTGATCGGTGGCTGTCTCAACGGGGAAGTAGCTTTGGCTGTCTTTCTCCGGCACTAACCTAGGACTTATCAAAAATTTTCCCAAAAATTCTCCAGCATTTCACTACGACTAAAATATTTACGTAAATCCTCAAAACAACTTCTCCGGCACTAACCTCGGACTTTTTTTTCCAGGATTTCTCCAGGAATTCTCCAGCACTTATTCAGGGCGCCACACGACTACCTAATAACACGCTAGAAATTCTCCAATACTCAATCCAACCCATCATAAAACAACCCAACCCTATCGAACCTAACTTAGGAAACCTAGCCTAACCTTACCTAACCATAGCTAACCCAAAACAATGCAACCTAACCCAAATTAACTTATTCCAATCTAACTTCAACTAATCCTACCTAACCGACAACACAGGATCAAACCCACGGCCTAAGTACTTCCACAGAACCTTTCCAGGACTTCTCCAAAAATTTCATGTTGTCTGCTGCAGATGTTTTATGAGTGAAATCACGAAATATGACACAAATGGGGAAGTATTTAGGAAACCACATGATTAGCCATTGCACATTAATTCTAAAATAATTGCTTAAGGTTAGGTAAATAGCATGGAGGAAAAAAACAAATTTTCTAAAATGTAATTTGGCGGAATAATACAAAAGAAAAACAAATTAAAAACGACTGAGAGACCAGAGTTAATTAAACCACAAATATCAACAGTTTGGAGTCTCAGGGCTGAGATGAACTTCTTTCCTTCCTAAACGACATTCAAATTACCTTATACATTTTTCGCCTCGCTGTTCACACATGCATATGTACATAAACACAAATACCTGCACACTTAAGACCGTACGTGTGTATTTACGTACAAGGATTTGGTCTAAAACCACAAACCAAGCAGTAGACGTTAAGATTTCAGGTTCTCACGACCCGGATGAGTAGGCCCATCAAAATGACTGTCTTCCGGGATGTTGTACCTTGTAGTCTAATACATATTGACCCTCCCTCATCAGGCTGATGTGAATGTCCTCATGCAAGAGTCAGTAAGCTTCACTGAAAAGTTGGTCAATATCTACCAGATTACTCGGCACAAAAGCTGAGAAGACAGCCATCTTCCAGCAGCGAAAGGTTTACCAGATTAAGAGGTGCTCCAGTCCAGTTTGAAGATCGGCCTAATTACCGACTATCTGCTTACCGATAAATAAGAAGCAGTCACAGGCTCGTTCGTACTTTGCAATGTTGGGAACGAATAATTCACCTGCCCATCTCATTCTATTACACAGCCTACTGCAATAATAAGAAAAACAATCTTAACAAATCAAAAATAAAGTAATTGTTAAATCACACTAAGTAGAATCAAAAGACAGCTTAAATCAATTCAAATAAAATGATCACGTTTGGCCAAAATTTACGTAATGGAAGAAACTGATGACCTGGACAAAGACGACTTATTATGAAGTGTGGAATCTGACAACTGAAAGCGGCTGAAATCCTCGGCCCAACACGTGGATTATAGTCATTCAGGTTCCTACAGATCGGCAGAAATATGCGTTTAAAAAAATTACTTTGGAATGACATTGAATATTTTAAAACACGTGTACTTACATTGTCGTGTCCAGGGCTTTGGAGTCGGTACTAAAATCTCCGACTCTGACTCCGTCCCCTACTCCTTCATAAAAGCTCAATATGTATTAAGAAGTAAACCTACTACAACGGTAAATTGCACCATAAGAGATTTCATCACCACCACGTGAAAGATCAACCTACTTTTTAGACTTATAACCTGTATTTAAATATACGTCTAATGGTTATTGCAGAAATCGGTTGATTTGTAGACAGTTTGTATTATTAAGCTACCGGAGTCAAATTTAAAAAGCATTATTCCCACACCATGTGGCTCAACGCGTCGCTGAATCTCCATAAGCGTGAGGCCGCCGGCGGCTGACATGGTATAGAAATTGTTTTTAAGATTTTATATCGAGGTCGAAGTCGGAGTCGGTACATTTTCACCGACTCCGACTTCACAGCCCTGACCACCACTCCACAGGATTTACCGCCTCAGAATCGGAAGGACCAAAGGGCGAACAAGAAGAGAAACGTAAACACAGGCTATCGGTACGCGCTGGTTCTCCTTCTTTGCACATTCAACGACACTTTCTCAACAACGCATCGACCGAATTCTGAGTCACAATAACCTACTCCAGGCCCTGATTCGAACCCGGGAGTTCCAAAAACACAAAGAAGGAACGCTAACAATTAAATCTCGACGTTCAACGAACGATTCAACTAATCGTATAGTCAGTTATTGGAGTAACTTGTATCATCATAAGGGGACGTTAAAGCATTAATCGATAGACAGGGGTGTAGGGAGAGACGGGGTGTGTTTTGACAAATTAGCAGCGGAGAAATGAAAACCGCGAGTGTATTAGATTACCTGTCACGAGACAAGAAGGAGCAGATCAGCCGCACAAACGGAAGGATTATCACTGCTCTGAATGAGAATGCCAATTACAGATGCGTTTCCAATTATCCGGCTGGAACACATCACTAATTTGCAGCCTCCTCTTCAAAGGGCTGTTGCATCGCAACAAAGATCGGTAAACAGAGTTCAGACCCCTCCACACATATTAAAATTTTCCAGCCTATTAGCGCACATTTTTCACTTTAAATTATATATGTATCTGTGTTCTGTACTAACAACCCGAAGGGTCAATACTACCCGCATTAATACCAAAGCACACTGTTGGACATGACCCTCAGTCATCCATCGACAAACACTGCAATCGATGTTACCTCACCATAAACTCCTCGGTCTTTCCAGGAAGTTTCCCCACAAAGATTCTGCGTGTATGCCTTGATTCCACCATCGTAACCAAATGTACAGCCCATCGTAACTTCATAGATTTCACTATCTCAACAATACTAAGGTACCTGTATAGCCCATAGCAAATTTCTCGTTATGTACAAAGACCTAACTAATTCGTTAAGTGGCTCACTTACTTTATATTTTGTGCGTTAAAATATATACAGGCCCACTTAGCTCACTAGCAGATATAAGAGTAAATTAATGGTAATTTATTCGCTAGCAAATTGTCCTCACATGGTACCGTTTCTTTCGTTCCGAACAAGCAGAGAAGTTTCACTTGGTTGTACATTTGCCATTCCTTTCCTGAATAAGATTTTGAACGCAGTCTTTACCACAAAGAGACCTCGTTTACATTCACTAAGCTTAAAAGATATTGAGCATGTCGGTTGCTTATGAACTCTGAATTCTGTTGTATAAATTTACTAAGAAAAGAAGTTACGTGGGACCTACAAGAACTTCGCCCAAGTAAGAAACAGGAAATACTTACAAAATATTTGGAACATCTCAGGGAAAATGATTACCTGGCAGACGACAAAATCTTTGCTCAAGGAAGCCGACACAGACAATTCTTTATCACGGCAAATTGTTCTGATGATGGCTGTGATTACTACACATGTTTTATTATGGCAATGACCACATTCTTTACAAATATAATCACTTTCTGTGGATGTGATTACTGCCAATTTTCCCTTGAGTTCTTCTAAGCTGGATAGAGATCGCTCATCATGGGATAGGCTTACGAGGTTATAAGCACAAATTACTAGTAGCTGGCTATTTATATCCGATATACATAAACAGTGTTTGATACACAACCATATACGTCAGTCTATTAGTCAGAGTTAATGGGCAAGAAACCATCTATCGGTAAGAAACACAGACCTGTGTTTGTGTGGGAATGTCACATAACTTAGACGTCTGTTCGCCGTCGCGGTGAACCTTCCATCGCGTCTTGTCCGTCCGTTTCCGATAGCATGGAAGAAGGAGAACGAGGAATGATTAGTCTCCCAAATTACAACAAAACTTGTCTAAATGAGACCTATACTAAACTAAACAAATTCTTTGGTCAACATATCAAAACGCTGTGTTCTTCACAATAAATACAAAGTATTTTCGAAGAGAAAATGAAACAATTTTTAAATATATAAATACTCGTACTTTGTCGTATGACTTGCGAACGTTTCATGGCAATTACAAACGTCTCTTGCAGAAAAATGACAGAAATTTGCTCAGGACTGGCTTTAACAGAAACAGTAGTTTTGTGTTCAGATGACCGAACTCAGTAAGGGCTCTTAAGTTCATATTACAGAGGAGAGAGAAGAGGTCTGGAAGAAGCTAATTTATTTCTGTCTCTCTCACACATGTGTGGAAGCTGTTTCTTGTCATCTGCTGGGAGCAAATGTGTAACACAACAACACGTTAATTTATTACAAACACTCCCGATGACGTGTGAAGAGGCTTCTTTCACATTCAGTAAATCTCCAGCAGGGGGCGCTGGTGTTAACACTTGCCCGGTATTTCAGTCACTACGTGTTTGTTTTCATTATCTATACTGATTGCCTTCAACTGCAACTTTATCTTGTTCTCAAAATTATAACAATGAGTCACACAAAAATATGGAACATTTTTCCGAATTCAAATTTCTCCTTTTACTTTAATGCCTTATTTGGCTTAAAATTAAAATTCTTGTACTTAGATTCACGAGTCAAACAAAACTAAGGATTATTTTTCCCGAAATCGAAGAAAATTTACTCTGTTCTCAAAATAACAACCAGATCTCACATAAAAGTAAATTATTTTCTGTTTACAGTTTTCTTTTTAACGAATTTTATCTTCAAATAAAACTTTACCTTGCTCTCACAAAAATATTAATTATCTTCCGTATAAGATTTTGTAATGCTGTTCTGATGCTCTATTTGACTTTGACTATTTGACTATAAGACTTTATTTTTTCTAAGCTGCTAGTATCGCTCAGTAGAATGGATTATTTTCTCGATTTAAATTTCTTCTAATTCTTTATATTGTTTTTTACACAAAGCGCTGAGGTGAATGGATTTTAAGAGCGGATGCTTCTATTTCCATAATTTGCGTCTTCAATAGGCCTATAACCAAGCAGATTTAGACAGGCTGTACACTAATACATATGTCACTTTGTTCACAATTCAAACTCAAATGCAGCGCTAAGTTGGTTACTTTTCATCACAACAGGGCATGCCCTGAAAAGTTTGCTGGTTCCATAAAAGTAGAGGGCATTTTGGACATGAGAATGTAACGTCTTTCAAAAAGAGTAAGCCTGTTACAATGGAGTTAGTTATCCAAGCCAATAAATCAGCCATATATTAAGTTAATCCTTCATCTAAATAATATTTAACAAAAAACACTTTTAGCCTCCAAGAAAATGCGGTGTATCTCCTTTACTAAGATTAATATGTTAACAATGTTGAAGGAAATAATCCCTGTTTTTTTTAGAATCATATGAAATACATAAATACATTATGTGGGAAAAATACAGTGTAAAGCTTGTTGAATGTTGTAGCAAATACTCCAAAGTATGAAGTGGCCAGAATGTCAATTAGCTAGTCGATTAACCATAGAGTTAATTATCGAGGTAGTAGTATCTTGATCGATATTCCGCGAATATAACAGGTTATCATTTGTGGGAATTTTGGTTTGCGTAACGATGTGAATTGAGATAGTGGTCTTCTGTCATCGGAGGAACATGCTACTTTGATCTTCAGGGAAATGTTGACAGGCGTACAGAACCAAAAGTTTGCACGGCTCAACAACCCATAAGAACATTACCGTTAATTTATCAGCGTCTGAAAGATTTAATTAGGCTGTAATTTCTGTAGTTAGAGGGTTGGTAGGCAGTATCTTAATACCTCTTTAAGTAGCTTTATCTTTGTACTCAAACCGATTTCGTTAATGTCGTTAATGTGTCCTTGGTAAGGTGTAAAAACAAAATCCTATAATCAGAGACAAATACAGCCGGCACCAAAGTACTAAGCGAAAGCCAATTATTATGCTTAGTAAGTAATAAGTGTGCAAATGGGAGAAATGCACTCCTAAGAATATTCCAAATAATTTATTTGTAATATAACACAATTCAGAAAGAGCGGAGATCAAAAGACACAGTTAAAGCAGAGTCATCCTTCAAGATTATACAAAGATATGTAGCGCTGTTTGTTAGTCTTTTGATAATTCAAAAAAAGTAAACAGAGCTCTGAATGTAGCATTGCGTAATTAGTTACACACAGTCAACCGAAGCGTAACCGTTTGTTAACATTTGGAATTAAAACTAAAATGAAAGTCGCACATTTTTGCATTCGTTACCTTGGAAACCACCGTCATTAATCACTCACTTGGATGTCCAAGCAATAGCAATGGCATTCTGACTGTTTAGCTGCTGATCTACAACAACGAGCATGTTTCTTGTTGTTCCTATTTCCATTTTCATTATCCTACTCGAAATTTATCGCTCATCCGTTGACTAAGCCTATTGTCCGTTCATCTCTCATGGGACAATCTCGAAATTTCTTTTTTTGCTTCTCAGAAGTACTTTAGAGTTTTCCAGCTTTTCTAAAGCATTTATGCAAGACTGCACACTCAAAGTGAGACACATATCCACCTCAATCCAGCGAGCAATTAACACCTTCCCTATTAATTTCGTGTAACGATAATCTCTCATGTTTCGAATTAAGTTCTACCGGCAGACGGTAATAAGTGTATGATGGTGTACTCCGACGGTTACTCAACCTGAAGAGCTTTGAGGAAATAATGTTGAGGAAGATGTAGAAATGAAATAACGGAGATAAATGGCGCTTCATAATTTCTAACCTTCGCCAGATATTATTACGGTGATTAAATATAGAAGTGTGAAATATCCAGGACATGTAGCACGCATTGGAAGGCGAGAAATGTATTTATTTATTTAGTGTTCTGTCCATATGAACAGGATCCATCCATTCTTTTCTCGGACTGGGACCTGTTCATATACGTTCTTGGCTGATAATCCAGAAGTGGTTTGCCATTGCCTTCTTCTGTGTGTGAATGGAGTAATTGTTGGGATGCCACGGAGAAACCGTGTTGCCTAGACCACGGCCTTGCCCAAATTCGGGCACCGCCGGGAATCGAACCCGGGACCCCAGGATTACAAGGCCAGCGTTCTAACTGCTAGACCAGAAATTGACAATAATTGGAAATAGACAAGGCAATATTATATTTAAATGAAAACAAAAATAAAACGAGTGTAAAGATACAGTGGATAAAAGTGGTTCAATATGGGTCCAGTAGCTGGCTTCTGCGAACACGATAATAAACTTTTTGACACCGTAAAAGAACAATCCTTTATAATATGAGTAACTATAAAATTTTCAATGAGGTTCCTGTACCGTATATCAGTAACTTTATTACTTGTTAGCTAGTTACTTATACGTTAGTTAGGTAGCTAGTTAATTTCCTTTTAGTTAGCTGGCTAGTTAGTTAATTATTACTTATTTGATAGTTACTTAAGCAGAAGTTTGCTAGTTAGCTATATGAGGCCTTTGCTCTGATACTAGAACCAGAGAAACAATTCTGTGATCTCTCGCACGCAGAATCCCTTCCCCCCTTGCCATCATCTCCTGCACTACCA
>NW_019060165.1:336181-353416 GCF_000696155.1 Zootermopsis nevadensis | reverse complement strand
TTTATTATCCCTTAATCATCCTGGGTCTGTCATTGGACGCTATAATCAGAACAGTTGAAAGCATTCTTGAATAAACCAAAAGCTTAAATAAATATTATTATCCCATGCAGCTATTACATCGCTTTAAACATCGGGTGGCCGAAGTTAGGGATTTACTATCCCACTTTACTAACCAGAAACTACCACTCCTGGGAGGACGTACATTAAATGAACCTCCCAGAAATGGGGTGTCAAAACATGGAGATCTTCCCGACCTCGATTATAGAGGTCCTCAACGCGTAGCCTTACCTCAATGTCCCATTACCGTCGTCACATTCTGAGACCGGCGCAGAAGTAACATTACTTACGTCGTGGCTGTTGCAGAGTACACCAGAGCAAAGATTATTTCACAGTCGCAGTGGTATATGGGGTGAGGGGAGGTTATGGAAGTAAATTCCCTAGATTTCTAAACCTAAGCATAAGACGAAGGAAAACTAGGAGACTAGGCAGGGTGGACCAAACAGTCCTTCCAATCTCATCGAACTTGATACGTATTTCCATTTCTTATTCGACTACGTAGAAACTATGTAGTTGACAAAGAGTCTTTAAATAAATCAAGGCACAAACACGCCACCTGACGACCTGTAAGAGTACTTTGTATAATACGACGCCAGAAATGTTCTGTTGTCTACACTCGTTCACTTTCAGGCCAAAATATTGTATAACAGCACTAAACAAATGAAGAACAGGTATGTTTTGTTGCATGATGTATGAAGTAATCCTTGTTTTTGTTTGGATTCTGGCAGCGCTAAACCAACCCCAAGAGAGCGGACAAGCACAAGTTCCTGGCATGACTAGGCAAGCCTCACTCGCCTTTGAACACGACCAAATCAGATCCAGTCAACTAGCACAAAGTCTGTGGAAGTCGGACTAGAGCAGGGGTTTGCAACCGGAGGCTCGCGAGACAAATGAGGCTCCTAAAGAACAAGGATGTGGCTAACAATTTAAAAAACAAAACAAAAATTCTATGCTATTTTCGTGTTTCAGTGGTAGTCACTACAATTGAACGCAAGAACAGATCAGGCGAACTGCATCTGTATCTAGCTCCTGCCAAACAGGCCCTTGCAGCAAGTGTTAACCTCAACTCGCTTGCTAACAACGCCTGGCTGACTAGATCTGGTTAACAATGCATTTTATCTGATTGGTTCTGTTGTGTTCCAGTGTATGTATTATAGTATCACCGAGCCACATAAGTAAGTCAAAAAAGATTTTATTTTTCGTTCTTTAAAGTGTTAGCCGGGCTAACACGGTTAACATAAACTCTCCGCCCCTGTATAGAACGCGTGACAGGTAGCTCCTATACATGTGGATAAATTTTTCCAGAATAAGACAGTTATCATAATATTAGAGTGCCTAACTAGCTTAAATCTTCAAAGGTCTCTGGGAATAACAATAAAGAATCAGAATCCTATTCGGGGAATGCTTGCTACGGAACCAACAGTTCAGAATTTTATACCTTCCACTGACATAACTAGAATTCTAAATTTAAAAAAAAAAAATTAAACTGCATAGTAATATAGGTCTTATGGGTGTAAAACTAGTCTCACTGCTTAATTACGTTTGAACACAAAGTCACGTGGAGAATATTTTGACGTAAGAAACAGCAGCACATAAAAAGTAGGCCTACAAAAAAACTCAAGATGGAGAGAGACTATTTGGTAGATATAGACGTAAATGTGAGGATAATATTAAACTATATCTTCCAGAGATAGGACTGGAAGGTGTGGAATAATTTCAAAAGTCTCGAGATAGATTGCAATGGCGGACTTCTGTGAGCAAATTGACGAAACCTTGTGTTACATAATACCTGGTTAGTAACTATCAACATCGCAGCATCATTTACCATGAAGTCAAATTCTAAAGACACAAAAGAAAATTAACAATAGCAGTAACGAAAAATTACTCTGAATCGTTAAATTTATGTTCCCGACATGGCGATCCTTACCACATCACAATAGAAAGTCAGCCGACGCAATTTGAACCTGTTATAAACGGTCATGTATTACTGTCAGTGACTGTACAGTGTGTCAATGGCGATTCGTAAGAATCAGTTTTATGTGGATCTGCTACTGGCGGGATTCAAGACATCCCTGTATACATAGTCAGTCTACATAATGCGTCATAACAGCTTTAAATAAATAATAGGTTCTACAATAAATAAGTAAACCACTTTTCTTGAGTGGGCAGATATAATGTATTCTTGTCAGGTGAGAGGATAATGAAACGACTTTGAGATGAAGAGAGAGAGAGAAGTAAAAAAACGAACAAGAGGGAAGAGTGAGAAAAATGATGCAAGACAAAAGGAGAAAGACAAGAAGAGAACAAGCCTTTCTTTAACGCTTTTACTGGCATCTGTCGGGCTAATCTGTCAGTAGCGGCAGCTGTTCAGGGCATCAATCTCTCTCGTCAGTGTCCCTGCGTGCCACGAATATATTTTCTTGGCGTGGGTTTTCCCAGCCAGCCAGCCAGTCTCATCTCGGGTTCCCATGTACTTGATTGGCCTGTACACCTATACTATAAACCCAATGCAATTTATTATGAAGTACAAAAACTGCCTCAGAAGGGCTTTCTACAAAACGTTAAAAAAAAGCTTCGTCATAAAGTTGTGGTATCCGCCACAATTATGCGGTAAAATTATAAAGAAGGGAACAAAAAACTTAATAAAATCCTATGATTTTAAATGGTACAAGAAATTGGTATTATAATAAGAACGCTAGCTATTATTCTGCTTGTCATTATTTCAAATAATTAGAGTCTTTTTGAGCGTAACAAACGTTTTTTTCTCTGGCGTGATATATGTTCAAAAGTGTATGTGCTCCCCTCGCCCACCTAATGCCACTTCCTTGGTTAACTTGCTTAATCACTGCTAACTAAATTAAACACCCCTCATTTTAGAGTCTCGCGTCCCAGGCTACAGGTTTCCATTGCTTCATCAACGGATTTCTAAGAAGTCTGAAATGGAGGTCTACACTTCGAAATCGATGAATAATTAGTTTTTAAAGCTTACTGGTTAATAAAGCTCCCAATTATCCCAAATTGGTCTTTATAAAATTTCTCAAGGATGGCTTATCGTATAAAAATTGTTACGTGACATTCATAAAATTTAAATATTAATGAATAGCTTGTAGCCTATCTGTAATATATGAACAGTAAAGAAAAAGTGGTACTGAGAATTACAAAGAACGTGTCTGAAAAGTGTATTTCAATGGCGCATATGTCATGTTTAGTAATGTGTATCCACTAACACGAGCGAAATGCACATAAGTAGGCCAGCAGCTTTGTTTAGCTAAATCGTAAGGATGACATGTCGCCATGAGCTGTTCTTCACTCAAGCAAGTACCGAACAGCTCATGTTCCATTAAATTATTGTACTGGCCGTTTACAAAAGTTTCTCAACTCGAAGTGATACTTGTAGCTATTTGTCTCCCCTGATGAACTACATGTCCAACCCATCGGAATATCCTACGTGTAGGACTCACTCTCCTAGTACAATTAATAGCTGGCATTTAGCGTTATCCTTTTATCTCCGTTTAGTTATTCAGCGTAACCGTCTTCCAAATGTTTTCCACTACAAAAATTCTGCGTTCTTCTCTACTTTTCATATATGAGTTCCGTCTGCCCCGACGTAATTTCAGTAGGGTGACATTTATAGCATAATTTCTGATCAGTACTTTTGTGAACATGTGAACGATGCCCGATCCAAGGGCACGTAATTTGTTGCTTTGGACAAATAAAACTGGACAGGTTTTTCTCCTAGTAATTAGGGTTTTCGCATGCCAATAATAAATAATTCCACTTAGACTTCTTACGCATGCTATCATAATCAGGGGTGTGTGCTGCTGACCAATTTGTGGCTGCAGTGCCAAGTGACTGGGTCCCTTAAAATTGTTCCATAAACAAAAATATCTGGGAAGAACTTTGGATTCTTTCTTGTTTTAAACACTTACGAAAATGTGATGATGCTATGAATAACTATAAATTATTAATTCTGTGCATAATTTTCACTAGTAGGACTATAATCTTCAATCGCGGTAGCTGGATTGTTGTACACTTTCTGGAAATATTATATGAACTAAAGTTGCACATTATCTCTACCACACGTGGCGCTAATGTCGTTCTGTCTTTCGAAGTACACACAGCTCTCATATTTGTAGGTCTATTACTGGTAACAAATTAAAAACGTACAAAAAGCAGTCGCTTCAAATGGCATGATGTTCAAGATTTAACAGGAGAGGCAGATACATGGACGTTATAATGAAGATAACTTCTGCAAATCTTCGACTGAAGCAGCAGGCATCTCTAAAAATTTGGTGAACTTCTACCAGACTACGCGGCGCAAAAACCCAGAAGACAGACATCTTTAAACTCACTGCCGTGAGAACCTTAAATCTCGTAATGGAGTACGTCTGTCTTTAGTTATAAAAATTTTCGCTTTTACAAAAGGACGCTGTGTCGTGCACAATGGATCCGGGTGCTTGCAGACATTGAAGGTGTCAGTTGTCTTGGCTACAGTTCCACCTATAAGCTGTTCCATGACGCCACACTCGTCTCTTGTAAATCACCGGTGGACAGCCGTCATTATACCGCGGAACCGGTCCTACCAGCTCCCTGTGTGGGCCGGACAGGTGAAGAGATTCTTCCTACGTCAACACGATGACCCCTTCTCCTCCATGGGTACCCATATATCATGTACTGAAAACAATCTCTGATGAAATTTGAAATTTTACCCAGCGTAGGTTTCAATACCTCTCTTACCGAGCAGCAGTAACGATCTATCCTTGTATTCAGAAGATCTCGTGTTCGAATACTGGTCGTAATACCGGCTGTCATGACTTATTTTCCTTGATTTTCCAGGAAAATTACGTACGACTATCTTCTTGGATTTTATTGTTCAGAATTCTTGCCTCCCAACCACTCGTGATAACCTACGAATGCGTTAACACGCTATACTCTACAGTTATCCTCAACGAGAATTTCCGTTGTCACCCTCAGCCACTCCATACATAATGGGGCAGAATCTTCACCAGCGCTTCCTTCCAAATCCTTTCCAATACGTTATCCATCAATTAACTTTTTCGACTGTCAGGACGGGCGGTATATTTTGACAGGAAGTTAAAAATTATTTATATGCGACATCTAGTGGCATGATGTTCATCCCTGGTTATATAAAAACCATCAATTACTTTTAAAATGTTAGTGACAGTATTTGGATGACAATTGCCACCCTCTTTTGAACACAGAGAGGAACAGTTTGTACCATTAAGTTAAACAACACACACACATACAAAAAAAGGCGTTAACACAGGTGACAGTGGTACTTCCAGCTTTCTCAATCCTTGGCTCGATCCTTTTAAAAGAGGACGCACACAGTCAACTTCAAGCACTTACATTTCAAATTACACATTACAACGTTTCGAGAAGGAATCTTACAATTTTACTGGAGCACCAAAGGATTATCTAAATAATTTATTATTTAGTTATTGCCGTTGCAGGTGGTTGATTGTCCTCGTCCTCAGGGTACTGAATGTGGTTCTCGAAACGCTGGTGATTTCACCTTTGAACCATCTCACACGGCTGGTATCCCGAGAAAAATCGACTATACTTAGTCGCCGTGAAAGCTTTAGATCATACATCAGCTATATAGATTAAAATATGGCCGTGAATGCTTTACAGGCCAGACATTGTACGTGTGGGAGGGGGCCACGGGCCACATTAGCTTGCAGAGAATGAAGGAAACCGACATAAACCTGTCGGTGTATGACGTAACCGAACCTTGCGACAGACGACAACCCATTCCTCCACATAGAGGAAGGAGGAATCCATTGCCTCTTTCAGCGTAGTATTGCAGCATTCACACGGAGACAATAAGGAACATGACGAAAATTTCAATCAGGATAGCCGGTATCTGGGCCAATATTTGAACCCGGAACCTCTAGGGCGTTACATTATAAAATCAAAAAATAACAAGTGTAGATTTGTAAATATTTATTACAGCATTTATTTATAAAGAATGTGTTGTGGCACAATGGAGATTTCATCAAATGAATTTGGCCATGGATGAAATGTATAAATTATAATGTGTTTATCATATTTATTAAATTATTGTAACCTCATAGATTTATTAAGTCATACTACTTTGCAAACTTCTTCTGAAATTATGGGAGACTTTGTACACCCCTAACTGTGTAGGCAAAATGCTTGAGCGTTTCTTTACCATGAAAAAAGAGACAAGGAAAGAAATATAAACAGTTAACAAAATAACGGGAGCTTCAGCTTCAGTACTCGAGCTAGCGTATACATTTGTTTTTCATTTCTTGCATATTCTCATTTTAAATACATAAACTTGAGAGATTAATTAATTTCCTTTATTTAATCAGAGAAGGAAGAATTGGGTATTATACATACGTATACGAATGTCTTGTTTTATGCTATGCCATTACTTTAAGACTGTAATCTCAGTTTTATCCCATTTTGAATACTTACTGACAATCCATATTTTGCAGATTCAGGTAAAATACTTTTTTTAAAATTTTTAAAAGAGAAATAGTGTTTTTAAATATTTCTCTGTCACATTTTTGCATGTATCCGTTCATACCACGTCTATATACACTCAATATGCACCATACGGCTTAAACGTGCCCGGAAATCACATGAGCAATTTAATTGTGACGTGTAATAAATAGGCTGTTCGTTGGAAGGAGGAGAACATGACCCAGTCAGTAAGAACTTTGTTCAAGACAGTTCTTACAGATTTCATCACAATTCTATATAATTTTAAAAGTAACGGCGACACAAATACAAATCGATAGTGTCTCATGTTTCTACCAAATTCCTTCAAATATTTAATTCTATACATACCGTATCCTAATAGAATATTATTACTCTTAACTTAAGATTTTTCGCGCTTGCAAGATATGGTAGCATCACATTGTACTGTGCACGAATAGAAACGGTTGCTATGCAACCGAATCATCGAGCAGGTTCATTTTTTAATACTAAGATTCATAAATTACAATTTTAGAACACCAACAGCAAGAGAAAGGAGAGGACAGGGCTTTTTACAAGATCTACTGGGACATGAAAGAGGAAATTACAACTGGGAACAAATAATTTACAAATCCGCATAGGAGCATTCACATTAGGTCTCTCGTGTTGAATCTCCCTGTTATTAACGAATATGTACACACAGGCAGACAATCTACAGCTATACGTATTTGCTGGACAACTGTTTGGCTAGTTCCGTGTACTTCAGAAACTTCGAGTGAGGACTCTCTTCAAAGTTCGCTTGCTCTTGTGGACTCTTGCCGCTACTCGAACCGGAGGCGCTGCCGACACTGTTAGCTCCGGCAGACACTGACGAGTTGCTACCTACCCCCATCGCTGCTTTGCTAGCACTGGAGGACGAGCCACTGGAACTGCCACCAGGTTGCTGCTGCTGCTGAGCCTTCAGTGCCACGGGGTCTGGAATGACCCCATCCTTAACAAAATGCATCTTGGAGAGATGGTGTCGGTACGCACCTTTGGAGATGAAGGGTGTATCACAGAACGCGCACTTCATTACCGAGTCACCAGTCATCACGGCATCATTACATGCCCAACTGAAGGCGAGGATGGCCCCCGGCGCCGTGCCACCGCCCCCTCCACCCCCACCACTGCTCTGAGTGGGCGCCGACCCCGACGAAGAGGAATGATTGTTGCTAACGCCTGCGCTGGCAGAAGCACAAGACCGGCTCCCGCTGCCCCCGTGCCTTTCAGTCTTGTCGCAGAGTTTCTGCAATGCAGCCAGAGGGTGACTACTGGTGCTCCTGCCCGCACTGGGAACTGAGTCCCCGCCTCCAGGGCCCCCAGATAGACTGTCAAACATGGACGACAGTGCACCGAGGCTGGTGCCGCTGGCTGCAGAAGGCTTCTTGTCAGTACCGGCGGTGCTGCGCGGGGTTCCTGAGCGGTCGCTGCTGGCTGGACTGCTGGTGCTGTTCCGGCAAGGGCTGTTCGGGACGGCCACTGCTGTCTCCGCACCTGACGGGGTGAGCGGTGTGGCTTGCCGTGGACTTAACACAGGACTGGACACACTGTTAGTGCTCCTCCTGTCCGCGCCTTCCTCACCCTCCTCACCGCCACTGGCAGGTGTCAGAGGCACGTCCTCTGTCGGCACCCTCCTCTGTCGACTGTTGCTGTGGAAGCTTCCCTTGTCATCATCATCCTCGTCTCCGTCCTCAATTTCCTCCTTCTTCACTATCACCTCTCTACGACCGATTTTCCTACAATCCTCTCTACCCTCCTCCACGACCGCCTCCTTCTTTATCAAATCTTCATTTACTGACTCGTCATGGCAAATTATTTTCGCCGATGGTGGAGTTTGAATTCCTTTCTCTGGCGTGGTCCTGGGTGTGGAGCTCATCAACCTTTCAGCAGTAGTTAAATCCGATTTGCGGTCCGGGGTCAGAGCCTCTGTTCGACCACCGCCACCACCTCTATCTGAGACAGAACTAGACTCGCTTCCACTCCGTTCTCTTCTACTATAATGATGTTGTTGGTTGTGGTGGTGATGGTGATAGCTCCTCAGAATATTCATGGTCTGTGCATCTACCAACGGCTTCGTATAATCCACGCTTTCGTCGATACCCAATCGTTTTAGTATGCTGGAACCCATGGGGGCAGACCCCACACCACCAGGACCACCGCCATATCCAGTGCCACTGTGCCGCGTCCTGGAATCGAAGCTTTTCTCTATCAGCTTCTCGATTGCATTGAGGACCGACGGTGACGACGTGTCACCTCCGGCTATCGTCCCGCCCGTACCGGCTTCTTTACTACCACTAGACAAGTCCGTAGCCAGAGACGGTGACCGATGCTGTCGTCCTGCAGGTGGTGGGGCCTCCTCACTTATACTTTTTCTGCTTTCTCGGTCTGCTATGTGCTGTCCCATTATGACAGGAACATCTGACGGAAGGACGTTACTGGACAGAAGGGCGTTCTTCAGAAGGTTTCTCTGGTTGCTACCGATGCTTCCGCCGCCTACACATTGTCGAATATGTTCCACGAAGATGGACGTTTCGATCTTCTCACCACACTTCTCACATGTGATTCGACCAGCCGCTGGCGCCGAGTCCCGGACGACCTTCCCCCCGATTATCATGCCACCCTCTCCGTTCTTCAGTTCATGCTGTGCGCGCTCCAACTCCAGCAGCTTCCTCACTGGAAGAGACTTCTTACGTTTCTCTCGAGTCTGCCTTCGTCTTCCTCCGCTTTCAGTGATGGACCTCATAATGTGTTCCTTGTAATGAGAATTCTTCACCATGTGATTGCTTAACTCTTTGAGCGAACTGAACGCCTGATCGCACACTTTGCACGTGAGGACAGCACTCACGTGACTACTAGCACCCCCCACACCTCCAGCAGCAGCGCCACTCCCAGGTCCTCCTCCAGTCTTGCTGTCATCCGATGACTTCCAGGAGATAATTTGTTCTTGTGAGATGATGTTCGTGTAGTGCTGAGTTTGCTGCATGTGACTCGTCATCTCGGCCAGGGACCGGAAGCTTTGCCCACACCACATACATTTCAGTATCTGACGTGTCTGCTCTGCGCCCTTTCCCAGCCAAACGTCCTGGCCTCGGACTAGTTTCCTAGGCAACGGCATTGTCTCCTTAATGAGCAAATTGAGGTCAGCGGTGGTGGGCTTGTTGCTGGTGGTAGTGGGAGGCCCGATACTGGCGCCACCGCTGTTGGTAGATATAGACGCTGTGGATGTCGGTGGATGCTGAGGGGGCGGAGGCGGTGGGGGTTGAATAGATGGTGCAGGGACGTTGACGCCACAGTGTTTGGCTTCCTTCATGTGCGCTGTCATGGCAGCAAGGCTGGGGAAACTCTGCTTACACCACACACATTTCAGAACGTCTTTCGCCTGGTCCGCACCCTTGTTGAGCCAGTGCGATTGCCACGCACTGTGTCTGCCACTTGTGCTGCCCCCGCTTCCTGGAACTGCACTGTTCACAGACGGCCGGAACATGTCATCGCCTCCCAGTTTGCTCAATTCGCTCATCTTCTCCAGTGCCTTAGTCGCGTCGCTTGGAGTAGGAACGCCCCCGTAATGAGATCCCTGCTTCTCGTGCATTTTCATTTTGCCGTTCCAAATCGGGTTTTCTCCCGAACCGTGGTTCATGTTCGTGGAGTTGTTCTTAGGCGACATACTTGCTGCAACCGCTGCGGCAAAGTACGGGAAATGCGATGCAACTACAGGAGATGTCCAAGGAGACACCACAGATGCTTTGAAATCTGACGATAGGCGGGTATTCTTGCGGGATGTTGCGTGAGGACTAGGAGACAGTGAAGATACTGATAACGAGGCGGAAGACGAGTCCTCGATGCCTCGCTTCCTGCTAGGTACAGACAGATCTAAAGGGCCATTGAGATGTGATTCCGATGGAAGGACTGGAGTGGTTGGTTTGATGAGATTCAAGGCAGAATCAGAGTCTCCTTCGTCTCTCGCTGGAATCGTCTTCCCGCCACCTTGCAACTTCTTTGTGCTGAAGTCCAGGACGGCAGAATCTGTTTCCATCGGTGATCGGAGCGGTGGAGGTGGTGGGGACATCACTATGTTACTGGGTAGCGGTAAGATAGGGGGAGAGGAAGATGAGGAAACGAGAGGCGAGACAGAACCACGGGGGAGGACTGGAGAGGTCATGAGGAGCCTGTGATGCGAATGCTGGGCTGCGGCTGCAACACCGAGGTAGGCGGCGATGGCCGCGGAATGAGGAGGAAGAAGTGCGGCAGTGGGCGGCAGCGTCACGGCCACCGGGCTGACAGAAGCTGACGGCGCCGTGGTGGTGGTGACTGGAGCCGTTACTGCGGCGCTGAGGGACTCGCGCGACGGACAGCGGGGCGGCACGGAGGAGCCCCGCGACTCGCGGGACGGACAGCGGGAGCCGGGGGTCTCCCTGCGAACACATATTACCACTGCTACAAGCATGTAGATATGCAGTGCAACCTGCTTGTAACGGAATGCGAACAGACCACAACGTTTTCCATTTCAGGCAGGTTTCCACTAAGCGCAGGATGCAAAAATTATTACAGAAGTCCAAGCGTTCATAACTGACATCATAAGTCAGAAATTCGTGTCCCACATTGTTTACTGACATGATCCAAATCACTTTGCATAATACGAGCGTGATACGTCAATCCAATTGGTAACAAGTGGCAGACCACAACTTGATACTCTGCATTGTCTACTAAAATACTGAAATTTCTGAATTTAATAAAATATTCAGTACCGCATTACTCAGCTAGCAGTGCCCCTGTATGCGTCCTAGACTGGTTCTGAAGTCTAATTATTAAATACACAAAAACGCAAATATCCTAACAAACGTCGTGTTGATGGCTGGCAATCCTGGCTCGTATTTGAGATGTTTCGAGTTCAAATCTCGGCCTAGATGGAAGCAATCCTGTCCGATACTTACCAATTCTTCAATTCCACCAAGTATATACAGAGATAATAACGCAAGATACACCAGGCCGTGTACTTTTCTCATATCCGCTACAATCATCATCTATAATATTACGTTTCATTTAATACTGTAGTTTGCAACTAAACAAGTGACTACATAACTCATTAATCAATTAATTATAATAATATAAAGAACACAAAGAAGTGTATTAGACGCCACTACGGGCATCAGTTTAACAAGACTTCTTTCTGCTTTATTTTAAGTTAGCTCAGACATCAGTCACTAGGCAATGGGCTGGAACACCTGGATTCTGTTCACAGGGCAGGATTTTTCTCTTCCCACAACCCCCATAAGAGTTTTGTGACCCATCCAGTATTCTCTCCAACGGGTACCTCCTTCTCTCCTCGGGGGGAAAAGCGGCCAGGGCGTGAAATCATACTTCCACTCTCCTATACGTCTGCATGGCGCAGTGCTTAGTTAAACACTAAGCACAAGTTTGTCGTTGCTTTTTCTTACGAAGCTACGCAAATTTTATAGGCTACATGATGAAGAATGTAAGGAACTGGAAAAATGCTGAAGGAATAATACTGTTTATACACACTATTTGCCAAATGGCGATATGAAAACGTAGTCAGAATCGCGCTCGAAGACCACAGTCGAACTCCGTCATCGACCACGATTTTCGATTCGCATTAAATACAAACTCTGAAAAGAAGTTGTTTATACTTCTTGTTCATTGAAAGAAAACAGAACAAAATCATAATTTAAGAATATAATTGCTTTATAATATAGCAAATTTCAAGTACGTTAGTTATATTCGTGATGAAATTAACATCGGCTAAAATTGGGAAATAGGTTACTCATTAAATTACTGTACGAATAAGTCATGTAAAACATTACTCAGTCAGTGAGTTAGTGAATTAATCAACTTTTCAACCAAATCAATCGAATAATTAAACTGTAAATAATTTACTTTCTCAATTTGTAAATCAGTCTGTCGTTCAAAGAATTAATCATTTCGTGAGTCAGTCAACTAATTAACAAATCACTCTAACAAACATTCAAGACGTAATACAATTATGAAATCAGCCAATTAATGTACCACTCAATTTTCAAAGGAATAAATCAGCGAATGTATCAATAAATTAATAAATCAACAGTCAGTAAACATTTTGTCAATGAATAAATTACGAATCAGTCGGACTGCCATCACTCAGTCAGTAATAAATTTATCAGTCAGCTAATCAGTAAGTTAGTGGATGAATTAATCAATTATACAGCCAGTCACTAAATCGGTCTGTCAGTGAATGAATCAAACAGCAATCCAATCAAAGTCAGTCAAGATGATTCATCAATAGAACGATTAATCGTTCTATCGACTAATGAATGAGGCAGTCAATCTATTAATGAAGAATTAATCAAGCCATCAGTGAGTCAGTCTGTTAATGAGGCTGCCAGTCATCCTGTTAACGAAAGAACAGTCGGTCAAACAGTCACAGCCAATGAATGGAGGGGCTGTTCCTTGCGCAAAGCCGTCAGCAAGTCAGTCCATCCGTCGCCTCGCTCTGCCTGCTCGAAATGATATGGAAGAGTGTGTAGCTGTTGCTGATTTACGATAATGGTGGACCACCAGTGCTAAATATTGCTCAGCGCCAGGCTTCCCTTCGCTTTGCCATCATCGTCAGTATCATAGACGCCAAAGACAAGGAGAGAGAAACGAGAAAGAGGACTACTATATGAAAGGAGCGAGAAAGAATAAAAGTAATTTCAACCAACCGTGCACCGACTTTATAGATTGTGTCGTAGTTAAGAGTTTTGAAAAAGTTATACAATATGTTATTGCCAGTCTTTTCTTTCTCTGCAGTTGTTTGGTAGAAGAATAAGATGTGAGATGGCGTCGGTCACCTGGAGGATATTGGCAAGAAGAAAACACGTAGTCCTAAGTAAGGAAACTCGCCGTTAGCGTCCCCCTGTTCAAAGTCTCGAAGGTTTAGGCCTTGTACGTTTTAAAAATGTCCGTAAGCCTAATACGTGTAGAATATTCAGGCCTGTAAAATTTCATGCTTCGACTTATACTGACTCGTATCACACAAAAATATTTCGGGCTGCCACCATGTTGTTAAATTCCATTTTCACAGATTATTAATTCTAGCCAAATTTCGTTATGCATAATAAAACCGGTATTTATTTTTCAAACACGTTAAAATACAAACTCCTTAATTCAACGTTCGTAAAATTTATAGATAATGTATTTAAAAAATCTAACAATGTAAATAAAATTACGTATGAACAAAGTACAAACGTATGAGTCTTAAGTTTTCACAGTGGCCCGTATTAATTGTGAAGTGTCGAAAAGTATTGCACCGCGACGAATGTATAAGAATTACGAACATGCTGCTCTCTTCTTCAGAAATAAAGTGGTAGAACCACCTGAGAACACAGTCACGATTTGACTTGGAAGGGTGGTCATTCGAAATTACAACGCAACACTAACCATCTTCTTGTCTACCTTTTCAACCCTCAAGAAGAAGCAGCAGGTTCCTTCCAAGTGTCTACAATTTTTACCACTTCGCAACGGTCGGACGTTCAGGAGTCGGGCGGCTCCATCCGTCGAACACAGGACCGCTGAGTCTTAAACAGAGCGAGCGACTGGAAGGTTACTGAGCGGATAAATATGGCGTCCAAACTGAAGGTCCAGTCGATAAATATAATCTTCTGAAGGAAAACTACTTGCAGATATTAATTGCACTTGTCACTGAGTCATCTGAGTTATGATCAAAACGCAAAAAACAACTCGCATCTAAGATTGCGTTGATTTAACATCTCATCTCGTCCTTAAGCACTTGAAAATTAGTTTATCAACTGATTAAGAAATCCTCTTTCCTTGCTACGAAGGCCCGAGCCAGTACAAACGTGTTACCCACTTTAATATTATACAGCATTTAAGCGTATGATTAATTCGTCTAAGTCCAATCTGATGAGCGCATCACTCGATCGCAATGGTCGATGTATTTTTCGAACGATCAAACATTTTGTAACTGGAAGGACCTTGATATGGTCGCAGACAATGGAACAAACGATTATAATGACAACAGCTGAATGATAGTACGTCTTGATCTTTGCAGGATCGACTACTACAGGCGTCCTCAGTGCAAAAGGACGAGGAACGTAGGCCAGCAATCAAAACCGGTGAAGAAAACATACAATCGGCAGGTGGAACGTAAAAAAAATAATTTAAAACTACCCTGGATTCGATCCGTCTCACAGATTCGTGGAAACGGACCACGGACGTCAGAAGTAGCACGTGACTGGTGACAAAACAGCAAAACCCCTTCGTGTTAAGTGAAGACTCAAAGGTGGCGATAAAAGATGATTTCGTTTTTTGAACAGACGTGAGGTTAAAGCTGGAATATTTCATGACCGAAGTGTCGTTGACACAAGAAAAGCCACAGGTTCAACGCCTATTACAGAAATTAAACTCTCTTGAGAGTGTGAAGCAAGTGGAGGGATTTGAACAAAATTAAGTATTCCCATTGCATTAATTGACAAGAAATCACTACAATGTAATGAGTGTATGTTACACATATGGAAGACGTCTTACCTCACAGCTAGTGGGTCTTGCAACATAGTTATTGCCACTTCTGGTTCTGTTTCGTGTCCGTCGACAACCATTGGTGAAGAAGTCGCTGGAGACGCTGGAGCAGTAGGAACTGGTGAATTCACGGAGCCTGTTCCATCGACAACGTCTTCCTGGAGGCCGCCTGGTGAATCTGCTGCTGTCGCTGAAGTGGGGGACACAGGTTCAGATGAAGCGTCATCCCCTGCCAGCTTGCTGCCAGGACTGTCTGGTGGTCCACCCTCCTCACCGCCTTCCCCTCCTTCCCCTGTGAATAAAACCACGTCAATGATCGTCAGCACCTGTAGGCTCTCTGCAGCCAAACACAAGGACTTGTACAGAGTCATCTTTTCATTGCGGAAGTGAGTAAATCGAACGAACGACAATGCTGGCAGCTGTTGCGGCAAGGATTCCGTCCGCCCTGCGGTCCTCATGGAAAAGGACAGACACTCTGTATAAAGAACCTCTGAAAATAAAGCCTGAAGGTTTGGTTCACTAAAGTTGTTTTCAAAAGTATCCAGTGCCACTACACGTCCCGGCATTCTTTTCGCCTTAACACCTAGAAATGTTTGATGAAAAATAAATATTGCGAACGTAATGTTATCCAATTTTCTCCAGTTCTCTCTTCATCATTCCAGGCATAAATATGGAACACTAAAAATAGCTATTTTTACCTTTGAATGCAAGACACAAAATTTTGCACTCAGTAGAAGCAGCAAGTAAATTAAACTGTTGTGTGTATTCTTGCCTTTTTCTTACATTGAGGAGAATGAAAAGGAAAATGATTCCGAATTGAATGACAGCATATCTAAATGCAGACAGCAGTCATGAGAACAATCAAGATTTAAGAAATAGCTTTGTGATGGACGTCACGTGTTGCTGTCATCCATGTTTCTCCCGTCCAAGGAAAACAAGTGAGTGAGTCAAGGCGTGTCACGATGCGAAGAACACAAGCCACACTGATGTCACACAATTATAAACTTGTTACAAAATACATATGCATAAAATTGTTATATATAATGCAACGCGGTTATATGGATCAGAATCATAAACGTTGTAACTGGGCCTGTGGCACTGTGACGATATACGAGGGAACAAACACAAACATAGAGAGAAATAAGATATTGTAAGAGGGAAAGGAATTATAAAGATTGCTACACAATGTTAACCTTGGCACTAGACAGAGTTGGCCAGTTTCACGCACCGGGACCTTATCCGTTGAGAAAAGGCCCTCGGTTTCTCATTATAAAGGAGTTTAGGCGAGCTCCAGGGTCGGTCCAAACATTGCGGAATTCTAGACTTCATAAACGCAAATCTTAAATCCTATAATTAACTTATGATACACACACGTCACTTTATACACCCCCCCTCCAATTTACACAGTAATGGGACGCTAAAAAGGCTTATGAATTAATATACATAATTTTTACAAATGAATATAATTTTCACTGGTATGTATAAGGATGGGTGCAGTTGGTATCTGCATCAGTATAAATTATGCAAAGATTTGGGGAACAAAAATGTACGACTTTATTAACTTAGAATTCCTACCAGATTTACGATGCAGAAGGGTATCTGAATGTAAATAGACGTCGTAAGTTGTTCCCAGAAATTCTCGTTTTCTTGGGGTCAGTCTGTCGACGTCGTCGTCTCTCGGACTAAATAACCAGGCCCAATTTATTACCACATGAACGGTTAAACTCAACATGTGCGCGTGTCCTGAGGACACCTCTTGCAAGAAAATATGAAGGAGCAGTAACGTTTGCAGTCTCGAGACTGGCACTGGTTCCTTTCCACTTCCTCTGCTTCTGCAAAACGCAGCAAACCTTGTAATTAGTAGAGCTTGCGGGGGTTAATTTTAATTAGAAGGTCTATCGGGTCTCTTTCCCCCCAACTTCCCTTTCCTTCTCTTCTTCTCACATCCCTTTCCTCGGCACAGACAGACATATCGGCTGCTCCAAACAATAACGTAAAGTAACGTAAGATTCTGGAGTCAGTACGCTTACGTCTAAACTGCACTACTGGACACAAATTATAAGTGATTTCTAACTACCTCACAATCCACTTCAATATGACCCGTATTAATGTTATCATGTCATCTTCATTGTGTTCCGAACTGCAGCTTTCCATGATGTT
>NW_019060165.1:289461-306281 GCF_000696155.1 Zootermopsis nevadensis | reverse complement strand
TCATCGCCCTGATGACGGAGGCAGTATGACCTCTGAAACGTTGGTAAACATCGACCAGACTACACAGCGCAACAACCCAGAAGACAGAAATCTTCATACTAATTCATCGCCCTGATGACGGAGGCAGTATGACCTCTGAAACGTTGGTAAACATCGACCAGACTACACAGCGCAACAACCCAGAAGACAGAAATCTTCATACTAATTCGTCGCCCTGATGACGGAGGCAGTATGACCTCTGAAACGTTGGTTAACATCGACCAGATTACACAGCGCAACAACCCAGAGGACAGAAATCTTCATACTCATCGCTGTGAGAACCTCAAGTCTTACACAATAATTTACATATTTTAAGGCACCATCATAATCATCATCATCAAAATTTACTTCATATTTCCCTCCTCTCTGTAGCTGATAATTATTCAGATGAAAAGTGACTTAATTAACAACTACGAGAACAAAATGGCAGTTGGAGGTGAGTGGTCACCTTCACGCTTCGGCCACCTTACTCCGGGATCGAGACCAGATACGGACTGGATAGGAGGAAGGTGGGGTCCCGAGTCGGTCCGAATGTTGTGGCGAACACAAAAAATTCCGTACCTGTTGATAATCGAACCACGTGTTTTCAGCCCATAACCAGCAACTTTACTAATAATTTTAAGCAATCCAAGATTATTAAAAGTGCATGAACAAACATGCAATTGCACCATAAAAGAAAAAGGTTTCTTCAGAGCCGTGGTAATTGGCATCGTTAAAAGCGTCGCACTAAAAACTCTAATACACCGAGTAGATTTAAATTTAATCCAATAACATGTATTAAGCAGAGAAATTTCTTTTTCTCAACGACTAACATGTTCTTTGCTTTAATAGTAAATAACAAACATTACATCATAATAGCAATCATAATAAAGTGTAGCACAAAAGTTGCCTCATGTGGCATTAAAGGGGTAGCTATAGCACAAAGACGTACAGCAGCTACATAGGAAAATTGCGTAATATCCGACTACTCTATCCATTAAGAGGAAAACGAAACGATAGTCGTAGTTTCTGAGATGAGAGCTGGAGACCCTTACAGGGTCTATGCACCAGACACATGACACAAAATATATGCTTAAATGAAAGACAATGGTCCATAAATCAGATAGAAAAGGAAGAATAGCAGAACAGGCTAAGATAATGCGGGATGTAATGTAATATAACCTATGGACGATGGCTGAGTCCCGCAGAAACTGCAATTACCAGAGGGGATACGTGGTACTGGAAAGAGTCCCATCACATCTCTTTTGCGCCCCACACCCCGCACACAACATATTATCCCATTATGCTTGGAGCCAATTAGCCAAATTGCCCTGAAGCCTCGTCGCACCTCTGCCGTATCCCTGCTTCTTTACGGGATCTTGTCTGGTATTTACGACAACTTTATGTCTGCCTTTGCTCCGTCCCCTGGGACCAACCCCTCCCCTTACCCTGCGGTTTAGTTGCTTCTGGTAGCTGTTATGGAGCGGCTCATCACAACTGAAAAGAAAACCGACATACAGTTGCACTAACGACCTTTAATTTTTTAGCAGATCTATTAAAATACAGGATTATATTCAGGAGACTAATATTTGATGTGTCATATATAGAATTACTGACAATAGTATTACCTCTTTCCATGCTACGAATACGTATGTCCTTAAGGAACACCGACTACGTTTCCTAGGAAAATAGATCTATGTGTATTTCGTAGAACAAAATAAACTCAGTTTCCTATGTCTGCTATCAAAACACATCCATTACTATATCCCCCCACCCCGTGGATAAGCCGATACTTGTAGAGTTTTAAGGTTTTTTGACAATGGTGCGTTATGGACTTTATATATCGTCAAGGCGATCTACGACGCAATAACTCAGAAGACAGTCATCTCATGAGCAATTTAATACTGTCATACATTTTCCTGAACGTATGTATGTAGAAAATGTCTGCGACGAACTGTCTTGCCCGCCACACCTTAAATATATCGGCCACGCCGAGCCAAATTCATGTTACGTCCTGCAGAACTGACGTGTTTTGTGAGGGCACACGGTAATGTGAAGTCAGAAGGATCTTTATGAAGGGCATGGGCGCAACACGCTGTAATTTTTAATACAACTTTACGTGGATATTTTCTGTCCCTATCAAAGCACCATGTTCCAACATAAATGACTCAGAACTTCGTCAGACTCATATCCCGGGTAGATTCGACCTCAAGGCTAATATTTCACACATGAAGACATAACTCCATGGTATACAACTATAATGTAATTCAGTGCCCTTGGCAATATATTGTACATCCAACCCTGAAGAAGGAGGCGATCTCTTTCTCCGAAACGTTAAAAACTATCTACTGCACTAACCTGCATTAGAATTCAGAGGATCACAACAGACAATGAATAGACTCTCTTCCTTCCTGGGTCCTGTGGACAAATTCTTTTCACGATAAGACGTCGTTTCAAAGGAGTAAATGCATGAATTTGGAAGTCCATCACTCTAAACCATGAATACTTGAAGTCAACTGTGAAATATGTAAAAAAAAAATTGAAAACTATTCGCTGAAGATCGTCTTTCTACAAAAAATAATTTTTGAGATGTTGTGGGGGAGGATGTTCTACGTACGCCCACATATCCACATAGCCTACAGCTATTAATAACGCATATTCTTATTATTATAACTTCATTAATTCGGGCACGACATCCTACATTCTTATTTGAGTAACAAGGTGTTAAGGCACGCAAAGAATTAGACGTAAAGGCACCAATGAAGAGAAAATACCTTACCACGCATAACCGCTTCTTACACATCCATTCTAATTAATTATATCATCGTTGGACGCTGTATACACAGAGATACTGACAGAGACGTTAAATATATAACAAATATATACTCTTTACAAAATTACATTGATAATAATATAAATATTAATAATGCCTCTAATAGCAATCGAAGGTTTGATCAGAATACATGCTAGGTTCTCCATAATTCATATATTCGTTAAAATATCGCTGCAGTCTTCTTATTATTAATGTCATATTCATCACCATTTAAAAATAATAATTTATGCATTTGAGTTCCACATTAAGCACCACGTCTTCAAGACGCCTGAAACGGCGTGTTAACAGCTCCCAGTCCTGCACACATTATACGTCATTATACGTACCATGAACCTTGAGGCTCGGATGGATACCTCGCCTGTCTTCTGACCATTCCGTCGCAGCTGACCGTACTAACGAGTTGGTCGCCCGGGCTGTTGTTAATAACGGCCGCGCTACGTTAACTGGCATTGCCGGACGTTATGTCACATAACCTGGGTAATATCGCCACCATTACACAAGGCTGGTAACACCCTTACTTCAGTACAGCGGCGACACGGACCAAGTAATAGAGCCGATGCTCACATTCGGGTGCGTTACGACTCTGTTCCAACAGACGAGTTCATATAACGCGAAACTACGTAATTTTATATATACACACTGAAGATGTATGCAAACAGGTTTGTAGGACGAAACACGTTTGTTTCCCTCCTCCCACACTTGTTTGTGTCTTTATTTGTTAGTAAGTTTACTTGTTTCCTTCCCTCGTTTATTCTATATTTTTTCCCCTTTTGCTCACACACTCAAAGCCAATTTTGTGTGTGTAATCGTGAGTGTTCCTGAGGGTAAAGCGGCCGGAGAAGTTAAGAATGCGTGGATCTTTACTTCCACTCCACCCCCCACGTCTTCATAGCGTGGTACTTAGGCGTAGATACAGTTTTAAAATGTGTATGTAAGCCGGCCCAGTGTAATATACGTGTAATGTTGGAAACAAAGGAGTAAACAAAAGGCGAATAACGATAGAAACAAATAAACAGAGAAAGAAAGGAAAAAAGTGAAATAACTATAGCCTATTATTAATATTTGTTATATTTATATTTCATTACTAGACTTTTCACCATCGTGTTGAGTCGCCGTTTAAACTGAATTCAGTGTTTGCTGAACCTGCAATATTTAATATTTGGTTCCCATTTGCGTGTAATTCCAAAATTAAAGTGACAAAGAATCGTATTATTGCGGGTCTCTTGGGCCTATCAGCGGCGTGGTAGATCAGCTATAGCGGCCAAGCGAGAGTGTCTTAAGTGGTCTTTGTTCCACTAGCGTCTGCCCGACAATTATTAAAGCTCCGATCTGATGGTCTTGCTGTCTGTCTGTCTGTCTGTCTGCGTGAGTGATCAGTCGGCAGAACTTGATGAGATTCCAGCGGTCTGTGCCCCACTAATGACACGCCTGGAACGACAGTCCTCATCCGAAATGACGGTGGGCAATAAAGAGAAATGGTGTTGCACGGCGCATTCTTGTTGTGTAGAGACAAGAGGGGAGACGAAGACCCTTTGCTTCGCCCAGTTCTTCCTTTATTTTCCCTCTCTCTGCAAGAGGACAGCGGTGAGAACAGAAAATAGGCCCACTGGTTCATTATAGACCTTGGAACGCAAAGATATAGTTTGGTTTGTGGGTATCAAAAACAACAAAATAATTAGCCTAAAGACACTTCTACAAACTAATGCCCAAGTGTCCACACATATCTGAAACAAGAAAGGTTGAGACACGGGAGGGGCAGAAATGAAAATTTAGGTTAAATAGCTGGATATTGTTCGCAAGCCCTAATGATAGAGGCAGCAAGCACCTCTGAAACGTCAGTCAACTTCTACCAGAGTACACGGCGCAACAACCCAAAGATATAGAAATCTTCAATGTAGTTTCATTCTGGCTGGATACACATAGTCTTGTAAAGATTAAATACGCCGAGAATATACGACCGATAGTAAAACTAGTAATTATATAATTGATGGGAATAGTATACAGGGAAGAGATGGAATGGTCATGTAGATAGAAATGGCGAAGACAAGTGGTTGAGGACAGCATAAATTGTAAAGATTCAGGACAAAAATTAAGGGAAAGACCAAGGGCCACAGCCTACTTGTGTGTGAAAACAAGAATTTAGGTTATGTGAAAATTCCCTTGTGGTTTCCAACCAAAATAAGTGAAAAGTAATAAGCAAGAAATGTTTTCTTTACGCTTTGCCGGAAAAAGATCCCGGGCCCCTGTGTCCGAACTCTGCCTCTTCTCTGAAGCGAAGTGTGAAAGGCGAAACAGCGTCCAAAAGGCTGCAGTGTCTGCCGTCTGTCAGATATTTCCGCCATTAAGCATCCCGTCACTACTTTACTTGGCGGTGTCGTGACTAAATGTTTATTGTTTCCGCTCGACCTCGTAGGCTAAAGGCGACTGATTTCGCGTTTCTTCTTCTGTTATTTCATAAGAGTGAGAAACTAGGTCTTTCACTCTGAAATGCAATAAATTTGATCGAGGTTGGCAGAGCAGAAAGCAGTGAAGGATATTCAGACATTCTGAACTGCATTTTTGAGTTAGGCTTGCTGAGTTATTGAATTCACCACGAATATTATTTTATTGCGCGTTATATTCAAGTGATTTATAATAGAATACTGGCAAGATATGCGTATTGGCCCTTTCACCCAAACAATCCGTCCGTCAGCAAGTTGAATTTCCGAAATTACTGAACGGATTTGGATTATTATCTACCTAATATTATAGGTCTAAACTAAAAGATGACGGCCGCTTTTGAATTTTGTTCATGTCTGTATTGATCTAGCCTACTTCTGATCAACACATTTTATTTTTACATTTTCAATATATCGAATGTCCGAACAAATAAATAAACAAGAGACATAATTTATGCATTGATATCTGCAGTAACATTAGCTACTTACTTCTATCTATATAACAGACCAGCGTTGGTAATCATTTTTTAAAATCACAATTTGTACTGCGTGTGTTGTTATAACAGTTGTCACTGAAATGCAGTTAAGGGATTTTTGGCGTTATTGGGATAATATTTATGAGTATGGACTTTCCCCGTAATTCTTGACAGGTAATTTTTATAGGAACATAATATATTTTAATGAACATGAAGGCCAGTAAGTTATGAATATGCAAAACAGCAAAGAGAGCATTCGAAAAACACGTATATTACGGTGGAGTTAAAATTAAACATTCCTAATTGCACTTCCTGAATTAAGTCATAAGTGGTGAGTCAAAGTGGCATGATGCTGGCAGGACGTACACTTTACCTTGACACAGTACTGAAGTTCCAAAGAAGATCAAGACGTTTCGTCACAAGCCACACTCACGGCACAAGAGATGGCAACTGACTGGTAGTTGCCAGGCCTTCAGCCTGTCCTTCAGAACTTCAGCCCTAGAAGGGACCATGTACTAGATAAGGGTGCAGTATACTTACCCAAACTGACTCCGCCTTCTCATCACTGATTGGTTCTTTTTTTCTCACTAAGGCGGATCCGTTCTGTATTTATGTCATCAACTTGGATATTTCTACGTCATTATTATAAATCACCGAATAATTTCATATGATATTTTTATTTATGTATTCTTTGAGCGAAGTACATCATACGAAAGCATAATGGAGAATTATATATGTCTGTTTGTCTGCCTGCTTGCTCAACCGCGTTTCAGATAATAAATAACTAAAGTTTTCGATTAGATTTGGTATTGGGCAAAATGTGTCAGACTTTTGTCTCGTATCGATCCAACGTAGGCTAACCTCCTACTATGGGGTTCAAATCAAACTTCATTAATTTTGTATAAAAAAGACTCATCGTAGACAAAAGGGTAGCCATATAAATAATAAACTATGGAGCTCACTAAGATCTGCAAAATACAATTAAAGAATTAGGCCATTGTCCGATTCTGTCTTAGGCTACACAATCTGATACGCCTACCCATAGCTTTGCAACCGTTATTTAAATCTGCAACAAATTAACACCGGGGCCAAAGTCGAGGTGAACTGACTAGTATCTGCTACTGTTTCGTACTCGGGGGAACCCAGGTTCAATCTCCGCTCACACATTAACTGAAGTTTCTCTGATTTTATTGAGTACAGCCATGCAAATACTCAAAAAACATTTTAAAATAAGCTACGGCCAATTCCTTTCACATCCTTACAATTCATAACACACAAAATCATGGAAATTAATAATGAGATAAAGATATTTGAGAATAATCGAGCAAATTAATAGGCCTAAGTTTAGAATAAGGAGATTTAGGGGCCGAACATTAAGAACGGTTTCAGGTAGGTACTCAAACACTAAAAGATACAAGAGATAAATTTGTATTGTAGTTCAGAAGGTCCATCCCTGTAGGCGCAGAATAGTAAATTAAAGATTTGTTAAAACAGCATCGCAGATAAGACAGCAAAAGGGGACCTAGAAATAAATCAGGAAAACCTGGGAAGACGGCATTCAGAACATAATGACGGAGGAAATGTTACACGACGAGGCCAACAAGCCAGTGAGTAATGAAGGTATACACACGTTTCTTCATATGAGAAACAAAACGTATTAGAGTCCTTTTTTGTAACATTCTAAAACCCTTTCTTGTTAAAATCGCAACTTTCCCACCATAACTGTAAACATAATTCCATCCCAAAACAAGCATATGCTTTGCTTATGTTGACAACTTTTCTTTTAGAACAAGAAGTTGAGATTATGTTATCAATAAGTCCATAGAAAGTTTACGTTCTGGAATAACATCTCGGAATTTTAACATGCCTCCTCTCGCAATGTACAAAAATAGATATTATAATTCTGCATTTAATATGAAGAGAATCATTCCAGAAACCGCCAAAGGGAGAAAAGGTACTTCGAGTGTTATAAAATAGGAGGGCATTAGTTTGCAGGTTCCGTTTTCTCGTCTATACGCTAATATTGCTACCATTTAGATTGCGGTCCGTGATCTTCTTCTGTCTGATGCTGTTTTAGGACGTAGCACCACCGTGTGGCAGAAAGCTGATTGTGCACACTGGATACAGCGAAGGTGTGTGGGGGGGGGGATACACGGATGAAGAGGGACAGGACGGCAAAGGAGGGTACACGATACATTAGGGGGAAGAAGATGGGAATATGCTTACTACAGCACTGAAGGAGAACAAGCGAGCAAAAGGGCTAAAGCTCACGAAAGGGGGTGAGTTTGCGATATATAGGACCGGGAGGGGGGGGGGTTATCGCGATTTCATTCCGCCCACGTCCTAATAATGGGTGCCATAATTCGTGGCAAGTGTCCGACGAATCTCCAGTAGCAAGCAAGGGTACATACAGAAACTTGCATGTTACATTGCAGAGGGGAAGACTGTATGCATGATAGCGCCACAATTGTGCTCTGGGCTACAAGGTCTGCCCGCGTATTTTATGCATCAAAGAGGGCCGTGGATTAATAATGGTGGGCAGTATCCTCTTTCCCATAATCCTTACAGGTGGAACCAATTGATTGCATTGGAAGAACCAATGACCTTGAGGAACACTGAGTTATAACACATCTTGTCTAATTCACTGTTACACACCCTACAATAAAAATACGTTCAGTCAGAATGTTCTTCCAAATAAATATTTACTGATAACGGTACTAAAGTTAATTTATAGTTTTAACTTCTGTTTGCTCCAATTTCACAAACGCTAGTCCTAATAAACTCAAGACTAAATTACTTAATTTCCCCCCCCCCTCATATGAAAGTATAAATGGACTTTCGCTTGTGACTGGGATGGATTCAGAAGGAAGGTTAAGGGTTCAATCGCTCACTTATTAAATTTCAGCCAATACATGGGTAAGAATGTCTTTGCCAACTTTAGATAGAATAGTAGGTCATGGTAACAGCAATTGTAACAGACGATTTTTACATCTGTGTAATATCATTAACTTCTTGTTGAGAAATTTTCCGATACGCCACAAAGAAGACCTTACACATGGAACTATTCTGCCTTCTCTCGAAACATCACACTGATTACTTGGGGATAAAAAAATTCGAACCATGAACTTCCCGAGAACAAGACAGACACTTGTAAATAAATGCTTGGATCAAGCTATTACTGGTAGTGACTAGCCTATAAAGGCACATTTGCCAAATTAATTGACGAGCTGTCCCATTTAACTGCATCATTAAGCTTATTTCCCTGGAATCAACTCTCTCCCCCCCTCACACGTACAATTTGTCACTCACTCGCGTCGCCCCCCCCCCCCCCTCACAGAATGTATGTGTACTGGAGATTCGGACAACCCCGCAATCAGCGCAGAACCTCCCTCGCCCTCCCCACACCCTCTATCGCCTCTCAACGCTTAGTTACACACTCAATTTTCCGCAATTTAAAAATACCATATCTGTCGCCGCTGTAAGGGTCTCGCCGGTGTTACAAACTGCCTGACGTCATTATACTAGTGGCCTGTTTTAAGCCTTTCATTAAGGTACGATCTTTCTGAAAACATTGTTACAACAATTAATAGTCATTGTTAGGTTTTGTCAGTTATTTTCATTGCCATCTTCTTCTCTCCTGCCCACCCTCTCTTCAGCTCCATTCGCCTTCGCCTTATTCTCCTTTCCTATTCTTAGTCCTCCTGCACATTAACTTCTTAACCGATCTTCGTCTATCGCCTTAGTTTACAGTGTAGATAGTCCATTTCATTTAATTTTGAGTACACTCTGTCCCGACGGGGGCAGAGGATTTTTCCTCTAGCCTCTGCGTCCAGACCGGCTCTGGGGCCCACCCAGCCTCCTGTCCAATGGGTACCGGGGTCCTTTCCCGGGGGTAAAGCCGGCCGGGGCGTGATGCTGACCACTCACCCCCATCTAGTGCCGAGGTCAAGGAAGAGAGGAGCTATACCTCCACTCACCCCAAGCGCCTACATGGCGTATAGTGGGACAAATTTTACTTTTTTACACTCTGTAGGGCTCCTCAGATTATGGACCGGTCCACGTAAAGAGGACAGCACAGAAGGAAAAGTACATCCATCACAAAGCGATATTCGAACCCATAACCCCAGTTTTCGAGTGGTCGCAGACTCATATGATTTGAAACAGAGAAGCCGCTGTGGTATGTTATTTTACGACTCTGTATTAACTACTGAAGATAACAATGTACTCACAATAATTAGATTGGAGGAGGTGGTGGCTTTGAAAATATACGAATAAGCCGAAGTTACATATGGCCTACATTTTATTATAAGATTATTACAAAGGCCGAGAAATAACGGACGTAAGAAAGTAAGATAGCAAAAACAAAGGAAAGTAAGAGAACTACTTTTTTTTCTCTTCCTGACTTCACTTTGTCTGCACTACAGCAGAATTCCGAAAATTAGGGGAACCGTGTAGCTGAGCAGAGTGACAAATTCACAAATGGCCACCGCATAACGGAAATAGAACTGTCGCGTGGACTAAGGCACGCGTGCCATTCATATCGCACGATTTTTGGCTCGACTACGAGATTTAATATATTTTCTAATTAAAACGAGACTTTAAATATGAGACTGACCCCTGCCAGGAACACAGATAATAATTACATTGCCCTTCAAGACTACTACAGCACAAAGTCCGTCAGAACGAAGCGGGCAGGAAAAGTTGAAGGCGAATGTAACACAGGCCTCTTAGCAACGCGAACACGTCAGTCAAAAGCTGACGTAAGCAACGACGGTGATGGACACGTATTCTGAAGCTGTCAGTCAGAAAAAGACAAGGGCAGCAGAAACATGTACAGGGCTCATCGTGATGATTCTCACGACTGGAACGCGAGGTGCCACCCACCCACAAGTCCGTCCGTCCGTCCGTCGTCCTGAAGGCACTTGATGCCACTCTCTTAATTTCCGGCTGGCCTTAGAGAGAGAGAGAGAGAGGGAGAGAAAATCATGATGATTCTCTCACCCCACCCTCATTCAAACTGACCATCACCCTCAAGGAACCCGCGAACTGCGAGAGAGACGAATGGGGGAGAGGATTGAGCCGAAACTTCATTAGCTGTTGTGGAAGTGCTGACTGTTTGGATGGTCGACTCTGAGGCCTTTCGATTAGCTCGATACTACACGGATGCAGCTAGAAGACCAGATGAGAAAATAAGATTTCTCTGCTAAGACCTCCCTCGCAGACACACAACCCCTTAGCAGATCACACGTAAACAGTGACGGATTCAAACATTCTGGTCAGGTGACCGACCGACCGACCGACCGACCGACCGACCAGTCTGCTGATTGTGAATGTTGCTGTTGACAAAGCAAAGTAACAGTTCTGGTAATGACATTATAGCGCAGACGTTTAATGATTGCTCCCGTCTACGTTGCTACATGAACGCCAACCGATGATCCACAAGGAAGAACACAGACTGAATGAAGGCAAGAACGAGGTAGCGGGAAAAGCAGAAACCTACAATGAGAAACATCTTAATTAGCAAACTACTTCGGCCTTTAATATTATCGGGGCGATTGAGTAAATGTGCGTGAGATGAGCAATATATGTAGCACGCATAGGAAGCTCAGAAAAATATAGGCATGCGCACATTCGGTCGGAAAATTTTCATGCGAATAATAAGATCCAGATGAGAGAACAACATTAAACTAGAAATAAGATAAATATGTCGTGAAAATGCTGAGTGGATAAAACTAGCTCAGAATAAAGCGAAATAACATACTTTTCTGAATAATCTGGTTCTATAAAGGTAGGCAATTTCTTTACCAACTTTTCAAGAAAGTTTCTGCGCCATAAGGTTAGGTGGTTAGTTGAGAAAACGTCGTTAAACTAACAAGAAGAAACGAATGTACTGTAGTCGGGGCGTATCTGTGCTGTCGAGATCCGCTAGAAAGTATAAGGCAAGGGGATCAGAAGGGTAGCAGATATAGAACAACATATTGTCCGCGCTTTATAAAATGATTTCCCAGTGTCAATACTTTGGAGCTCCCTTGTCTCAATTCTCGCGTCAGTAATGTCTTTGCTCACAAAATGTATGCGTTTGTTTTCCTTCTACCCGCAAACGAGTGGCGTAAGGCAAAATGCACAGATTCGCCCCGACTACAGTCCACTAGTTTGTTGCTGGATCCGCCACTGACCATCCTTCCAGCAGACGAGCATTGCCAAGCTCAACGGCAAAGACGGTCAACCATCAATGAGCGGAGGCCCGGCGATGATTAAGGTGACCTCTCGCATACGAAACAGAGAATACGGGCTAAGTGGCAGCTCGGCTTCCTGACCTGAGGACCTGCATATCAAAACCAGCACGCAGCGCTCCTGAACCACCGCTTGCGGATAAACGAACAGAGTCTTTGACAAGGCAATAATCGCCCACCTAGTTAGAAAATCCCCCGTGTTTTGCTGAACCAAAAGGTCTATAACTCTCTCTCAAGAGTGCCTTATCATAAGACACATAAATCCAGCCCAGGTACACTCACTCCATTTCGTCAAGATCCATTTTAATATTATCATCCCACCTATACCTCCTTAATCCTTTCAGGATTCACATATAATATCCTGTATGCATCTACATGAAGCTGGGTGTAATTAACATTAAATAAATAAATAAATTAATAACAATTTAAATCCATGCAGCACAGTTCTTGATAATTTCACAGTCGTTCAGCTTTGTGAAATTTCGGTCTAAACGGAATAAAGATACAATTTGTTTAAGTTAAAATTTCTGTTGACACCCGTTAGGGTGGAAGAAGGGTGAAACTCTCAGGGGAGACGTATAATTATTTGCTGTGTAAGATAAAATTAATCCACACTGATAGAAGTGGACAGAGCATCCAGACTTAATTAGAAAGAGAGATAGAGAAAAAAATTGGAAAATGCATTCTGAGTTTATTGTCTACAAAGAAGAAGACACATTGGTAGACCCCGTAAACTTTGGCCCCAAACTCACAACCGGCTTTCAGCTTCTTTATAATGATAGAATAATGCGGAAATGAATAAAAAATATTACAATGAAGAGAAGAACACCAAAAAGGAAAAAGATGAATAAACGAACAAAGAAAGAGAAGAAGGATGTCGATATATGGGTTAAATCTCATATAAATAGAAGGGTATTTCTGGCAGACCTCTAACATAACGCAACATTTTAAGCGGATTATGAGATAAAATGTGTGGCGGACAGACAGATTTAGTCTATTAAGCACTCACTTTATGAATTCCGTGGAAGCAGCAGACGGTTATGAGTATCTGACGACACAGTCCATGGGCTGGAGCAAAGGCAACTCGAAGTCGGGGCCTAGATTATGATTAAAGCAAAGAACGGGCATACAGGTCTACATTGAAACCTGCCATAGGTAGGACGGCGAAGGAGAAGGATAAGGCAAGATTTGACGGACAGCCAGAAACAAGGACCTGACGTCTGAGTGGCAGACTTCATTGTGTTATTCGAGAGACAAGTCTTCTCGGGGCGGGGGTGAGGACGGGTGGCAATAGGAGCTGTGACTAACACAATTCTGCTTCCAAATTCACATCACCGGCTGCAAATTTATTGGACTTTCTTACACATTCAATGTCGAGTCGCTAGTCATAACGCGTGTCAGATCGAAAGGCGCTTACGTTCAACGGTTTGGTTAACCCTTACGTTCATTAGGGACGCTGTTTTAAATGCAGAGGTTATCGAGATGAGATAGAAATACGATCGTGAATGTTGAGCGGGCAAGGAGACACTCAGGTAAACGACAACAAATATCAGGATACACTAAGAAATAAAGAATGAAAAAAGAAAACAGACAGAAAGAGAGACAGCGACAAAGGAGTAGCTTATGGTGTATACCTTACCCTACCGGCTTTGGAACCACTTCCTCTGTGACACTCTGCAGTCTAATGGCACAGCACACACTTAGACAAAAGAATTCACAAGGGCGTCTTTCGTAAGTAGTTAGATGACTCTGCAAACTGTGAATCTGTTGATAGAAAGAAGCGACAGGTAGCCTACCACGGACCCCTGAACACGATCAAGGCTGCAGTAACGAGGACCATAAAGTCGTTCAGATATTCTGCTCTGCGTCCTCCTTTTTTTTTTTTCTCTCTCTCTCTCTCTCTCTCTGCAAGACAATTTTGACAAGGAGCACCAATGGATTTGGAGAGCTGAACGAAATACGGTTTCATTCAATCTCTTGGCAAGCTATGGTTCTGTTGCCTTGTCATTAATAAAAACTGTACCTGAATTTCTTTATTACTAACTACGTGTTTATGTATTGTTCTCTCACCTTCGTTTGCTTGTCTTTCCAGCACTTTCGCAACTAAGAAATGCAAATACTACACCTATTACATTCGCCATGTCCGTCGGTCCCTCTGTCCATCCATCGGCAAGTCCGCCTCTCTCCGTATATGTCACATGAAAACCGATTAACCAAATTTCACGAAATTTTTATACTGAAGAGTTTTACTAGAATCTGACGACAAAAGCTTTCCAATTTTGGTTATCAGACAACAATAAGGAACACGAAGACGAGCATGCTTTTCTGAGCAAGTGACTGGGTTGGAATTCCCTGAGCATTCACAAACGTCAAAGGTCAAATCCCAAAGCGAAACGGGAAGAACAGTAAACGGACATTTCCAAACAATTTTCCTTCTTCTTCTTTTTTTCTTCCTTATTTCCTACATACTTCTTCCAGAGTCCATTCAAGTGCTCTGTACATATATTCTGTCAACAGTTTGCCTTGAATCTTTTCCACTTGTTACATTGTTACAGGATTGTCCCTTTCCAGATTAATTCTTGGACGTAGGGCTTTGAACGTTTCCCTGAAATTTGTCCGATAAAAGATTAATTCCCTTTAAGCCAGATTTCTCTTCAGATATTGCATTAGTCCTAATGAACAGATGGGCTTAGGTAACGAGGTGATTTAACATCAGCTGTTACTGATTCGTGCATTAAAGCAATAAACATCGTCTGCAGAGGATTAAGAGGTAGCATACCGACACATCGTTTCTCGGTAATGGCCTCATGTTTGCTCTAAGCGTCTCCTCTCTTGCCACTGACCCTTGTCACTCAGCGCGCGGCCCGCACCTCCCGAACACACAAATGAACTCCCTCTCGATGGATGGATGGAGAGATGCGAAGATCAAAGCCGATCGACGCCGCAAGGCACACGAACTACAACGGCGTAAAAACTTGTACTCTCACAAACGCTGTACCCCACCTTGGAGTACGCAGATTTTCCAAAGGTTCTACGATTCCGAATTCTTAAATGAACTTCTGTTTCTTCTTCTTCTTCTGTTTACAGAGCCTGGTTTTCGCGCGATTTGGGCTGATAAATCATCGGTTCGAACTCCGCCCGGGGAATGGTTGATTGCCCGCATTTTATGTTGTCCTGTGAAGGTACAGGCATTACCATGAGTATAACAGGATATAGGAAATTATATCTGTAGGAAACCATAAGTCAGTCGCTTATAGGAAGAAACAAAACATTAATCTCTTACTTAACCGATAATCAGTCAGTTACTTCAACAGGCCGTTAATCAGTTTACTAAGTGGTCATCAGCAACCTGCCAGTAGCTCAGTTATTCAGTTAGCCTCTTAGCCAGCTTATGTTTCAGCCACTCACTAATCCAGTGTCAGCTACCGTAATTAAATAGACAGCTACATAGTCGTTAATGAGTCCATCAGTCGGTTAGTTACGCAGTCACGAGTAAATTAGTCAAGCAGTCAGTTAATCAGTTAGCTAGTTAATAGTTTCGTTCTTTTTTCCTTACTCTTATTTATTTATTAATTTAAGTTCACGTCTTCCTGGATTATTTGGTTAGTTACTTACTCAAGGAATCAGTCACTCTGACAGCAAGTTCGTTAATTACATAATCGGTTTATTGTGCAATCAGCAAGTTAATCAGTAATTTAGTTAATTAAGTATTCAGTGAGTCAGACAGTGTAAATCAGTTGCATGCCCTCAATAAAACAATCTAGTTTGCACGCCTTGTTGGCACTAGATCACACAGGACCGACTTCTGACTTTTAAGCCATCCATATGTCATGCTGACGGTGGGCGTTCACGGCAACGTACTATCTAATGGGTGCTTCAACTCGGGACCACCTACACGGAGTCCCAGGTTACAGACTTAATGTGTTGCCTCGGTATCGTTTACCCCCATAACCAGACCATCCAACCTCTCTGTCCCATGTCCCTACGTACTCCACAATCTTCTCGTGAATTATTGTCATCGTCACAATTTGACGCCTGCTAGACTCTGTTATTCCGAATCACACTACCAGCATGAAGGCAATGATACGCGTTGGATGAAAGTCGAAACAATCCGACGATGAACGTCTTCTGGGATGTTGCGCCGTGAATTCTGGTAAATTTTGACCAGCGTCTCAGAGGTGCCTGCTGTCTCCATTATCATTGCGATTATCACGGCCGCTAGCCGTAACTGACAGATCCATAACTTCAAGTTACGACAAATGGAACATTTCACTGTCTGCAGCAAGTCGACCTTAAGCAGACATCAGTCACCAAACAGAGGGCGTGTGCTTTGTTGCAATGTTTCGTATGAGCGAATGTTCGTAAAGTGGAAGTACGTGGAGTTCGCAATGGACAAATTGGTAACGGGACACGTTTTTCTTCCAGTTCTTCGGGTTTCTTTCCACCAGTCGTCATTCCACTAATGCTCTACGATCATCTATCAACATGTTTATACCTCCACTTCCCACATGGCACTCGACTTAAGCAGAGGAGCATTTGTATTTAAATTTGTTAAAGTGGCAACGTACGGCTGCAAAGCTTTATTAACTAAGATCAAAACACGAAGTCACAACCACCTCGTACTTTGTGCAGTTTACAAAATCAACCCCTTTCGAGTGCCACTCCACGTGCTGTTGAAAGAAGTGTTGAAATTGAAAGAAACGGCCCTGGCATGCCAACCAACAGTCTGGCTGATCCCTGTGGGCCCTAAAGGGCTGATTGGTTACGGTACGCTTCTACATTCACGTTCATGTGCAACACGGCTAAAGGCGCCCCCCCCCCC
>NW_019060165.1:240367-256784 GCF_000696155.1 Zootermopsis nevadensis | reverse complement strand
CCTCTTGACACGACGTCATTTGTCCACACTCCGGGGATTCCCATTCCAAGCAGCCCAGCCACGTGCCACAAGCCTTCATCACAGCAAAGCGTGGTGGATAAAGGTTCCTAAGGATCTCATTCTGCATTCTCTAATATGTCATACCAGTACACTAATATAACATGATAAGGTACAATGAGTCATCGACGCCCGCCTATGGTAAAAATGGTATGTTTTGCAGAGTAGGTTTTACAGAATCGTTTCCAATGACATCGGGTAGCTTACCTAGCTGACAAATTAGCACCCATGCTGTTTTTATACAACTGATAAGATTTTATCGAAAATTACCAAGACTCGACAGCCTGTTCACTTAACATCTCACAAGAATCGGTCAACTGACGTCATAACATTCATGTCCAGGATTCGATCACGTGTTACATGATTCCGCTGGTGGGTTTCCCCGACAAGAAAGAGAAACGCAAGACACAAAAGAGTAATGTAAGAAGAAAAACGAAACAAACAAGCTAACAAAGACAGAACGGTAAGGCACTGAAACAAATAAAGAAAGAGACAAGGGAAAATAAAAATAATTTCATTCCTCATAATGAGAAGATAAGATAAAACGGACACAAAGGTCAATATCCTGGGCTGGGTTTGAAACCGTGTGCTTCTGCTTTAAAGCCGTGTACAGTTGTCGGTCTCTGTAATCTGTTACATAAACGTTAGCCTACTCTTTTTTTAATAATCCCCAGAACATTCTGATATAAATATCTCATCAATTGGTAGGGGTTACAGGGGGTGGGTAGGCATCAGAGTGGGAACGGTGATTGAACAGTTGTCAGTCTTCACACGTACCGCAAAAATGCATCGTTGCGTTTGTATAAATAATTTTGGGGCTGGAAACGCCAACTGACGATACAAGAGAACGTAGAGTAGGCTTGTGAGCCGATTCGTAGCCTACCGCAAAACCACATTTCTTCTTTTTGTTGTAATCAAACAGATAAAATGTCAGAGGGCATAGTTTTCACCATCAATGATTGCCATGCAGTAAAAATATTCAGTTCCATTGAACATTCCTTCTGCCGAAAGCAAATATGGCAACGGTGAGCAACATGTTTCCAGAGACCGAAAACATTCAACAGATTTTATGACATTTGGTGGGGTCGACACTAACATTAGTGGAACGAATTTCATTATTAACAATAACTAAAAATTAAATTTAAATTTAACCTCATGTACCGAATAAGAAAATAAGACCTTCGTTATGGCAGCCATGTGTTTCGAAAGTTCAAGGAAAAACGACTAGAATATCGCATATTTGCTCCGTCGATTTATTTCTAGGGCACGTAACGAAAACACAGACAAGGATAGCCGTGTCAGGTAGTTTAATTGATAAAACACCAACGTTTCAAGTACCATCTTCGTCCTAGGATCTCCTGGCACGGCTGATAGCCCGAGAAGAATTCATTATATATGCGACAGATATTTACCAGCAGACTTAAAAGGTTAAGGAAATAATTCGTGTTTATTCTGAGAATCAACGAAACACATATACAAAATTCGGAGTTGTTTAATCCATAGCAGGTGATAAACACTGGGCTTCACAGGGTTAACTAACGGTCTACGCTTACGTACTCTGTGAATGAAGCAGGAGGAAGCGATGAGACAGCTGGTGCACGCATTATGACGAACACGGATACACATTCAGCGCGCGAAGGGGTCAGTATGCTCTGCACCTAGTCAATTCTGGGTGTGGATAGTTATTGCCCCCACGAATTGCTTCAATGCCTGGCAGAAATTTAATCATTCCATATCGAGTTATTACCGAAAACAAAATAAAAAAAAACAGACCTATTAAATAGGCAAACAATATTTTACGCATAAATGTGAGACTTTCGTACTGAAGAAGACGATAAATTTAGATTTCAACTCGATATAAAACTGTGGAAACGGCGGGGCTGCGTAAAATTTCATTCATAACCGTTAAACGCTCGAAAGAAAAACATGGACAGAGAGACAGCAAAATTAACCGCCCATCAGGCGTTCACTTCGTGGAAATACGACAAAGAAATCGAATTATTTCTTCCAGTTTACATAGATCCGATTATGGCTCGTGGGCGTCACGTAAGCTTTGTCGCCTGTGAACTGCGCTTTGCCTCGTTCTCCTTTAAACAGGGGTTGGTAATATTCACTCTGAGGCCGGGTAGAACCATTCTGAAGTGACTTTATGTCGCACAGGCTGACGAAAAAATGTTTTTTGCCAAAACAATGTTAAATGGTCATATGACTGCCACACCGACTGAACATATATTATGTATGATACAAAAAATAATATAATTAATAATTAATTCACATACAATGATCGAAAATCTGGTTAAAATATTTTATCATAACCCCAAAAGACTCACAATATTAACAAACTGACAATGATTTATTGTTTGTTTTGTAATAACCTCAATTTTAATTATTGGGAAATAAAATGTTTATGTGTACTGTCAGTGCCGACCCAATTAACGCTTATGCTACCGGAGTACAGCAACACAAAATGTCGGATAGGGAGAATCGATCTGATCTACAGTCTTATATTATGAACTTCTTTCTTTCACTATCGATATAATATCGATCTTGGAGGTTTGGGAATTAAACTGAATCTGGAATGGGCCCCGGGCCGACTTTGTTATAGTCAGATATAATTTTATTGAAGTAAATAATAAATACGTTTTGTATGAACGTCAAAGACCGAGATTCTCACCGCGAGGGGCCGAGTTCGAGCCCAGAGCAGTCCAAGTGGGATTTGTGGCTATTTAAATTCTGGCTCTAATTCTTAGGATGAAATGTGCAAACTGACAGTGGACCATGAACGCGTCTACTCTTAATATATGAATGTGGCCGGACACATTTGCCCAGCCCTGTCTTTGCAGATGCATATGCGAGATGCGTATAAAACAAGCCCTTGGACGCATGACAGTCGCGCGTGCACTAATCGTCAGCTTTGTCATCAATCCTTAAATGCGTGAGTGACCACCTCTCTCTACTTTACCACCCATATGCAGTCCTTCTTCATACAAGGACGTGACATTGGTTTGTGATGTTTCCTACACCTAGCGTGTACAAAACTTGACAGTCTTTGTCGTTTAAGGCAGTGGTATTCAACCTGGGGTACACGTACCTCCGGGGGTACACGAAGACATCTTAGGGGGTACGTGAAAATTAAAAAAACATATTATTTTATGATAAACACTGAATAATCATTAATGTAATTTATTTAATTTATTTTAGATATAGATTATATTCTACGTATAATTTGAATTATACACCAACAACTTTGGGGGTAAAGAGTCGAAGAGAAATTATATCTTGGGGTACGCGAACAAAAAAGGTTGAATACCACTGGTTTAAGGTAGTTCGTATGGAGTGGCTGGCAAAAACCATGCATTAATAATCTTTAATTACATATAAGTTAATAGACACTCAGGTAGACAAAAGATTCTCTGACTCTCATGGAACCCCAAGGTTCAATACCGTGTTTAGAAACGTCTACCACAGTTTCCTGTCTTGAGCCAGACAAATCCAGTCCATGCTCTCGAAACGTATTTACCCAACATCCATTCTAATATTATCCTTCCATCTAAGTGCAGGTTTTCTGAGTGGTCTGTTCTCTGAAGGCTTCCCAACCTAAATTCTATAAGCATTATGCGCGCTACATGTTTTACCCATCTCATCCGAATTGATTTGATCCTCCAAAGACATATTTGGTGATGAGTGCAAATTATGAAACATCTTATTATGCAGATTTCTGCAGACTCTTCTCACTTGTCTTTACAGAAATAAAACGGTTGCCCATCTGGCATTTCGCGTTCATCGCTACGAAATTGAGAGGTCAAGCCAAAGAAAGTGACCCCAATGTTAGGAACAAAAGAGAGAGAGAGAGAGAGAGAGAGAGAGAGAGGAGGCAAAGTGGGACAGGGGACAGGGTAAGACGCCGGGTTGAGGGGAAAGGGGGTGAAGCCGAGCGACACCCATCAATCGATTGTCAGCCAGGGTCGGGTCAATCCGCAGCATGCAGAATGGCCTGCGATCGTCGCAGTCCAAGACCCTCATCGGGATGCCATTGCGCAAGATGACATTTAAGAAACACGCTAAACCGGGATGCATACGTAGAACAGACAACCCCCGCCCTGCCTAGAATATGGCGGTGCATTTTATTCAGTTTAAAAACAAAAATTAGAGTACAAAAGGATAAGTTAAAAAAACGTTACGAATTACTCACTTAAAACTTCTTTCATCTTGTCACTTCCACAACACTAAAGATTATATTAGTTCCCTGTTTTGGTGTATTCTTTAACTCACGGCAAATAAATTTTGGCCTAAACAATTACATCTCACTTGTGTTTGAAATAAATTAAGAAAATAGAAATTAAAAATGGCAGAGAAAGCATTTGGAAAGACTGTCAGGCATATTCCAAAGAGATACAAAGTAATACTCAAATTAGAACAGAAGAGAACGAAGGGAGGATATTAGGAAAGGAAAGAGAGTATACAAAGATAAAATTGTCATTCTCGTACGGCTATAACATACATAAATTCGTATTTTGGAGTGGCAGCTAACGTGAACAAGCAGCAGCACAGTGTAAACGGAAGAAAGCGACACTGCATTTCGAATGAAGACCCTAAACAGCGCCATGGTGTCTCCGGGGAGTGACAGGTCCATCACAACGGTCCCTCCCCTCTCTACCCGATATAAGACTGGAGGTCCAGCAGCATCCGACATGGACAGATCAATGCTGAGGCGGGCAGGCACGAGAAGGACATCGCAAAGAGCGAGACGAAGCGCCTTCACTGTCACCTGGACGTCAACTCCAGATCCAGTAGACATTGCAGGAATGGGTACGGCGGACAGAGCTCCCGGGCTAAGAACAGAAGTGGTCTATGGCGCTACTTCGTCACTAATTACGCATGATCTGCTAATAGGCACAGTTTCCAATCAACCCTATAATGCAGTGGCTCTCTTCAGACGTCGATGAATTTTCAGCTGGTCAAGAATTTCACCGCCTTTATGAAACCCAAGGTTCATTAAGGCGGACGCTATCCTAAATAAATTGTATGCATTCTAAATATATGCACACAAAATATTTCACTGATATCCACTTTAATATTGTGCGCCCATTTATGTCTGATTCATTGAAGTGGTCTTTTAAATTAAGTTTCCTTTTTAATTAACAGGAAACCTATCTTAAATGATCTAGGAACACTGCACGTCCCGTCTATACATATAATTCTTATTTTAATCGTCCATAATTAGTCCAAAATATGTTAATTTAATTCCTTCTATGTTTCTTCCTCTTTTTTATGCACTAATTTCGTTTCCTTTTAAGCAATGAAACCCTGCTTCGTCATATTTCCTTTCGAAAGGAATTTAAACCGCGTCTGTTTTGTATCTGAAGCACATGGCGCGTTTGCAAGACGACTATAAAATAAACACGTAATAAGCACGCATTTCGACGAGATTTGGCTCTAGGGAAAGTTTAATGGCAAATTCATTTTGGTTCGTATAGGTTCAGCGTTGGTTCAAACCTCATTTTATACAAAGCTCAAATCAAATTGTACAGATGCTATAAAAATGACCTATTTAATAAAATGATTGTACATTATATAAAATATTTTATTAAAAGTACAATCACGTTTACACAACAAATCCACATTTTGTAGAATTCCACTGCAACGACATACCTTTCAGAGCAGGTTGCTGGTACTGTCGATAGACTAGACTACATGTTTCGATCACATGCTTTATCATTATCAGGTTAATACTTGGTTCGCTGCACTATCATGGGAATATATCGCAATATTTAAAATTTTAATTAAAACAATAAAACGACGGATAAAATCTTCATATAAAACTGTTGTTCTGCTCTTAGCACTTCTTCTGTCTTGTGTGACCTGTTAGTTGTGATGTGCTGTTGGTCTGGTGTCCTGGTGCGATATTAAACACAACGGGATGCTGTAATACAGAGATACCGCAGTAGCACACCAGACTAACACCACATCACAACCAACATGTAACACAAGGTAGAAGCAGAAACTACATAACAATTTTAAACGAAAATTATATCCATCGTTTTATAGTTTGCATTGAAATTTCCAGTATTACAATACATTTCCATGACATTGCAAGAACTCATGTATTAACCTGATAATGATCATACATATGATCGAAACATATAGCATAATGCATAGACGATAAACTGACACGAACTATAAATCTGTTTCATAAAACTGACGATACCTTGCAGAACATCTGAAATATTAACTAAGCGCCCTGATGATGGAGGCAGCAATCAACTTTGAAGCGTCAGTGAACTTATACCAGACGACACGGCGTAACAACCCAGAAGGCAGCCATCTTCAGTGCATTATTATTAGTGCATTCAGCCATCTCTTGATATGTTTTACGTGAAATTGGAAGTTCTTGTGCATTAAATTAGATATGGACGGTTAGATTACACTGCAGTATACAATAAGAGAAATATTTCAAAAGTGTAAGCCCGTGCGGTAGGTACGGGTCCTTCTATTGTCATCTGTTCTTACTATAGCAACGACGCGATTAGATCGTGACGTCACTGTCAAGCCGGGCAGTATTCATGTCGAGTCCGACGCAAGACGAGAGAGAGAGAGAGAGAGAGAGAGAGAGAGACGACGACGCCGCCGGACAAAACACGTCACACGCACACATACACAGACAGACGTGTGCCTGAAACAGTGGCATTAGCACTGCTATTACACTACAACCCACTGTGCCAACAATTAATGCGTGGGAGCTCCCATTTGGGAATCGCTTTGCTACAATTGCAATCCACTGATTAAGTAACTCCAAGAGCACAGTCCTTGAAAACTTGGCATTACGAACGACAGTGAGAAATTCTCGCCTTTTAACGAAACCGGAAGGTTCATTGCCTTTTTAACAACAGCTACTCTACGACCCGTAAAATTCTGGCCTCTCAGGGCATGAAACTGTATACCAGAACCTCCAACTTTATCGAGAGGCCTATTATCAAAAAACGGGCCAATATGCACACAATGTATAGGCCTTAATTTCGTTAGTAAAATTTACTTGAAATATTTTTTAATATGCTTCAAGTTTAACAAAAACAAAAGCATGTCTTACTGCGTGCAGCAATAAGGCTTGTATTTACACAAATTCAGATGGAAATGGTACAATTAAAGGTTTTCACAGCGGCGAGTATGAAGATGGCTGTCTTCTAGGAGGTTGCGCCGTGTGGTCTGATGGATGTTCACGGACGTTTCAGAAGTGCTTGCTGTAGCAAGCAATGAGGAAGTACATGTTATGACTAGTAATTTACATGCGGATACCTTGACCGAAAAACTGGTAAATATTGTATTAAACAAAGCTGTAGTCTACAGTGGAAACGCAGAATAGTAAGAACGAATGGTAATCAGTTGCTGTAATTGTCGGGCTATAATCTGTTTCGGACCTGAACACTAAGCTTAGCAAACTAAGGCTTTTTGTAAGTTTAATTTCGCTGACGTTAGAAGTGAGGGGAAGGGTGAAGGACGAAATACGGTGAAGCCAGAGAGGTTGGAGGGTTTAAAAAAACGTGAGGATGAGGGATGTAGAGAGAACAGAATGACCCCTTGGAGTTCATTTCCTCTGTTTAACAGCGAACTGAGTGACAGTGGGCCGCAGTACCGTCCGTTGGTTTTTATACTCCTCGGACAGACTTCCTTTTAAAACGCAATATCCCTCTTCCCCCTTGGCAGATGGCGGTACCACCAGCAAACCCGTGAGTCCGCTGCTACTTGCATTATTTGGCAGACAGTCGACGGGGGCCGGGAAGAAAATCACCCAGTAGAGCAACAGTTAGACACGTAAAAGACAGCGTTGTATTGTTTCTACCTCATTGCATATTCAATGATTCATGTCTTCCAAAGGGATTTCTTCTTGAGCCAACTTGTCCGCGAGGAATGCCTTCAGGCTAATACAGCCACCCTTCGCTGGGATCCTGGTTTCATTTCCGATGCTACAGCATATTGAGGCTTTGTAGGACGACAGCGAACGAAGGGAAATAAGCATTACAAATGGTGAAACTCATAACAACTGTGATTTCACGTTTCCACGCTGCGAACGTAGAAATGACTGTCTTCTCGGGTGTCGTGCCGTGTAGCCTGGTAGAAGTCTTAACGAGGTTTCACCGATGCTTTCTACCTCCATCATCAAGGCGATTAGTCATCTACCAGACTATACAGCACAACATCTCAGAAGACAAGTCATCCTCACAATGAAAAAATAAAATAAACATGACACATACAAGAAGGCCTATTTTCCATCTGATTCAAAACGACACCCGCCAGGTTTTAAATAGGATACGCTATTATATTTAAGATACAAGATATCACTCACGCACAACTGTAGAGATTAAACTTTTCCCACAATAAGTATCACTGACGAAATTGGATATCAAGGACATCTTGAATGGAAGATTCCCCAGATTAGTAAAAGCCGAATTAACCTTAGACTGAGCTCGGCAACAAAGTGACCACACTTACTATTGACGCTTACCAAATCAGTCTACAAAGCAGGCCTTGGCTAGGTATTACTCAAATCCACTACAGATACTGTGCTTACGGACTGCTCTTCAGATATCGATGCAACAGACTAGAGCGAGAACTGTTACCGGAGCGGACACATAAAAGGTAGTTTCCTGGTATCCTCAATTCATTCAAACCACGGCACTAAATTCGCTTGAATGGACGGCTTCAAGCTCCGTCCACTTTATCCACGGGTAAGACGTCAGGTACCCAATGGGCAGGATGACTGATGGGCCACAGAGCCGGTCTTAACGAGACTGTAACGAAAAGCCCCGTCTCTGTCTTGAATCGAATCCCGGTCGTAACAAAATGTCATGGGTTTAATGTTAAGTCACTTGCCGGAATAAAATAACAGAATAAATTTCCACAATCATCGGAACCAGATCGACATGGCGTCACCATTATGTGCTGCTGGAAACACGCGTTAAAAATCGAAAGTACGAACGATTTCAGACTTAGCGGTTATAAAAAGTGATGTTGGATGGAGAGACGTCATGGTTCCTGCAATAATGTGCTTGAGGTGCAGGGGTTTGGGTGGAGTGGGGTGGGGTGTGTTGACGGATAGAAGCGGCCCTGACAGCTCGAGGTGACTCTGGGGTAAGGGGCGAGGAGATGCTTCGGACAGCACAAGAGTGACACGGACGTGGACAGGGGGAGGGGGTGTCGTCTCCAGAATCGCAGTTTCATTTCAACCCTTGGTGGTGGCCATGTTAACATAGGGTGACACTGTTCTTGAATTTAAAAAAAAAAAGGAGTACAATACGTGACACCCCGGTGATGGCTTGGTTCTGTGTAATGTTTAATTTCTGTATCCGAGATGTGCTTGGGTTGATCTTTGCACGTACCTCGGCGGTAACCAGAGAGTGCTAGCGGCTACTTTACGAAGTGCGTAAAATAATGCATAATGGGAAAATCGTATTGTAAGTTCGCATGTTTCAGGAAATAAGCAAACAAACATTTCAATGAATTTCGGAAAAAGCTCGTCATTTGAGGGGGCTATGAGCTTACTGAATGTACTTAAATGAAATTTTTGAGTTATTATCTGATCAACACAGACACCCTTGTTTAGAGTGAGCTCAAATCAAACGTTATCAGTTGTCCATAAAACGGTTCATAATACAAAACAATCTACGTGTGATATAATATCTTACAAGTATTATAATTATGTTGATCCAATTATCAATTTTCTCAAAAAGTCCCCTATTACATTATATAAAATATTCACCTCATTAAGACACGTTATATTTATTTGAAAAATTTTAATTTTATTTTGTATATGCAGGATACAAGATATGTATCTCATGAAGACCTGTGACTTTCATGTGAAACGGAAAATAAAAAGTGTTCTGTCTCCATGTCCTGAGATCAGCTTTTAATCAGTAAACTGTACTAAATGAAGGCAAATCAAGAAGTCCTGCGTAAAACCTAACCTTTCGTTAAGACGCAGGCGAAGGCCTATATGAAAAATATGCACGTCTACACTGTAGTAAGCAGGCGTTTCTAATCACGATATCCACACGGCTTCAATGTCTAGGACCTTCCGCTACGCACATCCTGCGATATTTACTTCGAACCTCGTTCATTATCTTAGTGTTTCATGCGTGGGCTTGTGATGGAAGGGCAATGTTAGAAGTTGCATTGTACCACATTTAATCCTGCATTGACACAGGCCAGGAAACCTAATTTGTAAAAGGAGGAGAAATGGCCTAAATTTCCACATGTCTATGTTGGTATTCCATGCAGTAACGCCGTCCAGTGATGCAGGCACATATGAACGTTACGCACGAGTATATCGCCTCCATCATCAGGGCTGAAAGTGACTTAGCCCGGAAGATGGAGACAATATGTTTCTCCGAAAAACAATGATGTCTACCTACAAGTCCACAAGACGTTACTATCCAGAACGATAACATTGTTATCTTTGCCATGATAACCTATAATCTCATACTGAAGTATCAATAAAAACGCAAGAAAATTGTCGAAATGAAGCCAGACCCAACATCTCGGTGATTTGATTAATTACAGAGTTGAGAGGGTTTGAGTCATCACTGTCCTATATTGTAAGGGGTACTAACATACGGATGGGTCCCTGGAGGAGAGACGAGCGTCCAAAAGGGTCGAAAACCGCGGTGTACTGAAGACCTTGATGGACATTAGAGCCAGTACGTCATCTTCTTGCTCGATACCGAAGCCTTGTCCAATTATTGGTCTGGTAGAGGCGGTCCGATGTGACCCCTGAGTTATGGGGTGCAATGAAGACATCGTTCTATCTTGGGAACCACGATGCTCGTCTGTAGCATATCCTGTATTCCAAACACCATACGAGAGGCGATAAGTGTCATTACTGCTCAACGCCGTCAGGGTCGAGGATTTATTCGATCTCCAAGCCGCTATGTACAGCCTGTGTCCTGAAAATGTTGTCTCTTGCTAATAACTTTCGAATAATTTGGGCGTTACACGTGATATCCAGTAATAACGGTATACCGAAAGCCCTACGCTTCGAAATTTACTTCTTCAGAACTAGCAGTGATATTAACGCATATGTATATATTCTATTTCTTCTTCATATCAAGAATTTATCGTCTTTGAGGAAGAACTTTGCCTGATTGAATTTAACATTCACACGGCGGTGAGTTTGAAGATGGCTGTCTTCTGAATTGTTGCGCCATGTGGTCTGGTAGAAGTTTATCGACGTTTCGGAGGTGCTTGCTGTCTATATCAACAGGACGTTGAGCAAGCAACAAGCGAGGAATGCCTGAGTCCTGATGATTCTTTATAAGACAAAGAATGAAAAAAACAAGACTACTCACAGAAAACAAGTAGAGAAATAAGTCAGCCGACACATTTCGATTCTTCACATGTAATCAGGAGACGGATGGACAGACACATTAAGGGCTCTAGTCGGTTTAAGTGTTTCCTTCTTCGGAATTATACTAAGTACGGCAAGATGTAATTGAAGGTAATGTTGGATCCAGGGTATGTCGTAAAACACTGCAAGTCAATCCAAACAGTGTCAACATGATAAGACACCAAACACCGGTCAAATCATTTAGTTACGTTCCTCGACGCCATGGAAAGGACTCGTATACAGAAGCCCTCGACCAATTCATCTTATCAATAAGCTGCATCATTAACGGTCTCCGTTGTTTTTAATACAAAATCACATTTGCAGTTTTGTTAACGGATTCCTCTTTGTTTCTGTGTGAAGGTTGTGTGTGACAGACAGGTTGGAAGGAGTGTAGAGTGCTGACGGCTTGGCCGGACCCCCTCGCCAGGACTTCTCTTTCCTACTGCGCTCTTGCTTTGACAGTTCTGCAAAAGCTTGCTTGCCTAGACCGGATGACTGGACATAGTACAGACAGACAGACGAATGAACCGACAGACGCACGGACGGACGGACGTTTGCAGTGAAACAGCTTTAGTGATGACGAGTTGAGAGAGCCCCGAGCATTGCAGGGTAGTTTCATCTGTCGTTTGCAGGCGCCGGTGTAGGAAGAATACGTCCCGCGTGATGTCCGTGTACCAGTTACATCGTGAAGCATGTCACTGGAAGGAGACGCGAAGAAACCATTTTGTACTTGACTGTTAAAGAGTTATTGCTCACACGTGATGGAATATAATTGCATGAGCGACGATGAATCAAGTGCCACCTTGTCCACGTGATTTCAGCCGTCAGAAAACAAAGCTTGGACGTGCTGGGGAAGATTAAAAGGAACAGAAGCATGAAGTCTGTTGCTACTGAACAATTTCTCAGTTATGTGACACTGCAAGAGGAAATAAATGCATAATATACAATATCGAACAAAACAAAACACCACATACTTTTCACATGTATGAAATGACTAGCGACCGTATCAAAATATCAATAAACACGCCTATCGAATTCAATGATATATTAACAAAGTCACTGACTAACCAACGAACGGACTAAATATATAACCAATTAACAGACTGATTGATTAGCTCACTGACTGACTAGGAAGCCACTTAAAAACCGACTACATACCTAATTTACTCAGTGACTAAAATACTCTACGTATATCCCATTTCCACCTTCCGTCTTCCCATCTTTCTTCCTTTATTCGCCTTAAGAAAAGCAGGTGAAATAACGCTCTTCATTATTCAATTTTCTTCACCCCTTGTCACTTCCTCTTTCTTAGTTCTTAGGTCTAACTTCAGGTAGAAACTTCATTAAATTGTAGTTCCCCCGAATTATGCTCGCTGCTATGAGAGAACAAAGGGACCACTTAGACGACACTGCACGATTTTTTACAAGCTGAATGATCACCTCTGGAATATTGAATCGTTTTGCGCCACGCTCATTATTCCTGCCCCCACGTAGCGTGTCTGGCTACCTACGCTCTTTTTCTTTAGGCGATAGGAGATATTCCTCTTTGTGTTTCTGAGATGGCGTGCAGAGCGCTGTTGTGTGTGTTTTGTTCTGACAAAAACACACAGCTCACACATTTTAATTTAAACAGCCTCATCAACATCTTGTTAGATTTCTAGAACGCAGTAAGCCCATCATTTGCTTATTCATTCCCGGACACTGAGACACGTGAAACTCCTAGCATTTTAACAAACAAACAAACCTTTGAAGATTTCTGTCTTCTGGGTTGTTGCGCCGTGTTGTATGGTAGATGAATGCATCGCCCTGATGACGGAGGTAGTATGACCTCTGAAACGTTGGTAAACATCGACCAGACTACACAGCGCAACAACCCAGAAGACAGAAATCTTCATACTCATCGCCCTGATGACGGAGGCAGTATGACCTCTGAAACGTTGGTTAACATCGACCAGACTACACAGCGCAACAACCCAGAAGACAGAAATCTTCATACTCATCGCCCTGATGACGGAGGCAGTATGACCTCTGAAACGTTGGTTAACATCGACCAGACTACACAGCGCAACAACCCCAAAGACAGAAATCTTCATACTCACCGCTGTGAAACCCTCAAATCTTACATAAATATAATGTGTTGTTCATTGCCCACTTTTCTGAATTAGAAGTTGTTAAGTGGTACTAAACATTTTAATATATATGCTCTTGTGACAAATAATAAAATAATTTTTTTAGGCTACTTATTACAAGGTTTCAAGCACAACACAACTTGATAATTACATCAGGAACTTGTTCGAAGGATCTAGAACGTGGCAACAAAAATTGTATGAGTGGCGTTGATGGTCATAAAATGTGATGAGCAGTTCAAACAGGAATGTCTTCACGTTCCCACCTGCGCAGTGGACCTGTTCCTCGTTTGAGGCCATTACGGAGCTGCTGAAGAAAGGCTGGGGATTATCTGACTGATTAATCGACTATACTTGTCGGTTGAGTGCAATGTCGATACGCCTAACTTCGACTAATCATCATCAGTATCCCAGAAAATGAAACGATACCATTACATGTACCAAGGAGAAATGCGTTTCCACACGCAAGGCAATGTGTCGATATATGGATTATGTCGTAAGTACTAGGCTTATATGAAAAATATCTCTATCACCTTCAACAACGTGGAAGGTCGCATAGTAGCAAGCAGAAGAACTGGTTCGTATTCCTGAGCATCCTTCTTCGTCCGTTAATTTAAAATTTACGATTCTTTAAAACACATGGCATTTCGGCTTCCGCCAACAGGAAGAGTCATTTTCCGAAACGTCACCTGTTTTAAAACTTGTTAACATTTAAATTCATAGACGAATAAAATGTCCATGAACGCGCATCAGTTTCAAGACACACATTCTAAAAGAAAACTTAAAACAAAGTTAAAAATAGTGCTGGTATTTGAGAGATCCATGGTTTAAATCTTGGCCCAGAGACTCACTATCTTTGCTGAGGTTCCTCGCAGTTTTCCTTACGACCTCTAGAAAAATTCTGAAATAGAAGTCCTGATTTTCAACAGGATACCTAGGCTACTTCTTCACTATTCGTCATCATTTAACGTAAAAGAACTTCCGCAGCTGGAAAATCGCCGATAAATAACCAATCAAGCCTAAACGAAAAGAAACACTGTACAACGCAACGAATTCGTTTGCTAGCTTAACTATATATATATTTTTTTAGTGTTCTGTCTGAGGACAGGTCCATATGAACAGGATCCTTCCATCCTTTTCTCGGACTGGGACCTGTTCATATACGTTCTTGGCAGATGATCCAGAAGTGGTTTGCCATTGCCTTCTTCTGTGTACGAATGGAGTAATTGTTGGGATGCAACGGAGAAACCGGGGAAGCCCCCGGAGGAAATCTCCGTGTTGCCTAGACCACGGCCTTGCCCAACACAAGTTAATAATTCGGGCACCGCCGGGAATCGAACCCGGGACCCCAGGATTACAAGGCCAGCGTTCTAACCACTATATTTAATGAACCCTAAAACATTTACCTTTCGTTCATAATAACGACATATTATAGACACTCCTAAAATACAGCTCTTTACTGATAATTAAATAATTTAACAACGCTATTTCAAGTGAATATGTTACACAGTGTCAAATAAGACAAGAAGAAAGAATTTAGACAGTGAGTCACGGCCAAGATGCATTCTAAAAAAGGCATTACCGGGGGGCGGGGGGGCTGGACGAAAACGGGGGGATAATATTAAATGAATCTTAACATTTGGCTGGGATGGTGCAAACGGAATTAATTTGGATCAAGATACGGAGTTGTGGTGGGTCCTTCGTAAACGCGGTAATAAAAATTGTTTAATGGAAGGCAACATGCTGAGCGACTATCAGCTTCTAGATAAACACTCTGCTCCTTGGAGTTAGTACCGTTTCAAAAACTTAATCAATGTGCTTACCACCGAGTGACAGACCAAACAAACAATTTACACATTACGCACACACTACATTCGGTTGTTTCAGTGAACCGATCAGCGATGAATCTGGTTCATTTTACACTCCGTTTAGGCGGCATAACATTTCATGTTTGTACCAAGATCATCTGCGAACACGACGGCGCGGTGCGCAGTTAAAAGATACACGATTAGTTAAGAGTAACGAACAACGACTACTTGCTCACCGAGATCTGTGTTTCACTCAGGGTAAGATGACGAAGTTAACTATAAAAAAATCTTGGCTCCAAACATTCGTCACGAACGGGTCTGACTATACGGAGACTACTCCCTCCTAGCCGGCAGCGACCGTCTTGTCGTCACCCACTTTGTTTAACACACACAGTCTTGGCCGGTTCCACGGCCTCTTGAACAATTTCGTGTCACTGGCCTCCAGCACCAAGAGAGCGGCCACGCCAATCCTCCTACAGCAACAAATGTCACGTCGTAACTAGTAAATCAATGGATGGAAGAGGTTGGATATGTAATGCGAAAAGCGTATCCTGCCTTGATTGCAGCCTCATTTTGACGGATGAAACTACTTAACATTTTACTTTAAATAAAAATATGGTTCTGTCGCCAACACCTTCAAAGACGATTGGTGAAGTAACAGATGTAAAATTAGAATTATGAGTTTGAGCCTGTTAGCTTAAAGCTCATGAACGGATAAACTGATTTGCACCAAACTTGGCATGCTTATGTCTTGAGACCAGAGAAAAGTCACAGGAGAGTCAGAACTCCGCCAAGATCAAAGTTGTTTTAAATCAAAAGTAGATTAGAAATAAACGCCACGCCACCAAAACTGTATTAGGTTCGAGCCCAGGAAGCTTCATGTACCACCAAAACTGAGCACAAGAGAGGAAAGGCGCCAAGGCAAAATTTGTTCGCTTCAGAAAGGAGATTACAAAAAGTAAGGTAAACTAAGATGATTTACAAATCGAAGTGGAGCGTCGCAACGCCTGTCGTCGTGACGTCGACAACACACCATTTTTTTCGAACAC
>NW_019060165.1:215210-240339 GCF_000696155.1 Zootermopsis nevadensis | reverse complement strand
ATCGACGCCGAGTATCAATACGCCGACTGAAAACACTAACAGAGCCAAGAAACGCCTGTGGAAGCGATATGGCACGATGCTGGCAAACCAACGAGAAACCTCGGTACGTCAGCAACCTCGGATCGGACATAAGGCACCACATTTAACGTATGCTAGGATAGGAATTCGATCTGACACGACGCCGGACAACCAACACCGACGGTGCGACAACTCAGAATTCTAAATCAAGCCAAGAAAATCCTTGGGTTACCGCAAGGCGCAATGCTGGCAAACGACACCCAGCGTCTCGACGCCAAACATCGCTACGCCGCCACAAGATATTGGATGGGCCGAATGGATAAGAAGAAGAAATACCGACGCCGAGCGTCGCGAGGATTTTCTAATAAATTTTCAAAGGCAGTTAAAATAAGAACTGAATTATGTTACAAATTATCAATTTTTCTGCTGTAATCTATTTAGGCTAAATGAGCCACATACTGTCGATCAGGTGAATTAATTTAAATCGTCGAACACAATCCGTCGTTACATTCGGCTTACAGAAATTAAGCACGGGGGGGGGGGGGGGGGGGTATTTAAAAAAGGTGGTTAAACTATGGTGAAAGTAGCAAACAAATTTAGTCATAAATGGAAACAGTAACAAACATTTCTAAGGGTAACAAAAAATTTACCAAAAATTAATTTAAAAAAAAAATGAAATTAAGTTATTGAAAATGGAAAATAAGAAAGAAATAGTTATAGGCGTAAGTCAGAAAACCTACTTTCACACTGCGCAGAGACTGAAACTTTGTGATAATACGTATAAAGTTTTTTTATTTTATAAAATGGATATCGGTTGGAAGAAACACGAAATATTTTTATAACTAGTTGCGATATCAAGTCACTCGCAACAGCAACTGCCATCCTATGTCAAATTCTGTGCAGTTTTTATACTCACATTTTTGCTATTTCTTTGAAATGGGGACACTGTTCGGCTTCCCTGGTCATGTCAGATAATTCTTCCAAGAACTTATCAACCTGGCAGAAAAATATTAATGTTAAATTTCCACAATTTAGGTTGCTACTTGCATATCGCTGTGTATAACAAGTCACCTGTCCCATTCTTATAGTGTCATAGAAAATTTTAAAAAATACTGGAACTACTTTTGAGTAGGATTTGAAGTTTTTGTAGCATTGGGTACAAAGATGGCTGTCTTTTGTGTTGTAGTGATGTATAGTCTGGTAGAAGTTAACCAACATTTCGTATGTCCTTGCTGCCTCCATTTTCAGGCTAGCAACGACCTCTAAAATGCTGGTACGCTTCTACCAGACTATACATCACTACAACACAAAAGACAGCCATCTTGTAGAGCAAAACAAATTTCCAAAGTCTGTAAATTTAGCAGCGATTAATAAGAAATTATACCGAGTTTCATATCATTTTAATAAATCCTTATTTTTGCTTTAAGACATGTAGATGGAAAGAAAACAAAAGAAACTGCAAACACAAGAGACAGCGAGACTATACAATTAATTAACCCAGATCCTACTTTTAGATGTTTTGTGACAAAATTTGGTTTTGACTTTATTTATATACCTAATTGTTTATGATTCCTGGTTTCTTTGCTTAAAGTATCTCAAACATCAGGGGGGGGGGGGGGGGGTGTCATATTTAAAGAAAGCAGCATTTAAAATTCTCCCTCTCACTGGAATAGTATTAGGATATTTCAGTTTGACAGAAAATAAAAGTCCGGTTTCAGACCACAAACACATTAATGGGATCATAGCGCCCTCACGTGGAGGTAGTCAGAGCTGCAAACGAGTTACCTGTACCCACGCATGACCAACAGGTTTTGTGCTTCATGAGGAGAGCTGGGCCCATTATTGGGTGACCACCCCACCCCCTGTCCTCCCCCTCACCGTCCGCTGATGTAAACACAGAGCCGTCTGTCCATTTCGAGTAAATTGGATGCTTCAGAGGGTGAAAAAATCATAGGGCAAGAGGAGTCATTTGTAAACCGAGCATGATTCTATTCGAACTAACCCTCCGCTATCCATTTCATATGGGGGGAAGGAGAAAAACAGAAGAGGGAGTATGTTTCTTTTTATAAGCCAATAAGCAACGTGCTAATGTTAATAATAAGGCTGCATTTCTCTCTTTTGTTGATTTGAGGGTTATGTAACAACGCTCTATTAACTGCAGACGCTGTTCAACGTCGTATTGGTAAGAGGCATCTGTTATAGAAGTCATCATAAGCCGCAGTGCATTATTTTCTCGTCGCACATTTCCCCCACTCATTAACAATAATTTAAACTTTGCCAGATTAAATTCGTATCATTATTTTGCACTTTATAAAAGTGAAAGCACCCTGCATAAATATGTACTACAAAATAACCATATGCCTGGCACACAGCATCATATACTATAAACAGCAGTTTGTGTACGCTATCTAGTTGGTAACACTCTAATGTCAAAGCGACTGTCGTCAATAGTAGCAGTGGGAAGTAGCCAGGGGAAGGAATTCTGGAAATCAGATATAAAAGCGGAATCTCAATTCATGTCACATAATTTATTTAACTGCGTTGTATAAATTACATAGAAGGGACTTCGCACGGTTGACATTTTGAGAAAGAATTGAATTTCTTCTGTCTGACTTTAGCGGTTCATACACTGAACACAGCAGAACAGATAAGACAAAATGCATCGTTAGCCATATTCAGCCAGCCAGGCGTTCCTGGCAGGCTGGTCGAGGCTTATTTTCGCGACGAGTCTAACAACGCTAACAAAGCCTTGAAGGCTGCAGCTGACTAACAACTCATTTTATGCTATCGGTTCAGTTTTCCTTCGGCGAAAATGACATAAAACCCATTATTAAAATACATAACTTTGGCTTTAAGAGATTAACAGTCTGGTGGATGATGTCTGTAGAAGTCCGTGGCACTTTTCCTTAGGTTTTAAAGACCAGAGTTTAAAGTCAAAGTTAAAAATTTAGAATGAAAATTTCGTCATATCTGAACAACATTTTAGCGCAGAGGAAAACGAAAAATATAATTAATTATCGAGACACCAAAAAAGATCTATATTAGATCCCTGCCGATACTTAAAATCTTCCATAAATCTAGTTGCAGCCTGGGATAAAGACAATATAAGTTACATCACTGACGGAGCCACGGCGCTGCATACAAATTGGAATGGTTTTAGCCCTGAATTTCCTTAATCTCAAAAGCTGTGGGCCTCAGCCCCATCCCACAAACATAATGCAGCGATACTGACAACATGGCCCTCAGACGTGCAAAAGCGGAACTTTATTTTCCTATGTGAAAGTCTTAGCATGAAGGGGAGTGCCCAATACAGGGAACCGTTCCTTCGTACGAAGATGGTCGAAAAGACAGTGGTAGCAAATTACCAGCACCTCCCTTCCATTACTGAAACTCAAAGAAGTACTATGTATTCCGACGTTGAAACTTTTTTAAACTTCCTTTTAACTTAACATTTTAAATACGTAGAGGAGAAGTAATGCAAAGGTACATTCCTTCTGCGAGCTTAGAATTTTAAGAACGTTCTTTAACTATACACCAATTCTGCACCTCCACCAACTATTGGTCCCACAAACTTACAACATTACACAACTTTCACACGACTCACATGAAAAACCCTACAAAGCTCAGTGGTAATTATACGTAACATTTGCTTTCGTATTTGTAAGTTTCGTATAATTCGAAGAACGAACAGCGATTGATCAACTGGTTAATGCTGTTTAACCTCTACAAGAAATTTTACATTCGTCATATTAGGGACCACATGGCGTTTTCGGACAGACAGACTAGGCCCACTGTTTAATCAGATTTCCCTTTTACACAGGTCATACTGTGTTGTGTAGATATTTTTGAATGAAATTACACTCTTCCGTAAGTTAACATCACATTATGAGTGAAGGAGCATTCGAAGACAAGGCTGTCACTTGAGTTTCAAGGACCAAAAGTTTGCCCATGATCAATAGTTTGTCCGCGTCTAGATAGTTGGCCATCTCATTGAAGGCAAGCGGAACTGTTAAGTCCTCACACGAGAAAATCTGTGGAAGAACGGCATAACACTCAACAAAGGGGTAAAATCCAATTTACGTCGTAGGTCCGTCCTAAAAACCTCCACGTAATATGTGGACACGACATTAACCGGGAAATAACTAAAATAAATAAAAAAATGTACACGCATTTTGTACTGATAAATTATCTCTGAGGACAATGTGAGCAACACTGAATTTCCTCTAAACTAGTTTTATAAGGATGCAAAATTGCAGTGAGGAACGGACAAGTTAGGAAATGTAAATGTTCGTCAGAATTCCACATTCTGAATGGCGCAAATTACGTGAAAGTTGTCTCATGTCGACGACCTTTGCGTGGGCGTGGTAACTAACTTTCGTCTGTGTGTATGAGTGAGGACATAATCACGTGGGTGCAACTTTCTGGGTTTTCCCACGTGGGGCTGCTAATTTGGCATTCTCCACGCGGGGATCCCCCTTCCAATCTCCTCTGCACGCAAGTCTCCATGTAAACTGCTCGGTGTTGTCCTATTTTAACAACAATTGGAACGTGTCGATAGGAGATGTTGGAGAAGTGTGAGAAGGACGCGAAGAAGACAATGCAGCGGAGGGTAGACAGCATAAAAAGGCGAAGGGCTAGAATCGGAGGTTGTGGAGGATGCGATTAATAGAAACGGAAGCTGGAACAAGCAGGAAAAAAGGCGGAAATGGCCGAGGGAAAGCTGAATAAGGTCAAAGTGGATGGAAAAACGTAATAGAAGCAGGGTGAGGATAACGATGATAAGGCGAAAGCGGAAGAGAATAACTGGTAATAGGAGAAAATGGAAAAGAAAGAGAGAATTAGGAACAAAATGAGAACGGGCATGAAGGAGGGCGATTCTGGTCACGTTTTGTTTTAAGAAAATATATGGAAGGGCACACGTACGTAATATCCACAAACTTCCCTCAATACATAGAAACGGGATGACTAGACATAGGCCGCTCATGCAACCGGCAGGCGAGTCCGCGAGTAAAGAATAAGGCGAGGTGGCAAATACGGCGGGAGGAGGGGGGGAACATCTGATAGTTTGCTGCAGATCCAAGAACAATTTACACGTGCGCGCAGGTCCTTTCCCGCCACATAAAACTTCCAAGAGGAAAAGACCGTCTTTTCTACTTCTATAGGCTATAATACGATACACAATCTGTGACACACGACCCACAACTGGCTCTACCTAAATCACTCTTCAGTCATTTTACGCATTAACTTCGTTCATAAACAGAAGGCTTTATGGTAGCTGTGTCTTACATACCACCTAGTAAATGTAGTACTTACCCCTACGCATCGTCTATCATAAATGAACAAAGCCTATTCCATCCCATCCTGCCGCCAAAGAGCAAGGTGTCGCTTAAACATCGACCTTATACCACATCCTCCACAGTCACCGGACCCCGCGCCAAATAATTTCCAGTTTGACTCCAAAGACGAAAGACCTTTCGCGGCAGGGCATGTTCGACGTCAGCAACACAGAATACCGTTTACCTCCGGGGCAGAAACGCCCCTCAAGATGCATCGCTGCAGCCGTCACAGCGTGACCTTAACAATATATGCAAACATTTGTGGAACTCCTCGCGACTATGTTGAAAAATTACGTAAGTTTCAATTCTGTAGCAGGTGACACTACTCTTGAATAAACGCGGACGCACCTCGTAATGTCGAAAGCTTTTAAGAGATTTGGGAGATGAAGCCTGGGGACAAACACGGATTACCTGCATTTATTCTGTAGGCTACAGCTCCTACAAAGAAGGCATAAACACGTAAGAGACATCACTTCGTCTTGTAAAGTCACGGGTCCTCAAGATACACGGCGTACTACTGAACCAAATTATCACCCAAAACCAACTTTGTTTCCGTACTGCAATTGGCGGTGTAGGACTATAGCCTATACATGAAAGTGTAATGGTCATCGAAATATTTAAGAGGGCACGAGACGTGACAATTAAGTCGCGTGCATACGCTGTGTAGAATTCTTTGACCATTACTCGGTCATTTATTCTATGTATTGATCAACTCTTCCGTCTACTTATTGTACATTGTCGAATTGAATATTAGTCTTTCACAGATTTCAACAACACTTAATATCTACTACATCACTATTATAATGTAACTGGTTACTAAAGAGAACTACTCGAAGTTCGTTATTAAATTCGTGATTACTTCCGATAACACTGATATAATCTTAATGAAAACTAAAATGAACCACTGATTAAAATCAACGTATCTTCCGATAACACTGATAAAATATGGCTGATCACCAAAGTGAAGAACTATTGTTAACTTCATTACAAAATTCGAAATACGTCAGATACAGGCCTGGTGTAATGTGACTGATAACGGAGGTGAATAACTATTGCAAGTTCTTTATTATATCCAAGGTTACTTTAGATATTAGTGATATAAGCTGGCCCATAACTTACGATAAGGAATTCCTTGAGAAGCATTGAATTCCACTATGGAATGAGAGAAGCCGTCAAGATTCGACCGTAAGGAAATTAACTGACTTGGTGACAAGGACATCTACGAAACATGTGAAACGTAATTACGCTCACAGACAAACGTAGACGAAAGTAAAAAGTTTTAACGTTTATATAATCTAAAGCGTCTGGGAGAGAAACATGCGAGATATCGGAGATTTAAAAGAAGAGGCTAAAAGGAAAATAAGTTTAGCATATATAAGATTCCTAACCAAGAGCACGGGGCATCAGTATCAACCCGATCATGAATATCAAGCAAGTTGTCTTGGTCTTTGTGTTGCTGTTCATCTCGTTGTAAAGAAAAAGAGATTAAAGGAGAAAAAAGAAGTGAGAAGATTGTAAAATGAGAGTGAGAAGAGAAAGACAGTAGAGAAACGCTGTTTGTAGAAAAATGTATGGGAATGAAGGAATATAAATACTGGAAAAAAAAGAAAAGAAATACGTTTAGGCCATCCAGGCAAAACTTGCTTCGGAGATCTAAAAGCAGCAACCAATGCAAGCATCACACGAGTTTGCTTTTAGCACCCCACGAGTCTGCCTCGTTTATCCAACAGTTGCTGCTGGCTTGGCGGATGACAGATTTATGTGGACAGGTTACAGACATTGCGAATACAAGCAGCAGCTAGCGATCCGTCGTCTAGAGGAGTACTGCTAATACGACCACTTCTTCCCAAGGGCAGTCACACATACAACGGGCAAGCATCCACTCAGACTGAAAAGACGGTAACACACACGCCCAACCGAACAACATGGCGGACAATGTGCTACAAGTACAATGATACAGTGAGAGTTTCATACAGAGCTGCTGTCTTTAACTGTTTCAAGTACAGTGGTTTGTTACGTGTACCACTTGTTTTAACAGTTAATAACTCGTGTAATCTCAGAATAAACAGGGATTATTTCCTTAAATAACATTGACTAAGTCACCTTCGAAACGGAGACGTGTTTTGTTTGAGGTACGGAACGAATTGTTAAACAATAATATACGAACTTCGGCTTCAAAAGGTTGAACAACACAATGCTCACACACGCAACGTGGTGTTCAGAAACTTATCCACTTGGCAGAATATTAAAATGTACATCAATATCCTGACGGTCCACCAAGTAATATTTTAAAGTTATCGCCGTACGTTCAAGTACATAAATTATGCATATCTTAAATATCATATCTTTCTTGTGTCCTTCATTTGCCAGCAGAGAGTATTTTGCAAAATGTGTTACAATTCACAGAAAAGTGTAACAGATTTCCAGAATTTTAGGAACGAGCAAGAAATGTCAAGAATGACAGTCAATGATAGTCAAGAAATACTTACTCCTTTCAGACCCAAATAATCCGGAGTAAAAAGATTTCAGACAGGATTATTAACTTCTCAAGAACTCTACGCCATGTAAATAGACGGTTTCTTAAACGACATCGCATGGTAGTGACAAAAATATATCAAATCTATTCCGTTTCACCCCCTTTATCATCTTCTCTTTCCGTTATTTTTATTACCATACCATTCCTTCTTCTCCTTCGTGCCTCTTCTAGATCCGGCGTGTGAGGTACCACTGAGACACAAATCTGCTCCTACCTAGTCAACACATACAGAGACCAACACATGCGTGCAGTGCGAGTTCCAAATGCCTGGTGTTCTGATACGACAAGAAACATAAATGTATGACCCGCACAATTCTGCATCCAGGGTTAAAAATACTGACCAAGCCCCTGATACAGCCACCCGATCGCACAACGCACAAGCATACAAACATCAAAGCATCCTCCACGCGGTTTGGATATAAAACGGAATTATATTTCAACGCGAGCGATTCACAACCGCTGTAAAAGTCCCGTCACTTTATGATCTTATTACTGTTGCAATAAAAATATGTATGGGAGAGTCCCAGCAGTAGCCGGTTTTCAATTCTAAAGCTCGCAAAAAGTGACAAGTAAAAGAATACATTCCAACGTCAGGAAGTCGATGTGTTACGACGTAAGACTGGCGGACAAACCAGAATAAAGACACAATCTTACTTCGTCGCATTATTATTGGCTTAAATTACAACAATATGAGCAGTATGAAAGCTTTGTTGACATTAAGCAGGCGTATCTCTCTGAAAAGGCAGTCCGCGTGCCATTACACTAATTACAATTAGCACTCAAGCCTCTACAGCGCGTTCACTAATAAAGTTTAACGCGTCACTTCCCGGCTCCCGGTACCAACTGATTTTTCAAAGGTAACTTGACTTTATTGTTGCCTTATGAAGTGGTACTTCACTCATATCGGTAAAACATTGTAGCGCTTGGCGCTGAGTCATGCAGTTCCAGCCGGGACCCGGAAAGTGACAGCTGCGTTGAACTTTATAAGTGAACACACTGCATACACTCTTATTTTCATCTCCCTCTTTTGTGACGCACAGGGTCAGGGCAGCACCTCCCCAAAAAATTATGATCATCAAATACAGGAGGACGAGATGGGCAGGGCATGTAGCGTGCATAGGAGTGCTGGGAAATTCATACAAGGTATTGGTTGCAAAGTCTGAAGGGAGGACACTATTCGGACGTTCTTGGCACAGACGTGGCATAATATTAAACGAGCAGTAGGGAAACAGCGTTGAAGGGTGTGGATTGGACGCATCTGGCTTAGGATAGGGTCACGTGATGGGGTGTTGTGAACACATAATGAACCTTCGTGTTCCATACAAGTCTGAGAATTTCTGTACCATTAGCTTCTCAAGGACTGCGCTCAATGGAGTTAGTCACGTATGTGGACCAGCCGAGTGGTAATTAAGAGAGCACGGAGTTTCAAGATTTTAGTCGGTCGCTGTACTCCTCCTGAATTAGTACGTATGGTTTTCTTACAAATTCCAGATCATCGTTAACACAAACCAGTTGTAATTATGACGTCTCTCTCCCTCTTGAGATTAATATCAGATACAGGCGTTAATGTTAGGGCCATATTGTGTATTAACATGTTTACACGTCTTAATAATATTACAGTGTAAGCTATAATTATTCTTCATGCTTCCTGTAACATGAGAAACAGGACGCCTATCGCTGGAGAACGCTCTCCTGGCTAAACAGCCCACGAGAGAACATGTGCACATTCTAACTACAGAGATAAGAAGAATAGAATAAGATAAAAAGATCATCACGAAAGGTGAGTATGGACTGTAAATACTTTCATCCTAACCAACGTTAGTGTTAAGTGACCGTCAGTCAGAACAGTAATTCTGAACACAGGCGCGGAGTCAAGAACAGGGAAATTGCTATATCCGACGAAGTAACTAGAACTTGAAGAGAAATGCACGGAGGGGGGGAAGGTCGGATTGCGGGTGACAACGACACAACAAACTCCCGTCATCAAAGTTTGTCTCTAGATGGTTTAGTTTACACTTTCTTTGTATAGTTTGTGGTGTCTGCTGCAGATTGTTTAACTTGAAACGCGTGTGTAGGTGTGTGCTGTGTATATCTAATGTGATATACTGTCACAAGCACCGAGCCGAATGTCTCCAAGTCTTACACTTCCAAGACATTTGCCTTACACACACTCTTAGCTTATTAACAACCCCCTAACCGCCCACGCCATTACTCACACACCAAGTCGGTACTTCATCTGACTTAACTTAAGCAGTACCGAAACGAATTTATGTTAGCGTGCCTACGTTTTACCCAGTCCAAGGTTCGAATTTCAAGACAGTCCACCCATATGTGGAACAGCGAATATACGGATATAGCCTGGTGAGCAGACCTTGCAGCCTCCTGCTTGTCGTTGGGAGGTCCCAGTTCGGTTCTCGACCTGGAGGCTGGTTATTCTTACCGAGGCACGACTCCTGTTTCGGCTATTATCGCATCGTAGGCCTACTTAAAATAGGCCACCAGCTTTCCATACCAAATCACCCCAAAATCAACTTCACATTCAACGTTCAGTACGATCTCGCAACAACAAACATAATTTAATATAGGTGATATTTGAGGTTCTAATGGCGACAAATACAAAGAAGGCTGTCTTCTGGTTTGTTGAGAAGTGTAGTCTTGTTGAAGTTTACCGACGTTTCAGAGATCCATGCTGCCTCCATCATCAGGGCGATGAGTGTAACTTTTATTCCACCAGACTACACGGCGCAACATGATATAAATGAGTTCGGGGAGGTTGAATGGGGTCCATACCAGATTCGGTTAAACTTGAGAACAGCAGCCTCACTCAGTTTAGGGTACAGCGCGACATTATTTATAACGTCATTTGTGTGTACTATAGACCTATCTATAAACAATGTTCAGTTTTAATATGTTACAAATTTTGAACTATGGATTCTGTAAAAATTTCAAATCTGAAATTTATACGTACAAGTAGCCTATCCATCGTCCTTTCCCACCCGAGAAAAATTGTCTATCTCTAATCTAACAGACCACGTTTGGTGAGGAGGAAAGAATGCGATGGAAAGTGGCTGTGACCTATTTAAGGTATTGCCTTGACATTTTCGCTAAGAGACTGAAGAAAAATACAAACATATTTAGAATAGCCGAAGTCCCGAATACGAAGCACATGAGTTAATCGCTATGAAGCAAGAATGTTACAAAGATCTTCCTCAAGGGTGCCTATACTTGGCGTGACACTGTTAAAATGATAACACAAAGAGAATGGAATTAGAGGAACATGCAGACCTCAAAGGGAGTGATGAATGAGAATGCAGTTTTAGCAGGGAAGCTTAAAAAAGATAGACCAGAAATGATATGGAACCACAGATGGAAAGATAATATTAAGATATAATGTTAAAAGAACTGGATGTGATTATGGGGACTGGATTCTAATACCTCAGAAATATAGTCAACTGCAATTTATCAACAGGATAATAAACTGTCCGTTTCTTAGAAAGTGGTTAGTTGATACAGTTTAGTAAACAGGATAATCCATATTATTAATCAAGGAGAACGTAGAACGAAGTAGTCGTGACGTATTTAAAGCTATCTCAGCATTTTCCTGGAAGGACTCAGGAAAATTACAACACGCCTCTTGAAGACGGTCTGTGTTAGTACAGAGATTCGATCTAGGGATCCAGCCAGCACACTGTAGTAACGGCAACCACTGCAAGAAAGGGGGTTTTCAAACACTGAAGTATCTTTCTCCGGTTCAACCAAAATAAAGGCAATCCCACAAGTCACGGTGACATCGAAGGATGATTTGAGGGTTTCTTCAATTTAGTACATGGCACAGCCTTTCATGGAGAGAGGGAACAGATACGTACAATCCAGTAGCTGCAGCCAGCAAAGAAAGTGTTACACGAAGAAAATCTTCCTGCAGGATTTTTCTACTTGCACAACACCACGTGTTAGATTTATATCCGCTACCCACGCGACATTTTTACTCCAAAAGTTGTTATTGATGGCCTTTTTCTCCGTCTCCTTCTGACGAGGATGACTACAACGACCAAGTTGGAAACAATCACGTCGTGCGCAGGATTATTGCTAGATGGGCCTAAGTCACATACGTCATAACCCCTCCCCAAATGACAAGTCTGCTGTGGAAAGGGTAGGGCGTCTGCCCGTCATCATAACCTTGCCCCCCCTCCCCCGCCACACACACACACACACACACACGCAGTAAAAATAAAGATAGTCTCTGTGGACGCCTTTGAGAAATTCTTCAGCGGCAGGGATGAAAACAATGAAAAGGACGGGAGGGGGCGATGCTGAAATGGATTCTCTTTGTTATTTCTCTGTCGAGTCAGATCGATGTATCGACAGATCGATATCTTGCAATCTCGTAACCCAATTTCACTCCCAACGACACTGAGAACAAAATACTGATATTGCTGTAAATATATTGCCGCAATGATACATAACTTTGTTCCGTCACAGTGAATTATAAACGAATAACAGTACTGCCTCCTTCACCCGCCAGTAAATTCGCTTACCTCGAAAAGATTAATTTGTTTTTAAGAAGTTAACCAGTTTAGTCGAAGTCAAAAGGAGAATACCGAATTATCGCAAATTCGAAAAACAACGGATCGAAATCACATTAATGTGAGTAATAATGGAGAGACACTACTCTACCAAGAAAAGCATAATTGGTCTACACGATCACCGCTCCTCGATCATATGAAAAGTTCCACTTCAAAAGAACACGAAAACGTAGTACACAACACTCACGTATTAGATTCATTCAGACAGATTCTGAGCCTTACAATCGGAATTTATGCTAATCTTACTTCCAAGCTACTTAGCACTAAATCAATAAATAAGTCAGTCGGCTGGATAACTACTTAGCTAAGCAATAAAAATAGTTCATTAGTTAGATAGGCAGCTATAAATTTACGTAGTAAGACTTTTAGATGGGCTACTGCATTAAGTTCGTATAACCTCAAAAGAGACGTCTGCCTACGAAGTGTAAAACTTGAAATTGCACGATGCCAGAAATACTGGCGCTTTAAGGTAAACTTGTATTTATCCAGCTCGCTCGGTGCAGCGAAGATGACACTGTCCTGTCCCATTGCCGTCGCGACTAGGAGCTGCTTCTGCTGTTGCTACACGGGTCGCGCTGAGGTGACAGGTGACTGTTAATTTAGCGACACTGTGTACTAATTCCAGAGCTGCCTTGTCAGGCTCCACTGTCACACGGTGCAAAAATATCAACCCCTGACGTGCAGTGGCGTCGCGAGCGACTTCAGCAGGCTGACCCGTGACAAATAAAGGAACGAACAAATTAGATCGCGCACATCCAAACAAAGTTCGTGAACACGTATTTACGTCCATGATCAACAGAGTGTCTGCTTCAGTGCTTTGTGAAGTAGAAGATGACACAATCTGTTAAACCGAATAATAACAAAAATAAATGAAATTTGTTACTTAAATTTCACCGTGAAAACTTTTTTCGTTACACATCAATCCAGTTATAAGACGAAAGTATATGCTCGTAATACAGAAGGGAAGAGGTGTTATGAAAACCGGATAGCCTATTGGGAATTACAAAATCCACGTTTATGTTGAATTACAAGAGATAAAATATCAGCTTACAGGAACAAGTATATCAGTAGCGTATAAAATAAAACCATTTGGCATTTTTAATATTCCGAGGTAATTTATAGAAAACAGCTTTCAGCAGTGCAAATAGCTGGCAGCAGAACCCGAAGTTTCAACCGGTTAATATCAATTCATGCCATAAGACACGATTAAGAACCAAATCTATCTACGCAACTCTTCACAGGCAAATTTCTTTACGATCCATCTCAATCTTATCCTATTATTTTCTACTGTGTTCCAAATGGTCGTTTACAAAAGGATTCATCACCAAAATTTCTTGCTGATGCCACGGTTAGAAATATTTTCCCAGCCCACTGCAGCCTCTTAGCAGTCACTAACCTAACAACAACAACAACAACAACAAGTACCTTCAGTTACTCGGAATGTAATAATCCTAGACTGGGTATTTATTTCATCCCTGCTTAGGTACAAATATTTTCCTCATTTGTTTTCAACCAAATTTAATTTGCGCATACGATGTTCCCTGAAATATAGTGATCATGTTTCATATGCAAACAAAACAAATGCCAAAATTGTTGATCTTTAGTTATGAACAGGAACTATAATGTGAACATCTGTTCAGTTTCAAAGCTGAAATGTGAACACAATTTGTAAGTCTTGGGCTCTTCCCTCAGAGCTTCACTCTTTCGCTCGGTTTAGGTCCGCAGCCAGCAGTGATCGCTTTGCCTTCAAATCACACCCATCACTGGTAAGGAGCCATAGAAACCAGGATATACGATGCAAGGAATACGAAGTTTGATAGGACATCCACAGGGAAACCCCAGATGGCATTGCGCACAGAGGTCTCTGGAGTCGTAACATTCCTTCTGATATCAGCTCCAAGTCAAGTGAGGGAAACGAAGAACGAGAGATGTTTCAGGGTGCTCCATAAATGGTATGAGGCCACGCAAGACACAAAAGAGCATTTGTCGGTCCGTAAGCTATTTAATTACCGCATTTAACAGAATTCACGGTATTTAGGTGAAATTTATGTTCTTTCAACAGAATTAATCATTTCTACGCTGTATTTTATTTTTATTTTGGGAACATCGTATTTTAAAATCTGCGTAAAATTTAGATTTGTTCATGACAAAAATATCCGACACTCAGTTATGTTACGTATGTTTTTTATATTTATTATAATTGAATTACATGCTTAGTTATTCATGCGACACTGTTATAGTTCACAGCGTTCTATCTATCGTGTCTGCATTTGATAACCCATTACATTCTGTCTAGCTTGGTTTCCTTCAAAATGTTACTACGCGTCCTTTCTTTCTTATTTATAAATTTATTAGACATGTTAGTATTCATGAACAATCATCAGCTGTTTTATTTTCTACGCAGTATCATCGCTGTGTTCCAGTGCCCAATGATTGGGCCTATACTTAATTAACGTGCTCCATAAGCTAATGTACGTGTGAGTTAAGTCCCTGTGACGTATGCGAGTTGGGAAGTCACGTGATTACTTTTCTCTCACTCGCTTTCGTACACTCGATGAAGGTACGTCTTGCGTACGTTTGTTTCTGTCCGGAAAATTGACAAAGCCAAAATTAAAAAGTACTCCCACTGCATTACAGAAACAGTGGTACAAATCAGTACAGCTATAATATACAACTCACGTGTCACACAGTCAAGCTTCAAACGAAATAATATAGAATACTGAAATTTTTCGTCACCCCTGAGATATTTCTAGGCAGGTTCCGGGGCCAGAAATACTTCATGGAAAAAGAACGACCGAACCATTCACGATAGTTTCCTATCCGAAGCAAGATTTGAAAATCGTCAATCCAGATCTCTTCCGAGAAGCTGGGCGAGCGAACAAGAAGCAAAGAGCGAAATGGGGAACTGGATGGATGGTCATAAGATGGCGTAATGGGTGTAAAATAACGGTGAAGAATAGGAGAGACTTACCCAGGGGGCTGAAATTGCTGGCTCATTTCTGCAGATTTGACAGACTTTAACTTCCTGTAGGCACATTTCAACTATGGGACAAACTGCAACCTTGTCAAGGGATATTTCGTAAATGGGAAAAATAAAGAGGTGTTCCTGATGAGAACAAATTTGAATATACTAAAGTAGTTAGAACTGCACTTCAAATTCGAGGTGTCTTCGTCTTCAGACTAGTTCGTCTTCCTGGAGGTCATCAGACCCACCCGGAAATACCGGTACAGATCACGAGCCCTTCCTACCACAGCCTTCAAATTCATCGTTCAAAAATCATCCTGTCATATCTCATCTAACCTACGCATCCGACCGAAGGTGGAGAAAATTTCAGGAATTAACACTCCTATTTCGTATTTTGAATATATTTTTCCTCTGCCTCCCCGGCATAGTGCTGGGATTGTAAAACAGGCCACAAACGCTTCCTTTCCAATTCATAATTCACAATAGTCCTCTTATTCAGGAACACAGAACGAATCGTATAATAAACTGAGAAAAGCGAGCCCTCATTTTCCGGAATCGTTATGAGGGCAGAAATGCAGCTAATTCAAGAAGAGAAATAGGATGAAACGGAAATAAAAGGGTCAAACAGAGGTGCAGAAGGCAGAGCTGTCACTCCACGCACAAGGGCAGTGTCAGGTCACTCAGGGCCAGGTCACAAATCTGGGATTTTATTCGAAGCCACAGGAAGATCATCTGTCACAATCGTGTGGCGAAGAATTTGCAGCAACAAGTAGGCTCCAGTGAGAGGCGAGCCAACGCACGTTTCAGCAGCCTGTGTTTGGGAGGAGAATGGACAATATTTAAGCAAAAAAGTCACAATCGACATGCAACTGCAGTTTCATTACGGCTATCTCCGACCAACGGGGCCCTAAAGATAAAAAAACTGGTCCATTAACAACAGACTGAAAATGTAACATTGAGAGATAATATAAGATTTCTTTGACCAATTAATTATTTGACACATGTTTGTAGACAAGACTGGAAGCATTGGACCAGAGGGTTCAATTCAGTTCTGTAAATTATTGACATGAATAACTTGAAGAAGCCAAAGTCTTCCTATTTCCATACGTTTATACACTACGTATGTAATTCCACTAATATAAAATGCAAATAGACAGACGGACATGACCTCCGGGTTACTTTGTGACCAAATCACTCCATGACGTATGGTTCCCTAGAAATGTTGACAATGTCGTGAAGAAAATCCCTACCGATAACTGAAGGTTTTTCATCAAGTTAAAAACAACACAGGACCCTACCCTTACTTGGATACTTGGACAACCCGTTCTTCAAGTGCCTGAGTACTACGGGTCCCAACTTTTCGTTGGCTTAATCTGTAGACATTCGATAGGACTCCTTGGACGAGGGATCGGCCCGTCGCAAGGCCTCTACCTGCACACAGGACAACACAACACAGAAAAACGCGGACAAACATCCATGGCTTCAGTGGGATTCGAACCCACGGTCCCAGCAACCAAGCGGCATAAGGCCCACGCCTCAGACCGCGCGGCCACTGCGGACCCCGGACCCTACCCTATCCTACCCTATCTTATCCTACCCCAACCCACATAATGCATATGATATTTACATATTAATATTATCTATAATTATTTCCCTAAAGTGGTCTCTTCCCATCATACTCTCCGGCTAAAATTTTGTTCACATTCCAATGTCCCTCATTCTTGTTACATGTCCCGCCCATCTCACCGTCTTCATTCGATCACCCCAAAATGTTGGGTGAGAAAGGAAGATATATTCAGAACACTTCGCTTACGAACGCCCTCTACTGAGGACGGGAGACAGGTGCACGGCAGACCGGTTTCATGAACAGCAGTCAGTGGGACTAGGTCCTAGTCGTACAATACGGAACAGTCACTTGTTCGACGAGACCTAAGGCAGGGCAGGGTGAGCTCACTATCGAATACGGTTAGAACCGACAGAGGACGGAAGACTTTTAAACACACATCTATGCACTTTTTTTATCAAAACTCAACGTTATCTGCAAATCCAATGTCAAAGGAACAGACCAGACATAATTAAACTGATCTCATAACATGTTTTTTTTTCGTATTACGCAATTAAAGTAAGCATGTCGCAACGCCTTTTCGTTTTTCAATGAATTGGACAGTCTGAAAGAGATAAGTAAAAGAAGGCAAGAGTCAAGGGAGTGTTGAAAGAAGTAAACTATGAAACAAATTAAAAATGCAGAACATTTAAACGCCGAGATGAACAAGAAAAAGTATAAAGCTCTCAAGGGAAAATTTCTAAACAAACGACAAAAGTGGTGAAAATTAAAGAACAGCAGAACACTGCCAATGGAAGAAATAATTTAAATTTTAAAATACAAGCGACGAAACCAGTAAACATTGTAAAATACAGTCAAACAATGCAGGGGGTGAACAACGTAGGACTATAAATATATCGTAAAAGGTGGAAATGAACAGAAAATGTAAAACGACGAAAGGATTAAGAAATGTATCACGCAAGGAGGACATCGAATGCAGGATCTCTGTCTGACACACGGATGCTCCAGCATCCCGCGTAATTTCTCACCGGCAGGAAGAACATGAAGCGATTATTACTTCGAAGTCAATGCTGCGAAAGCCTCGACATTTGTTCCGTGCAAGAATTATAATTCCTGTACTTATCCAACACAAAGCCATCAGCATTAGTTTCTGATATTTGTACAGACCTGGTGTTGACTGGAACAGGCAGCTCTTCCGGTCATGCAAAAGGAGAGCATTCTGAATGCAAAGCGAAATCTTTGACAATTTAAGTTTACAAATTTGTGCCTTGTACCTAATAAACTGCTGCTAAAGAAAAACTCCACAACTCCGAAATAACTAGGACACAGAGAAAGCTTTCTTTCTTTCTAAAATCTAATTAGACAGTACCAGCTATACTCCTATATTTATGTGAACAACTACTTAATTTTTGGATTCAATAACCAGATTTAGCTGTTATTTTGGATACCTCGGTCAGTGTACGTGATTTTACAATCATGATTCGATTCCCGACAGAGGCAAGAAAATTTTCTCTTTACTAAGACAGAATCAAAATATTTTAAAATAACCGATCATTAATCTCACCCACTGAAATACCCAGGATGACAGGAACAATAATTTTTCTTTCAAATTTTTCTTCTAATATTATTTAGTAATAAAGGATTAGACGTTTATACAGGTCTACATTAATTTTGTTTTGTGGGTTTATATAATAATACTGTAGTTTATTTTCTGTCTTCGACAATATTAAATCTCAGATAATCTTGACGCGTTATAGAGTTGCGTACCTAAATAACATTTAAATAATTTTTTTTCAAGAAAACCGCTGATATTCAGGAAATAATTGATAATTCTGAAAATCAAGTTGAAACCATTAACACATTCTGTGCGTTCAATTTGAAGCCGGTGCGCGTTAAGAAGACGTGGTTTTCTTTTACACAGGCAAATACACTGAAAGTCTAAATATCAAAACATGACCGAGCAACGTGTATCGAATGAGAAAATCGGACTCAGAATTACGCATGTGATGGAGTCCGAAATGACAAAGAGACATTTCTAGAAACATCTGCATTTTTCTCTTAATTTCTTAAAGTGAGACGAACGTCGATGAGGAGTAAAGATGCTTGCAGAAGTTAAGAGCAAAGGAGTAGGTTTTTTATCACGGACGTATAAGAAGGATACCTATAAAACTACAGGGGACTTCCTTTGTATAATATTACGCATCATGCATAACGAAAGACAAGCTGTAATTTGGACGATGAAGAGAAGACAGAAGGAGACTGGAGCAAGTTTCTTCATCATATTATAATACTCCTCGGACACAGTCTTTTGTTTCCATACGCTTCGCCTTCTTTTATTCTTTGTCCTTGAATATTCTCGTTCTAAGAAATTTGATCGACTGCGGGTGAGAGGGTGGGTGGGTTCAGTCTGTCTTGGAGTAATCTGACGGCCGAAAGACGTGACAGACGTCCTCCGCAGAGAACCGTGAAGAACGTCGACGTGCTCAGCTCGCAGTGGCGGATTTCATTAGTGGGGGGACTTCTCCGTTCGTTCTACCGTACTCACGCCCGTGCTAATAATAAGTTACGCGTGTTCACGTGCGGCTGGTGTGACGTAAGCGTGATCATGAATCAACTGCAGAAAGGAAAAACTCGATTTTAACTATTTTAATTAAACTTAATATAAGAATATAAAATATGCACACAAACAAACTATTAACACTATAAATGACACTAATGCCAAACGCGTTTCGACCTCCAGAGATCATCATCAGTGGCAAAAGGGCAATACACTACACGGTATGCAAAGTTTTAAGATTAATATAAGAATAGTTTACGAAAAGATGACCACCCATTTCACTTTCTCTTAGATATGATAATCTTAACTAACACTTTCTAAAATAGTGTACAAAAATTTTGGGCTTATCCCAAATACTCGTGAAAAAAAAATGTTACTTCAACTGATATTTAAACTTTCTTGGATAAATATGAAAAAAAAAAGTTTCATAAACGGATTTCTACTAGCTTCCTTGAAACTGCATACAGTATTAATCGGTTTAAATTGATCATTATGTTAAAAGATTACGTCAAGCGCAATGCAGTTCAATTTTTGTCCTCCATTTGGCGACAACTTAAGTACACCCACCACGTCTCATCCCCGTCACAGACATACTAACTATAGTAATACTGACTTTAAAACAGACATTATTACAGATGTACGCGATACTAACAGGTTAAAAAACATCGCCTCTGATACGAGCTTCCGCCACAGATTTTAAAACGATAATTAGATGCATATGCATTACGAAACACAAAACAAGCAGAGTGAGAACGTGTCCACAAATATTTTTTATATATAAATTTCGAGTTCACATAGAACATTTGCCATTATAGTGTCTAAACGTTCCAGATCTGACCCCTACCCTCCTGACATGGCTTTTATTTTCACAGACTACGTTTATGTGGCCAAATGAACTATGTGACATTTCAGGTTCTCAAGGCGGTGAGAATTAAGACGACTGTCTTCTGGGATGTTGCGGCGTGTAGTCTGGCGTAAGTTCATCGACGTTTCAGAGGTGCACGCTGTCTCCATCATCAGGGATGCCTGATTAATAAGAACAAGATTATACGGAATTCATTATATATAACTGTTCATTACCGTGTCCGCAAAAGCCGTGGCCCTGTGCAACATTTCGTAAGAAGCTGGGTTTACAATGAGAACCTGTTACTCAGTTACCCAAACCCCAAAATGGAGGACAATCTCAGTCAGGATGGTTGAATCAAAGACCTACAGATCCCTGTCACAATACGAGGTGCTGGAAATGGTAACATCGCGCGTCAGCCAGTTTCACTGAAGATAATGAACTACGAGTTTAAATCCGCCACTGAGTAGAATACGAGAAATGAACAGAGATGTGGCCGGGTTAGAAGAAGAAGATGATGATGATGAGAAGGAGAAACGGGCACTCCGTTGAAGGGGTTGAAGGGAGGGAGAGGAAGACGTTCGCGGATCAATCTGTCAACCACTGTCCCGTGTCCCCGCAGGATTCTATCTCCGGCAACTGCCAGCCTGCTTCTTATTGAATATCCTGCCCTCAGCATGGACGGATCCTAAGTACAAGCTCGTCTGGCCTCACGCCTCTTCTCCTTCGTCGGTGCACACGAACAATTAGCCCAACAATTAAGTGCTATCAAGTTACGTTTTAATAGTGAGACAAAACTACTCAGTCAAGAATTACGTACATAAAATAGTAACCAAATGGAGCAAAGTCCTTCTTGAGAAGCTAACAGTAACTAGAACCAAAAACTACCAGTTTTTTACAAAACCCAGATGTTCATTACCGTGTTCACAACAGTCGGCGTCCAATCCCTATACTGTGTCAGATGAATTCAGTCCACATCTTAACATCCCACGTCTTTCAGATAAATTTTAATATTATACTTCAGTTTACGTCTACGTCTCTTCCTTTCACGTTTTCCAATTAAAATTCTGTACACATTTCTCATGTACTCATGCGTGCTACATATCTCACCATTCTCATGATCCTCCCTGTTCTGCTAGTGAACAGTAAAAAATTACGAAACTTCTCTTTCTTCTCGTTAAATCATATCTCTTACGTAAAACTATTCTCCTCAGGACTTTGTAGGTGTAGCGACAAAGATAATATATCGACTCATTACTATCGATACATCGTAGGAAAAAAAAATATAGACACCGTGCACATCTCTGGTTCCGGCAGACGTAAGTAGGCGAATATGGGGCAGACATGAAGCTTCCAGGACAACGGAACAAGGCATTGAGACCTGAGCCAGTATGGTACATACTACACGCAACGCTTAGAAAGTCAAGAGAAATAACCACTTAGACACAAAGAAAAGAATAAGGAAACAGACAAATTATGGTGACTATTCAAACACAAAGAACACCACCACCTAGCGCCTGTCAGCTGTCCATTTGTATCCTGATGAATGGGGGGGTTCAGCGTTAAATACCTCAATTTGTCAGATTACGTTATGAATTTGCTTGGGGCAATAACAACAGTCTGGACATCTAACTGTTGCTTCCATGTTCCCTTCTCGCGCCGCAGACGACGATAATGATAACAATGATTATTTAAAAAAAGAAAAGACTTTTCTCCTTCACATGGAGGTTAAGAAGGTTAATTGCGAATGTGAGGAACGTTAAAATTGTAGGCTAAAATTATACAGTTTTTGAGGCCAGTAAAATGTTTATTCAAAACAGCGATAAATGTTACGAACAAAATGCAGATTGACATTACAGGCACTAGCAGACAAAAATAGTTAACAGATGGTAAGTAGATATAATTATATTTTACTACAGGCAAACATTATAGGCGCGGTGCGCTTTAGTGTTCCGAAAGATCAGTTGATTTAATAGAGCACGGATAGTAAGTAGAGTGACGAGGACACTCATAACAAGAAGAAAAAAGACAAAGAAGAGTTGTGATATTTTAGATTTCCGGTTCTCACTGCGTCAAATACGAAGATGGCTATTTTTTGGGATGTTACGTCATGTAGTCTCGTAAAAACTGACCGACGTTTCAGTGGTGCCTATTGCGTCAGATCGATTAACCTCATTTTCATAGGTGTTATATATGGATAGAACAGGAAGGAGGAGGAGAAAGAGATTTATCTCACAACAATTTTAATATTATCCTCCCACTGATCTCAGGGCTCCTAATTGCTATCCCTTAAGATTTTTCGATATAAATATTACGTATTTTTCGTCTCCCACAAGCTACAGACTTATCCGCCCATCACAGCCTTCTTGATGTGATCATCACTGTATCAGATAAACTGAACAAACTATGTATGTAGCTGAGAAAGTGTCGATAAACAACTGAGAAACAAAGTCACCTCGATTTGGTGCGACAGGCTAACTACGCCTAGAGGCACAGGCCTACGTCGTCTTGTGTACACGGCGATGCAGTCTAAAGGTTTCGGTGGTCCATTCAAGACAGAGAGTCGGTCCACAATAAGTTTCCTTGATGACGGTTAATTAGGCTTTAGCCCATAGAGGGGGTTGCTATGGGGCACTGCAGAGGCTTCTGGGAAACACCTATACTGAGAACACAGTCAAGCGGACAGTTGTCATATGTCATAATTTCTGTAACTAAACAAGTTGGGAAATGTACGCATGGCTTAAGAATTCAGTTGTGTTAGCCAGAATTTGATCTCTGGCCCCACTCAACAACCCACGAGCGAAGAACGCCTTCACAGAAAATAGTTTTTGCTGTTCGACGCTGACCACAATTGAAATCTGTCAAAACATTTTAGTGAAATTCCCCAATATCTATGTCCATGTCGTCCCATTAAGACCCCTAGATTACACTAACCCTCTGAAGCCGGCGCTCATGTAAATAATATTTAAAAATTCAGTCCATACCACACACAAAACACAACGCGTTTCCGTTCCGATAAAGTGGTTAATGTTGCTTAAGGAAATAACCAAGATTCACTACTGTTTCCGATGATTCAGAGGTACTTATTACCTCCATCATCAGGGTGATCGCCCTATCAGACTACACTAGGCAACATCCCGAAAGACAGCCATCCTCATACCCGTCGAAATGGAGACAGTGGTTACGTCATTATTAACTCTTTATTAGGTCCAATAGTCATGTAGCTGTCACTCTAATGCATCATTCTTCCTATTGCACATAAAATTCATGAAAACCATACACTTTTAACCATGGAATAATTTATCATGAATTTAAATTGCAGATGTAATGGTAGAATGTATCAAAATTTAATTAAGAATTTTTTAGACTAAAACTAACAGCTTTAAAAAGCATAATTAACTTTTCATGGTGCAGCATACTTTTTTTGAAAATATCATATTTGCTCTGGTGATCAACCAATCCCCTGCCTTTATGGAACACGAAGAATCACTGCCATTCACCAAATATTTACACTGGACACTACACTGAGACGATCGAATTAGTTCCACACGGCTACATAATACTTCACTAACACTAACAGAACAGCAACCTCGCAACTAATCCTAAGTCTGGAATTTGGCTCTTCTTTTCATATTCTCTCAACAAAATAGTGTATTCATTTGCCATCTCTTCCAAACGTACTACATAACGCGAATTTCCCATTTCCTTAATTTTACAAATTATAACAACATTTTGGGACGTGCAAATTAGTGTCATTATGCACTTTTATCTAGCCCCATAATATTTCGTCTCTCTGTGATACAAATATTTTCCCCCAGTACACTGTTCTAAAAACACTATGTAGGACTGTTCTTCCCTTACAGCATGAAACCACCATGCACAAATATACACAGCAAGTGTCAAAATATAGCCTACAAATAAATTATCAGAAGCCCTCGAAATTGGCTTCAAAACAAGACAGCAATTCCAGTGAACGAAGGTGTGTCATTAGACTGGCATTTTCCTACGTACATTCATCTAAAAGCAAGCCATCTCGGAAGCTGGAACTGTTTCTATTCATCCCTACCCCTAACCATTCTCATTTATTTATTCATCCCTACCCCTAACCATTCTCATTTATTTATTCATACATTTACTAAATAAATATTAAGTTGCTTCCGCATAACTTCATTTTTAATTTCGAATAACACGTTACTCTCTTTGATATTCTTTAAAATCTAATTTCCGCACTTGACATTTCGATAATAGTTTTGTTGTTTTCGGAATAAGGTCTACGTCCACATTAAAATACAACAACTGCCATTAGATAACAAAACTAAATCTTAAGTCTCTTTTCTCACCATTTTAATATTTCGTCATCGTCCGTCACATACCATGACAATGGTCTAGCAGCTTCACATTAATATAATTCCATATTCCTCATAATTGAAACGAGCAAATTGTTCTATAATCTAATGCAATTATGTCGCACAATGTTAGGGGTATTTTCACCAGCCGTGGCATTTCTGGAGTTAAAATCGAACATACTTTTATTGTCTTTGTTACAGCAAACACGAGTCTGTATGGCTTTGTACTCCGACAAGTCATAGCATCTTTGCGACACTGTTGACGGAGACGAGAGTGACGACTGAGCAAAAACAAGGTCAGCACGACCGAGTCAAAACATGCGTTTGGCACAAATCCCATGTAGTCCGAGCAGAAGGTAAATGAGAGCAATAAAGTATAG
>NW_019060165.1:201406-215194 GCF_000696155.1 Zootermopsis nevadensis | reverse complement strand
GAAGAGGGTAAGAAAACAAGAGTTACGGAGCAGCAAAACAAACAGGAAGAAAAATAAGACGAAAGACGAGGAACAAGGAGAATAAACAAAGCAATGGTATCGAAATAAAAATGGAAGAAATAAGCAAAAGAAAGATCAGAAACATAACAAAATATCAATGGGGAAGGAAGTGAAAAGCGAGGACAGAAACATAAGGAGAAATAACAGGAAGAAGAAAGAATAAAATGAACTGGAGGAGGATGAGAAGAAAGAATACGATAAGAAGAAGCAAGAGAATAACAAAGGAAAGGACAAGAAAAAAATACGAGAAATACTGCGAAGGTATAACAGATAAGAACCAGCATACTACGAATTACGTAATAAGGCTTCTCAAGCACTGCACTCGCGGTCAAGCTTCCGTAGTCGGCGGCCAGTTGTCCGCGTTTCGAGTATAGTGGTCGGGGTCCGCATGTGTCACTAATAACCTCAGCCAAACCCTTAGACGCAATTCGGTGGAGGCAGGCCCTTTTGTTTCACAGCTTGATGGATGCTAATGAAAGCGCTGTGGTGAGAGCGAGATGGCGAGACGCTATAAGGAAAAGGAAGGCCCGTCACGTCATCTTGAATACTCCCCGTCACGTGACAGTGGTTGGTCTGCAAGTGGCATCACCTCCCCCCCACCCACATCACTGTACAATGGCATCCCCTTCCTGACCTTAAAACACCCCACAACCAGCATCCCACCGCCCCATCATCCACACAGAAAGCTTATGTGTCATTCTGCTTTCACTGCGACGATGAAGCCAGTAATTCTAATTTCAAAATAAAGTGCTGGACGCTATTGTTTAAGGTCCACGCAAACTTGTTGGTCAACTAATTTCGTGTTCATCACACAGACCTGGTAGATGGACACTTCTCGTACGGAGCTCACACTGGCAAAATGCAGGATTTCTCGTTTCCTACGTCAGTTTTTGAATTTACTAATTTCTGAGACAGGAGAATTATAATGAACATCACAAAGATAAGATGCGAGGTTGTGGATTCTCTTATTTTGACTCAGAAGAGATAAAAGTCGTGAGCTCTTCTGTACGCGGTAAGCGAACCTTCGTATTCCGTGAAATATCCTGAATTTCTTTCCGAGCTCCGCGACTCAAGAACTTTGCTACGAGTTGAAACTGCAAACAAATTTCACAATCATTTTCTCTTTTCGGCCACAATTCTTTCCTTCAATACAGCTAATGCGACCACATCATGAATTAGTGAAATCAATGTCAGTGTCTATGAACTATTTTAATATTATCCTACTATTTCCTCGGTCTCCTAGTGGAAGGAACCCTTCCGAAGCCAGCGACAGAGGAAAAGTCTCAATCAGCGCTGCGGCAGGACAAGGGCAGGAGGGTCTCCATCAGTCACCGGTCCACGGCGAAATGTTCCTGAAGGCACCGCCTGCTGTGTCGCTGACTGACTGCTCAATGGTCTTACAATGTGTTAATCCAAACGGGAACACAGACTCCTGATGTAATGGCGATATGGAAAATACCCGATATAAATCTGCTTTATTCTTAAGAACACAGATACTCTTTTGAACAAAACAAAAAGTGAAACGTATTGTGAAGCCATGCACACACGCCAGTCCCCATATTAAATTGTCATTTAAATTTTATACATAAGTCCACACAAAATAATATACAGCTTATGATAAATTTGATCCCCCCTGATGATAGAGGCAGCAAGCACCTCTAAATCGCCTGTTAGTTTCTACCAAACAACACGGCGCAAGAACCCAAAAGACAGCCATTTTAAAACTGAATTTCAGTGTTCGAAAAGTAAAGACAAAACGTGAACTTACCCTTACAGCTGAGCACTGTGCCAAGAAGCATGTAGGAATGCATTAACCTTGGCACTAGATCTACACAAAAGCTACATGAAGATAATCACGCTCCAGAGTCTTTATTTATGGAGAAAAATCCTGGTATCTCCCGGGTAGGAGGCAGGAGGACCCTATGATAGTGAAGCGAAAAACCCTGCACTTGTCTGCAATCGAACCCCGGCCGTCAGTTCGTAACCATTTTCTCATCATTTTAGTAAACATTTATCGAATGATAATCCTACCATATACGAATCTCAAACTGAACTTAACAAGTTATTATTGTTATTTTCTATACGAATCTCAAACTGAACTTAACAAATTATTATTGTAATTTTTGGAGACAGTAAACCATGCCACGCGGTCTACCCTACAGATAATTAGCAAAAATAAGCTTCTATGAACTACACATTCGCATTTACGTTCTTATTAAAAAATCTCCTTCATTCAGTAACATAATTTTCAATGTAACAGAAAATTCATGTTGTAAAAATATTGATAATTAGCTTTACAACTAACTGCTGAGAGTTGGCAACAGACTTTCTTTCACAGAGCTCGCCGTCACGGTAAATTCTACTACGCGAGATATCTTGTGCAAAGAATGGAAAGGGTTGAAACAGAAAAGATGATTCCCTAAAAGCAAAATTGTTATACACGCCCCGAATTACTGGAATCAGTACAACTTTCAAAGGTACTATACATTTTCCTGCGACAGTAACACCGATTAGTCGAACTGCAGTCTGATAAATTTTACGATCGACATCCTTATTTGTCCTGAATTATGACCTTCAAAGCGCACGGAGTTCAGTGTTACTTTTTCTCAGAAACGCTGACAGTATCACAATCGCCAGTGTAAAATTACACGGACATCAGACCGCAAAGATACGTGGTAAGAAATCCTTATTACAAAACATAGAACAGTCTTCACGCCCCATAAATCTGACCTGGCAATCAAATGAAAACAGGAATGGTAGATATTAATGGGACGAGAATTTCCAGAACTTTGTTTTGTAACTATCTATTGAACTTTTATTAATTTACTGCAGACACAAATACAGAATACAGATGAAAAGTGCTTGAAAACAGTGTGTTCAGGTTATTTAGACGTAAGTAAGAGGGCGTAACAGAGGCTGTAGAAAATTTCATAGTTCACGAATTATTATCAGGCAGATCGAATCAAAAAAGTGCGTCCGTTGATAAAGTTGAACGCAACTGTCACTTCCCGGCTCCCGGCAGAAACTGCTACAAAAGACACAAGCTGATTTTATTCTTTTTATCGAGCGATCCTTGACTCGTACGAGGGAAACTTGTAGAGCTCGGTGGCGTGTCACGCAGTTCCAGCAGGAAAGTGACAGTTGTCATTCATGGTGCCAGCACAGTAGGTATAAGAGATGTGAAATGATTTCAGTCATAAACGTAAAGGAAAGAGACCACTTGGGAAACCTAGACGTTGATGGCAGGATACTGATGTATTAAGACGGATGTTTAAAAAGTGGAGTATGAGGTGTAAACTAGATTAATCCAGCTTTGAAACCGACGGGCGATACAACCAGCTCGGCTAGTCGAACTGCACTTAAATGACTGTAATCGTGAAGAAGCTTTCAGAGAAACAAGAAGGAAATGAGAAAAGAAGACAATAGACGGAGACTCGAGAAAGAGGAAGAAAATGAAGGGTTGGGATGAAGGGTGGCAGAAGTAGAGGCGGTATTTGATTCGTCACTGCCTCATCTGGCATCTTTGTTTTAAGTGACAGACGGAGTGACACCATTGTTCGCGCCTGGCAGCTACACAGCCCGCATGACGTACAGCACAGGTCGAGAAGGCGGGCGGGGCGATGCAGCAAAATTTTAATTCGGCCCAGACATCCAGGGAACAAGAAATGCTTAATACGAGACACGTGATTAGATCTGTTCCTCTATTTAGGACGCTTTTGTAAGTAAAACGAAGCACCATTTACGTAGCCTGCGCACAGACTCTATCGGGCCTCTATCTTGGAACGGTGCAGCCTACTAGAATGAAATATCCAAACGTTCCTTGCTGTATTTGTCACATCTGTCTACATGTTCATTTAATTCAGATAAAAATATACCATTAATCCTTTAACCCCAGTAAATAACTAACTATACGTAATACCAATTTCTTAAATATTTCCGAGAATTTTCATCGCTATTCCACAGACAAATTCGAATGCCTAGCTATTCACTAAATGTTTCGAGGTCAGAACTCGTGATTCGTATTCGGGAAGTCCTGGGTTCTAATCTCGGCCCCGAGATCGGCTGTCTTGATACATACTTCGTCAACTTCCTCAGTCCGTGCATAAACGTGACGGGTCATCCTACCATTCGACGCTGCATAGTCTAATGTACTGAAAGCGTCATTAAATAAATAACATATAATAGTTAGCGAATAGTTAATTACAGCAAATTGAATGGTAAGCAGAGATATCGCTAGGCGGCCATGTTAGCTTTACATTCTGCAAAAGAATAATCACCTTAAGGAACATTTTTGTTACACCTGGATCAGTGCCTCCAATAAAAAATGTTGCTTCTAGCAGTACGATGCTTACCACGTTCGTGAAAATTAGTCTTTTGCTTCAAAAGTTATTAAGATGGAGAGATATACGGACATGTAGATATCAAAAGGCTATTAGGAATGAAAAAAAAGAAGAAGAAGAAGAAGCCTGCACTGCGAGATTTTTCGCTGAGAGTGACTATCCTATTATCGCCAGGTATAAGAAACCTCACAAATCTATTCTTTGGCATCGACTACAGATCAAGCGGAGTGCTAACAGCTACCAGTGCAGAAAGGATTCCCTCCGAGGCACGGACATATTTGCAATTCATATAAGGTGTAGTCTCTATTAAATTAAACATATCAGCAAGCCAGATCTTGCATTCACCAAAGAGAACGTTGCGCGGTTCCTGGCCTAAGACGACCTGTAAACAGCTTGGCATAATGGCAAACTAAACAACACTATCCTGTCTTTTAACCAGAGTCTCTGGTACCAAGACATCATAGCAGTCTGTCAGCAGGGCGAGAGTGCCGGCCTGTAGTCTTAGCTACAGACAGACAGGTATGCAATTTACACAGCACATCTTGATGGACACTCCATTGTGCAAAAGTGTCATTTAGTTCGTTTCTTAATCGGGGTGCAGCAAAGTTACAAATGCGGTTCTACACATTAGGAATTTTCGGAGAAGCATTTTGCCTCCATCATCACGACCTAAGTGTGCAGAATAAGAATCCTACATACAAAATAAATCGGTAATTGTATTCCTCGCAGATTAACAGCAGATGTTAGAAGTTAGTGACCAGTCGATGTGTCGTAATAGCTATAAAACGACCCTTTTCAGGACCCCGTCGAATGTCCATGGAAGCCTAAAGCCCAGAGTTCTTTAGTTACGTAAGTGTACACACAGAAGGGAACACAAGTAACACTTTACAATACAAGGTTCGTTTGAAGTAATGAGGTTCCCAAGTGACGGCTGGAGGAACACAGATCACCTACAATTGGTAAGATAGGCAAATCAATAGAAAAGAGGAAAACTATACAGCGAGTTCGGAGGAGAAAAACAAGAAACTGGATTCAGTGACCCATGTCTCCGAGAATAAAATGGGAAGACAATTCTAAAACTGGTCTTAGAAACTAAGAATGTGAAGGTATGGACCGGATGGCAGAGTCTCGGGTCATATCTTATGATGGGCGTTTGTATTAGCGGGGCTGAATCTTGGGTTCATATCATCAGAAAGTTAGTTAGGTATACAGTTATACAATTCATTACTCACTTGATTATTTAGCAACATTCACAGTTAGTTCGTTAGTCAGACAGAAAGATAGTAAAATTGCTCAATATACTGTAAATCGGAAAATCAGTATTGTTAATTATCAACCAAGTAACTCTGTTAGTTGGCCACCGTACCTCGTTACTTTGTTATACACTTATTAGTCGGCTAGCTAAATAGTTGGGTAGTTATTAAACAGCTACGTATTTAGTAAGTTTCAGTACTTACCTAATTATGTAGATAGGATATTCGCTCTCTATTGGGTAAATTAATCAGGTTAGTTTGTCAGATAGTGTGTCAATTCATTCGATAGTCAGCCACGTAATTACTCAGTTTGTTAACTCTAATGCATATGTCAATATTAAGTCCGAAGCTAACTGTGCGATGACCAGTGATATGCAGTGGCGAGATCTTCAACCGTCTTAATGCAATTCGCAAGAGCGGAAAAGTGCAGACGTTTTTGAACACCCGTTTCGTTGGAGCCTGTCCTATTATTTCACACAGACTGATTACTGACAAGAGGGCGCATACTAATTCTTGCACTCTATTCTTGTTTCATTTAAATGTTCTAGAACAGCCTTCAAATGTTTACAGAATGCGTGCGTAATATAGCTGCCAAACTACGGCTGTGCCAATTGCAACGTACATCCGTGCAAATTAAAGCAGTTGGCCTCAAACAGTGACGAATGAAACGCACCAAATCATTTTTAATTATGACTTGTCAGTTTAAAAAGTGTGTCATGAAGAAATAGAAACTCGATGGTGAATGTTAATATTATTGCCTTGTCAGTTTAAAAAGTGTGTCATGAATAAATAAAAACTCGATGGGGAATGTTAATATTATTGGAATACAAAAATTTCAGCAACGTAAAGAATAAAGACTATGTTTAGCCCATCAATTATTGGACAAACATTCCAAATGTTTTTCCTATGATTTTCCTTGTCTCATTGATCTTCGTCTTCGTTTAATGAAGATACAAATATATTTCCACATATCTAATCAATAGCAGAGATATCACCCTGCAAATAACTACATATCTCATCATTATCGACATCAAACAAACTCCTTAGAGCAGGTCATGCTCAGCTATTACAATTTCCCGCCATTTATGGAAACCGGAGGCTTATTATCGTGTTCATAAGAACCCACCACCGGTCCCTGCCTTGAGCCACATAACTCCAATCCACATCTCCAATTCTATTTCCAGAAGATCGACCAATCAAACATTTTTGTAAAATAATTATTATATTTGTTTACCGTCAAATCACAATAAAATAGTAAGATAAGGTAATTAAAATGATTAAAATATCATCTTATGTTCCATATAGAGCATTCGATTTACATCGGAACATTCACAACATGTTTCGGTTTATCAAACCGTCATCAGGTGTAAATTATAAACTTTTAAACTCAAATTACAATTATTTATAGTTTTTACAATTTTATACTTTTATCATCTTTCTCAGTATATTTTTTGGAAGTTGTGTTTAGATATTATTAATATAACATTATTGTTGAGGTGGTGTTTTGATGTTTTACCAGTCATATATGAAATAGCAATCGGTTCAGATGTGTTCAGAGGAGAGATCCAGAAGTGTTACCATCTCAGAACAAGGTTCGTTATTGACTGCAATAACAATAATGTTATATTAATAATATCTAGACACAACTTTCATAAAATATACTGAGAAAGATGATAAAAGTATAAAATTGTAAAAACTATAAATAATTGTAATTTGAGTTTAAAAGTTTATAATTTACACCTGATGACGGTTTGATAAACCGAAACATGTTGTGAATGTTCCGATGTAAATCGAATGCTCGATATGGAACATAAGATGATATTTTAATCATTTTAATTATCTTATCTTACTATTTTATTGTGATTTGACGGTAAACAAATATAATAATTATTTTAATTAATATCACATTATGACGCAACTATACTATCTCAAACATTTTTGTGTTTCATTAAATAAACTTCCAGGTATACCGTGTCGAAAAATGTTCCAAGTAAGAGTTACAAGTATGAGTATTACTTCCGCAGCCAAGTCCCAAATTAACGAACCACCTCTTGTCGGCTGTCTTAGAACGTTTATTTAACATACTCGCAGCTCCCTGCATATCTGAAAGAGATTCATTCCTTCATCGGAAATACGAGGCCTAGTTAACTATGGTCATGGTGACCTTTTGGTTGAAAATATCTGTTGCCCCAACGTCCGTTGAACTGTTAAAACAAAACAGATATATGGGCGTATGTAGAGATGGAAGGAACAGGAGGAGAGCAGGGACACTCATGGAGGGAGATGTCCAGTTTTCCAGCAGCGCGTCACTGTCCATCGCCCTCCCACTTCGCAACCCAGGATCTCGCATTGACGTAACGGACAAGATAAACCATACTTTACGAGCTCTCCGGAACTGCCACGACGCCCTCCACTGCTTTGCAGGTTACGTACAGGCTGAGTACAGCAATTGTCTCTACTAAACTCGGCAGTGTCGGTGACGGGGCTGTCATACAACCTACAATCTTTTAAAAGCCTATGTTTATTCGCTGCAAGGAAATGAGTGTCGCGCGGAACCTTCGTCTGCCTCAGACGTCATTGACATGTGGGTGAAAATATAAATGGATTGGCTGAGCATTTGGAGATGCAAAATCATAAAGTTTAGTTTAAATTATACAAACATAATAAGCAATGGCGTAAAGAAACTAAAACTGAAATTTAACTAGGTTTTAAATCCAACAGTATATCACTATAAAGAAGAATAAATGTAAATTAAAAGTATAGGAGAAGCAATGACTAAGTTTTCAAACCTTAAATAGTTCAACAGAATACAAAAATTAATAAACATTCTTTAAGAAGCTATATACCTGACAAATTACGTTTTACTATTATTAAGGGATAAAAGATAGAAGATAAAAGTTCTAAAAAGTTAAGGGTTAAGTAAAATATGCTTTAGAAACCAACAAAATTCAACACATACAATAATGAATGGATATGTTTTGAAACCACTGAAAGTTAAAAAAAAACAAGAATAGGCTAATAAATTCCAACAAACACGCTCTAGCGGTTATTCTCAATAGAATCAAAACCTGCAGACAACGAAAAATCATTACCAACGTGGAATTACGGAGCCCAGGGCAAACTAAAAAGTAAGCCACATGGAAAGAGCACAGGAGACGAATACATTACGAAAAAACTGAAGGCAAAATCGAAGAAAAAAATACAAAAACAGTTGATTCTTCAAGTTGGCAGAATGAAGTGAGACTTCCTGAACTAATAAAGACGAACAGAGTGACTGTAACGAGAAACCAAGGACGACCTTCGATGAGACCGTAACATACCTACGACAACCGAGGTCGAATGGTCAAAAAGCAGTCCCAACTTCCTTACGTGTTGATGATAGCATATTAACAGATTCACTCTTCCTTTTTTTAGCGTCACATTAATATATTCATCGCCCTGATAACGGAGGCAGTATGACCTGTGAAACGTTGGTGGAAATCTACCAGACATGACATGACATTCGTGAGCTCTAAATAGTCACAGCCCTATTGTGTGTTTATTCAGCCAATCGAATATTATTGAATTGCAACCAAGAATAAATATTTTAATATTGGTTGCGTGACGTTTGGATCATTCTGTATATCAGTCATTAAGAACAACACTGAAACTTACTCGGGAACATAACGCCCAACTTCAATGTTAATTCGACGGGGAAAAAAGAATAAATAATCTTTGATGTGTGTCACGCGACATTTGTCCGGGGAAGCTACCGCGCAGAATTATAAACCCAAGGGCACAACGACTTAAAATCATTAGTTAATATACGTACTTCAAAAGTTTGGACACATTTCAGAAATGACTTCTGTGCCCAGGGCGCGGACAGCGTTAGGTTGCAAAGAACTGTGGGTAAGTAGAAGTATAAGGCGGGATTATGTTGACCTCGTTCCGAAAACTCTTGAACAGAACAGCGTCATTCGGTGAGCGACGTCATATGCGGGAAACAGTGGACTAAGTCAACCACTAAACTAACTCTGTACTAGTAGAACACTACAGCTCAAAATCGTTAATACGTAAGCCACTGCACACGATCTCGAACCAGCTCCATTCGTCTCTTCATGATCATCTTAATACAATCCTCCACCCAGTCAATCTTCAGAGTGGCGGCTTTACAAGATATTTCTGCACTAATGTTAAGTAACATTTCTTACATCCCACATACGACAAGTATTAACGTCAAACAGTAAGATGACTGAAGATTTCTGTCTTCTGGGTTGTTGCGCTGTGTAGTCTGGTCGATGTCAACCAACGTTTCAGAGGTCATACTACCTCCATCATCAGGGCGATTCATCGCAACTACCCAGAAGACAGAAATCTTCATACTCACCGCTGTGAAAACCTCAAATCTTACATAGTAAGATGACTGTAAATGTCGAATCGGAAAAGACGCGGAAGGAAGTGGTGGTGGTGGTCAATTTTAAGGTTCTACCACAGAACTTTCCTAGGGGAACTAAGGAAACCAGAAAAATTGTATTAAGGACAGCCTATTCCAGGACACAGACTCAAACCCAGAACATGCCAAATAAGAATGAAGAGTGTTAAATATTACTGCAACTTTCGACGACGGCGAGAAATTCATACGTCACTTTTCCGATAAGGACTTGGTTCAGGACCAGAAATGCCCATGCGCGAAGAAGATGGCATTCTGAAGAGACGTCCGGGAGGAAGCAAAGGAGTATTTATTGTTATGGCCAATGATTTTCCGATGCGATTCCTTTCTCTTCCCCGTGGACGCACCTGCTCTATACAGGAGAAAGAGGAACACCAAAGCGAACCAACGATACTGCGAACTCATCTGTTAAAATAATACTTCAGCAACAAAATATTCATAGTTAAAATACGTGCTAAAGAGAATATTAGCACGTAAATGCAGAAGTGTGGATGAAGAAATTGTGACACGGAATCAGCTTCAAAAGCTGCACACAAAATATGACTTTCTTCTGGGATGTTGCACGTGTAGTCTCGTTGACCGACGTTTCAGATGCTCCTAATGCCTATATCATCAGGACGATTCCTAACCCTGGTGATGGAGAGAGTAAGAGCCGATGAAACGTCGATCAGTTACGAGACTACACGATGCAAAATCCTATAAAGCTTTCTGTTATCTTCATATTCGCCGACGTGAGAACCTGAAATCTCATAAGTTATTCTTTCTTACTCGTAAGTTGATTAAAACATGGAGGATGAGACTGGCCGAATGTGGGTTACTCATGACGAAGCATTAAATGCAGACAATATGTTGGTCGGGAAACATTAATATAAGAGACATCTGGGAAACCTGTGGGTGAATAATACTAAAACTGATTTTTGAAAAATATGATTTGAAAGCGTAGTGTGAATTCAACTCGACAGGGGCCTTCTGTAAACGCGGTAATAAAACTTCGGATTCTATAAGAAAAGATACTTCCTTGAACAGCTGAGTAACTATTAACTTAATTATAGTGAGATGTTTGCAATAACTGTAGTCATAGGTCCAATACCTGTAAAGTATAACATGTACCTCAACACGGTTTGTTTATCATGACACAGCTTGAATTTCTAAGGAGGAGGTTTGTCTTTGAAATATGCCATGTGCAGATGACAATAAAAACGCTCACATGTGAAACAGTCTCATTCTGAGACTTCTAGTCTACCATCTGGATTATATGGATTTCATTCGCCTTTTCCGTTTAAAACTTTGAAGCAGGAAGCAGGATTGCCAGGCGTTAAATGGATATCAAAGCCGGTTTATAAATCAGCTGATTTTGCCAGCTTACTAGTTCTGGCGCCAATGACCATAAAAACGTGTACGTTGTATATTTTGTTTGTACCTGTGAATTATGTTGCACCGCCACTTCGTCCTTCAGAACCTAATTAACAGACAAAAATTACTTCAAAATGTCCCTATTTTCGCTTAATACAACACATTTCAAATAGAGTCCACATCATATTACACTCAATAAAATAAGCCGAATTAAAAAAATCTCCATTTTTTTTTTCAAATCACAGGACTGTATTTTAGAAATAAAACATAAAATTAAATGTTTAAATTAAAATATCGAAAAAATTTCAAATTAAAAAGGTTAGATTACGTTCCCTGTTTCTTTTGGTGATCAAACGTATAATTCAAATTCCAACTTTTTTAAAAAAAAATTGGATACATTTTAAATCTCACATCCTACACATTTTAACAAATAAACCTTCTGCAAAAATGTCGAAACCATCCCTCCCTCCCCCATTTTATATTTGATGCATGGCACGAAACCAATAGCCATCCATTTAAATCGTTCATAACAACAGTTCTTCGGCAGCCATTTTTTCACTTACCACGTAGCAGTATATTAAGCGGACTCCATTCTCCGCGTACGTTATTTACCGCCCATAATAATTCGTTTTGCGGTGATATAAATGTTACGCCAGGGATGCAAAGAAATTGATATTAATACGTCAACAAAACGATAGAAATGTTATTACCATATTTTATGTCGCTCATAACGGTTCTTTCAGTTCGCTTAGTACGTGTGACGCATATAACAATGTTAACGTGAAATATTCAGAGCTTTATGTCAGTCTGTCATTTGTTCAATATCTAAAGTTACCGAAAACTTTCGCATGATGTTTACGACAAAACTGAATTCTTTGCATTTTTCTATTAAGTGAAGAACTTTCATGGTAGGCCTATTGTTATTAAGTATTATATAAAAATAATTCTCACGTTATGAAATGTATCAATTACTATTTCCTAGTCACATATTTGGTATCGAACAGTAAGATGAAATCAAAGAAACCTTCCTTAGAAAGGCTTCGAGGTTAAGGGTGGGGAGGGGGAACAGGGGAGCAAAGGAATGGAGTGGCCACTGTTGTCCTTGTCAAAGAGATGAACTCAGGATTCTACATCTCTTTCCGTCCCATCAGTTTACTTCCGTGACAGTTTAAGCGGAACTCTTTAACTCGGCGAAATATATTCGACGACTGACAGGTCCTTGTCATGTTCCAACACAGCGAGGATCCACGTCACAACCTGCTGACATCTCCGATGATGCAGGAAAAGAAAGAAATGGACTGACATGTGTCGTGGGAACAAGTAAAGGAGATTAGAAGCACTGGGTCTGTTGGAATGTATCTGCTGGGCACAGCAAAGGCTGGATGATGGACCTTCTTAATTGCGTGCTGTCACGCGCCATTTTAGCAAGCCATAGAGGTCAAAATGGCGGGTTCCAGATTCATATCCATACTTCTGATAGTAGTCTACTAAAGAATGTGACGGAAAGTGAGTTGTCACTGTGCTTATTTGAAGTACTACATAAATAAGACGTATCCCTATCCGTAATTAACCCTTTGAGTTGAATGATTGGCCTAATGACCAACTAAAGTAACAACAATTTTTTCACTATGAGTTCCAAAAATATAAGTGTATTCCCACCGCGCTTCGGTGACAATTCGTTTTCACCAGATAATTAATAAAAGAACTTCAAGATCAGTTTATCTCATTCTTTTTCTTTCTTAAATTATTTTCCACAACACCACAATTTAACCATTTGAAAACGAATTTCCGCTGTACTGAAAAGTGGCTTATTCGTTCCCTGTTCTATATGATCGAGTTTTGAACCCATTCATCCAAAGAAAAAAAAAATCGGTTTATTCTCGAAATGAACGTCACACATTGCCGCACAAACAAAAGTTTTTCCATGACCAGATGGTTTTCGTAAATAAACACTTTATTGACAGAAAATTTTCATTCTGAAATGTTTAATCGAATGAACAACCATTGCCTATAAATTGTGTGTACCCTATGAAAATTAAACATGTGAATTATAGTTTATTTACGGGGTACATGGAGCTGAAATCAAACACTGGCTATAGAGCGACATCATATTGGCTTCCTGTTGGGACGCAAGTACTTTTCAGCGCGAATCACGTCGTGTTCCGGCTCCATACACATAGAATTTCACGTGAAATGGAACTTAACGTTGTCCGTCGCACATCACTTGTTTCTATTTATTCTTTGGCTACATTTAATTCCGGTCCATGCAAATCCTGAATACACTATAGTAAACACATTCGAACCCAACCTTGATAAGTATAAAAAAGAATTGGTTGGTGGTTTGCTAGTACGA
>NW_019060165.1:147130-198977 GCF_000696155.1 Zootermopsis nevadensis | reverse complement strand
ACTTCAACAATTTTCCTTATTTATCTCTGTAGACCCATATCGCATCCGTATTAATGCCATTTAATATTCATATGTGGAAACGTTACTATGTAGGCACTGAATGAGATTAACTTTCATTACCTCTTCAACAAAACCAACTACCATATCTATGGAGTACAATAATTCTTGAGTCGCTCAGGTAAGGAAGAAATTCCCTAGCTTTTTGTAACCCAAGAGTCCCAGCTGTGTTCTCAAAATCCCCCGACTGGTTGCTATACTGAGCCATATTAATCCAATCTACACTCAGACAGGTAATATTCAGCATTTTTTTTTTTGTAATGACCAGAGTCTCTGTCCAGCGTCAAAGACGGCGGATGTCCGCGATTGAATACTCAATGTATTCGGAGTGACCGCAACTCCTACGCATAAGCTACATTAAAAAAATCCATTCAACCCCAGAAGGTAGCAAGCCTCGTGACATAAAGACTGCCAACAGGTGGAAATCATATTAAGTGACATGACGGCGGTATACTCGAAAGACATTTCATGTGCTGAAAAACCTAAGAAAAAAGTCGTCCTTGGATTGTTAATTTACTGCAGGAGCCAAATTGCGATGCATTCGATGGGACCTGTCCTATTAGGTGCCCAGAATTCAGAATGACGAAGATACTCGATAGAAGTCCAGAGATGTAACCCCTGCCTTACAGAAATAAACTCCGAAATATATTATGTTGCTGACCTTCTAGAAACGTTCAGCAAGCAGTCGTCAAGACACTGGGCTGGTGAATTTTGTTCCTAGTGTCCTTACGGTGCCAGTACGACATTACGGTGCTCTGAACCTCAGTATTACATCGAAATGAAAGCTCAGCTATTCCCTCCGGCCGCTTTAACACCGCGGATAGAATCCCCGATACAAATTCCAACTACGTAGATGACAGCCATCTTCGTACTCACCGCTCTGGGAAAGTCAAATCCTACGTAATATTAATTTCGTATTAACATTTTACGCCTGATTATCTTCTAAAATAATAGTTTCTGCAAGTAACATCCCAACAATTACTCCATTCACACTCACACAGAAGAAGGCAATGGCAAACCCCTTCTGGATCATCTGCCAAGAACGTATATGAACAGGTCCCAGTCCGAGAAAAGGATGGAAGGATCCTGTTCATATGGACCTGTCGTCAGACAGAACACTAAATAAATAAAATATTTGACTCATGTATCACAGCAACCAGAAGTGTAACCTAATATTAGAAGCCAGCTTCTACAAATAGCCTATAGTGAAGGACAAGGGCAGAAGAGGGCACTGTTAGAGGTGTCACTTCTAAAATTCTCACTCTAACGTACGGTTAATAAAAAATTTGATTTATTCATACTTCACTAATTACGTTAATTGTAATTCTAAAGTTTCATTTCCGTTTGCCAGTCACAAATGGAACATCCTCTATGCGTCATAATTTATGTGAAGTCACGTGATTCATGTGAATTCTCTTCTGCAACGAATTGGCGTTTGGCTTAGCTCAACTTTGAATTCGCTCCCAACTTCTTAATGGAATTACATGGGATAGTAGTACTTCAAATCCTTTCTTTTCTTTTTAATCAAGGCCAAGAAGGAAAAAAGAAAATACTTTATAGAAATTCAAATTCATTCCAACACAGAAGAGGCACTGAAGAAACAGAACTTCATACTGAGGTTCTAAAGCTTTGTGACAGTCGTATTTCTTGAAAGATTTTCCAGTGCCTGAACCAGAAAGACAGGCCTACACAGAGTTTCGGGGACTGGCTTTGTATATATCCACAGGTCGACTTAAACGAAATGATACCTGGATGATTTGAGGTTTTTTGGTGAGTATGAAGATTTCTGTCTTCTGGGTTGTTGCGCTGTGTAGTCTGGTCGATGTTAACCAACGTCATACTGCCCTGATGACGGAGGCAGCAAGGACCCCTGTAACGTCAGACTACACAGCGCAACAACCCAGAAGACAGAAATCTTCGAAATGGTACCTTTTATGTAGTAACCGTTCTATATTAAACGTAAACGCGTAATATGCGTGATAGCGGCTGAGGTTTAAGACACTTCTGCGCACGTGCTGTCACGTGCTCTCGTAAGCTAATCAGCTTAATTACTTGCTGCCCGCTCGCTTGGGTACTGGTATTCGTGCTATATATTAATATTCTGTTTGTGGTATATTCTGTGAATATCGTGTTCACGTGAAGAAAATTGTTAGTATTCAGCAGCATAAATGCAATTAACGTATTCAAAGACGGAAGACGAACGTTGCAGGCATCAGGTCCTATACAGATAGGCCAGAGTGTTGGTGTATAAAGTATTCATGTACTTCGAGCGTGAGCGGACGACAACGGCATGCCAGTCCACGGCGTTGACAAAGCGTCAAGACGTTTGTATGCACAGAATGATCGATGTCACCCATATTAAAATATGTATTGTTGGTTGCAATTTAGTACAGTTTGGCTGGGTTAAAGACACACACAATATCGCTGTGACTACACAACAGCCCTCGCAGGTCACGTTATGTTGCAATCTGCTCGCTCCAGTTCGTCGGTTGTCATTCAATGGTCATAGTACACAAATGTCTTTTTCACAAGTGCAATTGAATGTTCGTCGTCGAACACTACAGTGGCATCTCGTTCTTACCTAAGTTGCCACAATGAATTTAGGGCTAAATTTACCTATTCTCCTGTGCCAAAGGGTCTGACAATATCTCGTCTGGTGAACTTAATCGGTCACTGCAAAAACTCTTCACCGGATTGCATCAAACATGAGAAAACAATGAATGCATCGCTGTTCGTGGTTAGAATTTCCAAGACTTAATACATACGAGATTATTTTTCGTGTTCTCATTTCAATGTAATTTGTATCTTGACAAACAGAGCGTGTGTCAGCAACGGATGGCGTGACTTTACGATCGCACTGAATCTATTATCTGCGAACTCGCCTTCGCTCTTGTCGGTCAGCAAGGTTCTCATCTCTAGGCCTAGTGATGAAAGAAGTCAGTTGTCTCCTTCAGGTAAAACGATCTATCTACCGAAACGTCGCACATCATAATTCTAAGAGATACTAAAATATCCATAGTAAACTTAACATAAGAGTTTTAACATTCGTGTTAAAGGTACATTACCATAAGAAACTGTCTCCTGAGATGAAACTCCGTCACACCAAATGCACGGTACTTACCTGAAAAAAAGAAAACAAAAATGTATTCGCACATTAACAATCCAGAAAATAATTTTAATAACATTTTAAGACAGTAAGAAGTTCACACGTGGTTTTATACGAAAGTATATTGAAGTCTTACTGCTACTTTCTCAGGAGTTCATTATCTTATTACAGTAGTGAGTAGAAACTACAACAATAGGACTAATTACGCATTAAATACGTCACAGAATGAAAACAGTAACAATATTAATAATCAAGACATTAACGGGAAAACCAGGCGGATGGGAGAAATGGCTACAGTACCGGTTAAGAATTTCATTTAATAGGCCCACGTAAATAAGAACCAAACTCTTCTCTGAGTGTTGCCACGTATTTAATTATTTCTTGAACCAACTGCAGACTTCAAACAAGTTCAGAAAATTTCTTCGCAGAACATTTGCTACAAAAGCAGATATCTTAGTACCTGGCTAAACAGCTAGAAAGGCCTAAGCAGAGACGTAACAACATGCCTGAGTATCTTACTCACTTACTAACTACCTATTTAGGTGACTAAGCATGCTTAATTAGCTGACTTGCTGGCACACTATCTACACACAAGTTAACTACATCAATTATCATCCAACTAGGTAACTACCAACATTTCTACCTGGCTAGCTAACTTATTACTACCTACCTAAATATTAAACTAACTAGCAAAGGGGCTCCAAGATACAGTTACTTCCAAATGTAGTATATGTGAAGAAGACAATCCTCTTCTTGGAAACGAAGGGGGTCGCCGCTAGTGAACCCTAAGCTATGCAAATTTCGCACATAATTAAGAAAGCTGCAAACATTTTTCAATTCTGGGCAGCGGTAACAATTGGCAGCAATACTCAGCGGTTCTCGCACCACACCCAACGAGCACTTCTCCTCAGCAACACAACAGTCAGACGGGTGCACATACTCGTATATCTTTTCCCTCTATGGTTCCACGTACCACCCTCTTTGCCATTCTACCCCCTTCAGATGCCAGGCTGCCATCCATCCATCCCTTACCGCCACCATAACCGTTCATCTCCGCGTCTCGCTCCGCCATATCAGGCCGTCTCTGTCTGTAACAGCCTTCACTCTAAAAGCATGCACACGATATATAGAGGGACATTATGTCAAGGGGAACAGATGTATAAAATAAATATCCAAGCTGTATGCTTGCTCTACTGCAAGCCATGATTCCGGAATCACATAAATCAGGGTAAGAGAGGAGGGGGGGGGGGGGGGGTAAGGTAGTGAGAAACTAGCATACACAGAGTGCTTGGCCAGGATAACAGAGAATGAGACGGAGAGAGAGAAAAAATAGAAGGATTCTGCTTTTCTTCTTTCTTTTCAAGAGTAAAGTCGCCTCTTTCTCTCTTACTCGCTCTCTGGAGCTGGAACTAACTCCAGTAACTCACTCACACAGTAACCCCCCTCCCTCCTCACCCTATCTCTCAAAGCACAGGTGTCCGGCATCTATCCGAGTCTCACAAAGATGGAAAAGCCATCCCGGTTGTCAAAACTTGTAAAATATTGGCCGTTCGGTTTTCTGCCATTTTGAAGCCCAGCGTTCCTGCTGCAGTATGTTTGCTACACAATACCCAGAATGAGGGGCTGATGAATCGCCCCGGCTGTGAGATTTATGTCCAGACCAAGAGTAAATTGTGTGTGTGACTGCAATGTGCGCTGTGCGCTCTCTTTTCGTCTCACTCTCTCTTCCTTGCGTGCACTTCAGTAGCCGGTGTTGCGTCTCACACCCAAAGCAGAGCCATTAGTATCCTCTTCATGCAACATTGTCACCAACAAATGTGCAATAAAACTTCATTTTTGTCCAGGTGACTAACCTCAACTTCTCCAGATCACTGCCCTTACACATGTCTAGAAGCATTCATTCGACATACTCAGAGCCCCTCCAGCGATTCTTACAGTATACAAGAAATGTTTCCAATTATGAACAACGTAATTCACCATAACTGGGGTTGAACAGTTTCTACATTTACAATCCTTCCAGTAAAATCTACGAGAAATGACTTCAATTGTGAGCACCCCATATTCAGGCCTTACACAAACGTACAGCTTCTCCGTTAGAATTACCAATCCCCTTGTCTCTTCTTTTACAGTGCAGTAGTTTATATCACAAACTCTGTCCTAAGAATTTCACGGCTGGCGTTCAATGTACAATTTCCCTGCTTTCGGCATAAGCTGCAGTCGCCATCTTTAAGGTAAATGTGTAATGACGAGCGTTTTTGGATGTCTGAAGGGCCGGTAGTAGGTGCCTTGAACGTTATATTTGAATAAAAAATCGGATAATTATTATTAAATAACGTTCGAGCTCATATCCACGAAATAAGCTAAGCTTGTTACATTGTTACGACACAAATACGCGATGCTGTCATAACGAAAACTTGAGCTTATAAAAACTCCCTAGCACACGAGCAGCGTTACGTGTTTTGTCTACTTTCATTAACGCCGTTTATGTATACATGACCGCAAAGAGATGGCGACACCTGCGTGTCTTCGCTACGGCGCACAGTCCAACTGGAGAACTCAGCAGCTCGGGTGACGGTCAGTTCGGACTCCCGCATGCTGGGCACGGCTAATTGCATGAGGCACGAGTCGCTTTTCATAAGTACAACCATCCCGGCGAGCCACGGGACGGGACCAGTGGCGGCTCTGCATTCTCTGTTCAGAGGCTTGGCAACAAACCCCATCCTCACGAAGTCACCACAAGTCTTCTGGGTTGCTGCGCCGTGTAGTCTGGTACAAGTTTACCGACGTTTCAGAGGTCTTTGCTGCCTCCATCATCAGGGAGATGACACATAGCTCTGATGATGTCTCAAACCAATGTATAATTCATTTCAAACATCGGATTTCAAGTATCTGCGGTTTCCCATTTGTGTCAGTTCCGCCAATCGCTGTATCTATTTTTTTCTTGTATCCGTGAAATCCTACACAATTTTTAAAAAATTACGGTGGCTTCAGCACTGATAGAGCCGCGTTTTTTTGGAGTCAATTCTGTAATGGCATCTGAAGCCAGTTTTTTGCAGCCAGAATCTATTACAATTGCGCGATTCTCCTCTTTGTCACAGTTTTTATATTCATATTTTTCTGTCCAATGTTACAACTATTTCTGTTTTCCATGTAGTGAAAAACGGAAAACATAAGTTACTACATTTTATTTGCTTTGGACTTCATTCATCTCGGTTGGATGATCCACCGGATCCAGAAGAATGGGTGTCCCTCCTTCGAAACGAGTGATTTTAAGGTTTTAAGGTGATTAACACTTCAAAAAAAACAGGACGGATAAGTCTGAAACATACAAAGGAGCAATACAGTAATATAAGATCATCGCAAAAGAAACTTCCCTCCATCTTCTGATATCCTAAAGTGTGTTTGTGCAGCAAACAAGCAGTACTTCTCAATGTAGCTCATTGGGCTATCTGGTTCACTGGCTGGGTCGCAAACAGCTCCCCCTTCGGGGAACGTTCGTGATTTTTACGGCTGTAAAAGTCATCAGATAAAATTGGAAATAGTCTGTGACGTAGGACAGAAATAATAGGCTTACAATCGCACGTAAGTCTAGCGACACTTACGAAGAGTTTGAGTTAACTGTGCGAGCCACGAGTATTTGAGTAAAAGCTGGTAATTTGCAAACGCGTTAATGACTTACTTATAGCCTGCGTTGCACTTAAAGACTCAGCGAACAGTAAAAGAAATGTGTTTGATTCAGGCTTTTCGCTTTCCGTGTGTAGCGTGCGCATTTTAAAATAAACTGACTGGCTACGTATTTGCATCGCGTGAGTCTTTCTTGGAATGCTGACAGTTACTCTGATCAAAACGTGTCCTGCTTTTATGAAACACAAAGTTGTATTGTCATAATCACAAAAGACCACCACTGGACGCCATAACAAACCACTTTAACCCAGGTGATCAGCTTATACCTTACTTATATCAGATATTACCTTCCCAGCTATGATTAGGTCCCACAATTAGTCAGTTTACATTAGCGCTTTCGCAGTTCAAATGTATAACGGGTTCTCACGTCTGCCATGCGTCGTGTGGACTCGTAGGTAGATACGAACGTTTCGGATAAATATACTACGTACATCTTCAAGGCGTTACAACCTAGAAGATCAACACAACTTAGTCGACATCAGTGAAATTGACAAACGGCAATTCACGTTTATGTGAAACAACAGAAAAACCGCGTCCTTTTAATGTTCAGATTTTTAGATACGACGCGGGAAGACACAAGATTCTGAACTCAAGGGTAACGCGTACTCCCCACATACCACGCTGCTACTGTTGGCCCCAATTCAAAGCCTTTATTAACTACACTCATTTCATGACTTTCCTGACGTATTTTATAAAACTTATTACTCTAAACTATTTACGCAATCATCGCCCTGATGATGGAGGCAATCGCTGCCTCTGAAACGTCGAGAATGCACGGCTCAACAACCCCGAAGACACACATTCATACTCGCCGCCGAAACAACCCGATATCTCACTTCTTTAGGTAGTAGATTCGTTTTTCAAAGAATTAATTTTCCTTTCGTGAGGGTCGCCACTGTGAGCGGCCATGCGGTGGTGAGAATTAGATGTAATACGGGAGGAAGAATGGAGCCGAGTGTTCGGGGGATGGATGTCGAAAAGAGAATAATAAGCAGGGAGATGGTGGACAGGCGAAAGGCAATACGACCCGGCGGGACGAAGTCGCCGTCATCACGTCCGGTGCCCCACTCCCTCTTATGATTGAGTGGCCCTTTCCTCCGTGGTCTGCACTTTTCCCATTTGCATCTAGTTATTCTAATATAGCCCCAGTACACACTCGCTTCTCAGATGTAATCATATGGCTCTGGTTAATAATAGACAAGGGCAGATATTCTACCTGCTGCCGCTGTTTTACAATTTCTTCCTCGCAGCAAACAAGGTCTTCTACAAAGAATGACAGAAAAATGTAACAGGATTTACACAAATTAAGTTCAAATTACCTTAGTCAACCTCTGGTCTTATTAAGAGTTCCATTAAACATGTCTGATACATGGCGTCGTGTCTCCATCCTCAGGGCTGAATATGGAAACGTTGGTATGTACCTACGAGTCAACAGGGCGCCATAACTCAGAATAACTACATCGCTGTCTTCACCGTCGCGATGAACTCAATTCTAAGCAATAAAATATGTCCTCGAACCACAGCACTATGTTTTCCCCCCTTCCCCTCCACAAGTCGAAGTTCCAGATTCGGACATGCAAATGAGGAACACGAATAAATTTGAACAGCTTTGACTTACTTTATATCGTTGGCTGGTTTTTAAATTTTTGTTTATTGATCTTCATACTAAATTAAATAATCTCTGCATATATTTTCCCTGATAACATATAGCCTGGCCTACGTAGTTAAATTCCAACACACAAGACTATACGTTATTTACTCTAAGACAGTTATAAATTTTAAAAATAAAACCTGTAGGCACAACACAGAGAAATGTGAACCAAACTGCAAATAACAATTACAGTTTACAAACTGAGAAATTATCCCTTGCCTTGAGAAAACAGATCTCTAAACATGGCACACACAAAAATAAGCTCAGAAGAAAATTAAACGGCCAATTTCACTACGGAACCCGGAAACGGTTTCCAAAGCACTCAATATTTGTGGAATAATAAAAAATAACTCTGCGATACTATTTTCATTTTCATAATCTCGAAGACCAACAACTATGACAGGCTTCTGACGAATTCTTCTGTTTTCCACTTCAATGTGGCTGTTTACTTTTCGTCTTCATTAAGAAATACCAAGACTAGCAGAATTTATTTATTATTTAAAGACGTCAAATACACGTCAGGAATCTAATACTGTGAAGAAGGATGATCATTAACCAAGTTCTTCCGCTAATTAAGACTTGTCCATTATAACTACATCAATCATATTCATAAGTGAGATCAGAAATAAAAGAACATCTAAAAGCTCACTTAACCTACGTTTTCACTACAAATGCTTAGAAAAGACTAAGAAGGCCTCGCAAAAACTAACGACAATGTTCTCATTTAACTTACTAGTTTAGAGAAGCTTGGCAATAAAAATTAAAAATTACAAAATTGCTAGCCTATGTGCACGCATAATTGACATTAGCAACATTCTACCGCCTCAGAGTTGTCAAAAATGACATCACAGTTTAGAATTATCGGCATGTTTCAAAATTTGCAAACGAATGGGTGTATGTATATTTCACACGTGTAGCTCAGTGGTTCATTATTTGTTGTTTGGGACATTATTTATTTTATTTAGTGTTCTGTCTGACGACAGGTCCATATGAACAGGATCCTTCCATCCTTTTCTCGGACTGGGACCTGTTCATATACGTTCTTGGCGGATGATCCAGAAGTGGTTTGTCATTGCCTTCTTCTGTGTGTGAATGGAGTAATTGAGATGCCACGGAGAAACCGGGGAAGCCCCCGGAGGAAAACTCCGTGACCACGGCCTTGCCCAACACAAGTTATAAATTCGGGCACCGCCGGGAATCGAACCCGAGACCCCAGGATTACAAGGCCAGTGTTCTAACCGCTAGACCACTATGGCTATGTTTGGGGCATATAGCTGGATGAAGGCCATGCATCCTGATGATGGAGGCAATAAGTACCTCAGAAACGTCGGTAAACTTCTAACAGAAGATACATTGCAACAACTCACAAGACAGCCAGTTTGTTATACACAGTTGTGACTAATTTTAAAGGGTTTAAAGAACACAAAGTTAGGGCGGTATGATGTTTGCACCAAATGTCATTAAAATCCTACAAATTTTTCGAAAGTTCTCAGGGGACAAGAACACACGACACTTCTTTTCCCTTTAGAGAATAAGAAACTATGATAAAATGTAACTTTTGAATAAACATGTCTTCTAGTGTAAGTTTTTCAAGTTTGCATCTTCCCTACCCAGGAACACACTGTCGTTCGGTTACCACTGCTACCCTTACAAACCCCAACCCCCAACGCAGCCCCTACAGCCAGCGCTGTGACGTTCATGAGCTCCTAACTCGGGCCTCGCGTCTCGGCTTACGAAAGCTAATTATTTTCTAATTACAACCTAATAACTGAAGACGTGTTAGCCTAAACATTTGCATTGCGCCCGTCTCATGTAACATACAGACTGTCACTTATTCAGCTTCTGCTGCCATGGCAACCAACAGTCGAGATGTGTCGCATCTCGTTATTCAGCTGTCAACTACTGAGGAAAACATAACTCCAAGTAACTTATCTTCTAAAGTAACAAAAAGTAACCCAGATTAGGCCTATTTCACAATACCGGCATTGCTTCAAGGAATTATCTTTAATGAGAAGGTAAACATTTGAAATATTTCCATATTGAGTTGGATTTAAAAGAAATAACTACTTTTGTTTGTGTTTTTCGACGATAACTTAGCAGTTCAAATCATAGATGATACACAAGTAACTAACATACTTTCCAAATTATACAACAAAAGACAAGCTTGTGGTGATATATCGGTGTATGACATTTATAATAATGCTCCAACCAATTTACTGTTCCCATGAAACTTTGTGCTAGCAGGCTTGAAATGTTTGTACTTTTAATTTCTGGTATTCAAGATACTAATATGGCGGCTGTGCGAATTTAAGGGGTTGCAGCGACAACAGTGTCACTTAATTAAGATCCTAAAGTTGGTTTGTGTGAAACGTTTGAAGAATGTGCAAATTTGATTCCCAACTTTTTCTATAATGTAAAGCAATAATATGAAAGCCAGACGAAACCAACATTTTGATTTTGACATCACAATAACTACATTAATAGTTAATAATATTAGCTATAAGCTTGAAATTTTGTTCGAAAATATGGTATATAATATTTATTGTTTCAGAGGTGCTTGCTACCTCCATCATCACCCTGATGCTGGAGGCAGCAATGACCTCTGAAGCGTTGGTAAACTTCTACCAGACTATACGACGCTACAAACCCGATGACAGCCATCTTCCTTGTAGATCATTAGCTCACAATTCCTGAACATGACAGCTTGGGCTTCGTTCTACCAACACTGTTAAATAACACGACATAAACAGAGGAGTGTGTAAAATATTTAACAGAATTACAATATCGAGTCTGAGCATTGAAATGGCCCGTTACGGCCTCGGATGTCAAAATAAATTCAAAGATTTCGACAACTCATTGACGAGAATTGTTGTCCACGTTTTCCAGAGGGACTACAAAGCAGTAACTATCACCTTTAACAACGAAGGCTAGATTAACACTGTACATCGCTATGGGGTGTCCTAGCGGCAACTTCTGTCTGTCGCTCGCGGTGTGAAGGAAACTTCGCGCCGATACCGCTGGCTGCATTCCTGGCAGCTGTCACCGACCCAACACGTATAATCACCCGACACGTACGGAGACTGACAAGGATCCTGAAGAAGTTCCCCGAAATGGATGACGAAAGTCGACAGTATATATTATTTTAATTACAGACACGTTAAACGCCGTGGAAATCAGTAAACTGTAGATGTACAATATATCAGTAATGTGGATTCTGAGTTCCATTTATTAAACATTATACACACATCTGATTAACAATTGCAATGGGCATATATAAAGTACCAAACATATTAAACTAATAGAGGTATGCATGATTTAGAATGTTTCGTTCATTATAACTGATAGAAGTTGTACACCTTTCTGTAACAAACTAATCTTGTGCGACAGTACATAACAATGGATACACTTTCAATGTTATTACAATGTTAATCAGCGTCTTTATGACTACAACAGCTGCATAAGAAAAGTGAAGTAGTTTCAATCGGTCTTGATAATACTTCTGTCGAATCTCCTAACGGTTACAACTTTTCAGTTTTTTGTCCTTCAAAAAGATATTACTGATGTCAATATCACTGATATTATTATCGATATGATATAAATAAAACAAAAACGTTTCCTATGTTTAGATATTTCTTCATTCATCATTCTTCATACTCATGTACAGCAATCACTAAACTGTTCATTCAAATCTGATCAATGTACACAATATTATACCGCACTACAGACATCCCCAATCAATACAGCGACGGCATTATACAGAAACCAGTTCATTTTGTATTTCATTAAATATTCGTCACACGGAGATATGTTTCGAGAAAGTTGTAGGTCTGAATGATAACTACTTTTCATATCATGAATTATAGCTTCACAAATTTGCACTACCTGGTATAATAGTCTAATAAGAAATTACATATGTGAGCTCTAAATATGGCTGTCTTCTATGGGTTCCTATGCCGTGTAGTCTGGTAGAAATCTATAACGTTTCAAAGGTGCTTGTTGCCTCCATCATCAGGATGATAGCCAAGCGTGAGATCCTGACATCTCACAAGGGTGGGCTAGATTATGAAATGATGGTCGTACCAAATTTAATGAAAATCCGCAAATCTGTTCTAAAATTATTATGCGAGGACTGACACGCGGACAAACAGACGGATATGATGATACCATAAGCTTGTCTTTCTTTACAAAATAGGAGAGAAAGCCAAAAGTGAGCATGGAAAGTAGATTGATTCCAAACACATGCTCTGGCAGGGAACACACGCCTTTTGTCCAGGTTCCAAAAACCTGTCACCCAGTAACTACTATGAACCAGCATACGGCAACCCAGCAATCTGTGCCCCGTTTCTAATCCAGCGCAAAATAAAAGCAGGCTTTCACATTCCTCGCTACTCCAGAAAACAATGAAAATACTCACGCAAAACAAATTGTTTACAAATTTGTTACTAACATTGCTCGTCGTTCAACTTCGTCTCAACCGTAGATGATCAAGCCGAGGCCAATACAACCTCCGCGAGGTTTACTCATCTAGCGACTGCAGGAAACTGAAGACAATAAAGATTATTCGAGACCCTGTAACAAACATTGTCGTATCTACCTGGTTTCGAGACGCCTATTACACGTAACCCAGAAATCTAAGTCCAAAAACAAGTTGGATCTGAGGTTTCCACCGCGGTAAGTACGAATATGGCTGTCTTCTAGGTTGTAGCGCCATGTAATATGGTAGATGTTTACCAGTGTTTCAGAGGTCCTTGCTGCCTGTTTCGTCAGGGCGTCGGTATACTTCTACCAGACTACACGGCGCTACAACCCAGAAGACAGCCATATTCCCAAAGACAGGTTATTTGGCACTGCTGGGACGCTACGACAAATTCTGTGTTATTCATCCCGTCGACCGGCATAAGAGTGTTCCTCCAAGAGACATAGATCCACGTAGCTCTACCCGACAAAGCGTCAGATTGCAACGATCTCCCAAATGCCCTATAAAAAGCTATTCCTTCACGCAGTGCACTAGAGGGAGAGATGAGACAGACAAGATGACAGGAACGAAAGAGAAGATATGTGAAGGAAAAATCAAGAAGACGTCCTCTTGTGACCAATCAAGAAATTACGAACCATCCGTCCGTCATCAATTCCGTTGTTCTTGATCGTACCACACAAAGAAGAGAGTGAACTATTTTTCCTTTATTCTTTGTAGTTCTTCTTTTCAAACGTGGCCCCTTGATTGATTCATTGGTAACACGTGGTGCTATTACTAAGAATAGCGAGTGAACTTAGTTCAGGACGGGATCAGAATCAGCATGACATACCGCGTTTTAGAAGGAAGAGATTTGGTGACGGGAAGAGAGTGGGGGGGAAGGGTCCCCCCCTTCTTTGCTGGCACGCTGGCCAGAAGTGCCATCGTCGTAGAAAAACATATACCTCAAGTTGACAGTATCATGCACTGCCCACGTCACGAACTGCGTCTCCCTTTATCCATCTGTCTTGATTAAAACCTCTTTTTTATATATAGCACTGATATAACACTAAAAGTTTTTGAGGCTAACCTAACCTCAACTTTATATTTCTTAATTGATTGTCAACGTTTAATGTCCACTTTCAGTTTTAACATGTCTCTCTCTCTCTTCAAATGTATCACTGCAGATGAAAACTGACTTCACAAGAGTTGTCTTTGAGATATAAATGAACACAGAACAAGTCGAATTAAATAAAGCTGTAATTCCTTAGTAGCATAACAGGGAGTTGTTAATACTCTGATCAGAGACGTCTTGTGTATCTCATAGTTTGCCAAGGAATATTCTAACCTTCGTCTTGCTAACATTGAGAAACAAAAGTGAAACTCTATCCGTAGTTACTTCATCGAGAAGGTTTACATCCACTTCTGTGACCGATACAAGAAAGCATTTCTGCGTCGCAATGGCAGTCGCTCCTTTGAACCAATCAAATACGAACAGGATATTAGAGAAGACGGGAAAGGCGAACGCTATTCAGAATGGAGTAACCTAAATATTTGAACGTAAAGTTGTTCATATGACTAAGATGTTAAACGCATGACTGCCTTCTGGTATGTAGAGCCGTGTAGTGTGTTAGAAATTAACTGTTTCTAAAGTACTTACTGCCTCCATCATCAGGGTGATGATGATAATAAGAGGCAGGAATCAAATCTAAAACTTCGGCCACTTTCTATCTGAAGAAAGGGCGGAATAGCCCAGAAGACAGCCATCTTCAAGAAAAACTGAAATCTCACCTAAAATGTAAGCATTTCTCCCGTCTCATTGTGTGAGATATACCACGGCCATCCCACACTCCCTGATTTGATCAACCTAGTATGTAGTGAAAAATACAAATTATGAAGCTCCTCGTTAGACAGTTTTCTCCAACCTCCACCCCCCCACCCCCCCGTCCGGTCTAAATAATCTACGCAGCTGAGATAATCAGCTTGTGGACGTAGATGGTGTCGTCTCAGAAGAGCAATTCTTGGTCCATTCACCACTAGATTTCAATTTCATTAAAACACTTATGTTATTGAAAAGGCCGTAAACAAACTAAGAATAGATAAAAAGCAATGAAGTCACTTAGCGCAGAACATTTTGTTTCAAGGAAACACGAAGGTGGCTAAGTCCGTAAACCTTCCTGCAAATATACGTATGAGGACTCTCGAAGGGTTTAGACCAACATTTTTAATCAGAAAAAAAATTTAGAAAACTGTTGAAATTTGGTATACAGATACATACATATCTTACTTACAAATACTATTCTGTAAAGTTCAAAATTAATAGTCACAAAATTCCAGTTTTCAAGGAGGAAATGAAGGACAAACGTTTCTGAGTGCCCCTCGTACAAATGAACCCTTTTGCTCATCCATTCTACCCATGGTGAAAGAGGCCGAAGCGTGAAGCTGATCACTAATTTCCATCCACTACTAAAAGTAGATCCCCTACCTCTCTCCCTATATGCCCTCACGGCCTGGTGCTTAAACCGCAGCGACAACTTCAGCTCTTTACCTGTTCGTCCACGAGAAGACCCTAACTCCTCTAATCCCTCCAACTGTCAATCGCGAAGTCAACGCCCGCCTCTCGCACGCGCTTTCCATTTAGGACATTCCTCCACCCTCAAGCGCCTGCCTCTCTGTTCTTCCAGGAACATTGGACTGCATCAGATGGAAAGCAACGTCGTATTCCCCCGGTTCACCTTAGCAGTAAAGGCCCGAGTCGGCGAACGTTTGCCTCGTAATTGCGTCATTCGGATGCTGATGCTCGAATATATTAGACGGGAGAGCCAGGCATCGCTAGCAAAGTGGTAGCAGTCTTCAGTAAGACCGAACCGTCGATTTGCTGAAGAGTTGCAGAGAGAAACACGAGTAACATCGTTCACCGCCCAAAAAATTCGGAAATCCTACATGCAATCAGTTACACAAGGTGCCTTGAACTGCTGGTATTCATAATGTAATAACACCGAACGAAACTGGAGTTAATAGCTGTATTTGCATATGATTATAAGTTGTAACATGCAAAAATCTGACAAGTCATAATGGAAACAGAATGAGCTGAAATTCCGGTAACTTACTAACAAAATCGACTTGCAGTCTATTTTAAAAGACTCCAACTTAAAGTCGATAAGCAGGTTTCTGGAGTGATGCAATTTCAAAATGAAAAATACTCTAAGACAGACAACTGTAGGTTTTAAAGACCTATTTCTCTCTGCTAAGCGTTTGTTTCTAACCTGTCGTTGATATACCTGATCCCACAAGAGGCAATGTAAGTCTGTCCACTTTCAACAACGTATCACTGAAATCTTAGTTTATTTAACGGCACTGTTCGAAGCTGACAATCGCTCTCATGCTAGGATCGTTACAAGAAAAGCTCCAAACCTAAAATGGAGTTTTAAAATACAACTCTTCATGCCAAGGCAATGGTCATCGCTGCAAAATTTCTCTATTTTCACACTTCCCCTTTGGCTTTCAAGTAATTTCAAGGAACTATGTACATAACAGCGTAAAACTTAATTGCTGAAAAGTTCCTTATATTTGGGTTTAATTCTTCAGACTTGGTGATATATGTTTCTTTGATAGGTTCTCTCAAACAACAAATAAATTCATAAGAAAAGGGGCATCGATTTTAAGTGACATACCTCGTGCGTATCTTCGAAAGGGTCAAGCTAGTAATGGTAACAGTAACTAAGTTAAAGACAACGTTATATTTTGACTACAAACAAGCTCGTTACAGTCGAATCCTTTTTATTTTACAGTAGCAGACTCTGGTTCTCGTAAACACGTATTCAATTTCTGCAAGAAGAAGTGTACTTAACATTATCCTACGCTGCCTGCATCAGAATATCTCCCTCGCCGGCCCTTCGGATGTTAAAGACACTCTGGTAGTTGGCAGAGAACGGTAGAGGCAGAAGAAACAATAGAAACACGCTCAAGAAACCGGCCATCAGCACCGCTCATTCGCTTTTTCAAATTAAACACAACAACAGTATGGAGTAAGGTAATTGGCCACTTAAGTTCATGCAGTCCCTGAAAACTGCTTTCGGACACGACTTTTGCTAGCAATATAATAAAGTACAAAACGAACTGTTATGCTTGTTCCTCTGGGTGCCCTCCCTCCTCTTCAAGTTTCCTTAGCGAATTTCATTCTGTTTTCTCAGCTTTCTTGTATAAGCTAAACGGCAACATTCACGCACATAATTAAATGAACTAAACCTGGAAACATGAAGATGCCAGGGATCTTCTTCGTCTTTCATCAGAGATCCCTTTCCGACAAAAAACTTAAAGATTCATTACCGTTTTCACAAAATCTCTCACTCGTCATTAACCAGATCCAGATAAATCCACTTCACACTGTCATACCATATTTATTTAAGACCAATTTTAATAACCACCCTCCTTAGTGCGGATAATCTGGTGAGAAATACCTACAAATCAGAGAGCTTCTGGATATACAATGTCCTTCATCTTCTCGTCAGATCGTCTCACTGAGTTCCAAAGATTATCATCTCTCAGTTCTGAACATCCTCAGTCAGTGTTCTTCGTTAGGGAGAGACACCAAACTTCATGCAGATGTTAAACAGCAACTTTGTACAGTTCATGTGTCGTTTTGAACCACACAATGTTTTAAAATTTTCGAAAATATGTCTGAAATCGTTTTATAACATGTATGTCACCTAACATATATAAGCTTGGATCATTACACCAATAAGATGCAGGTCTTTCGATTAATTCAACTGATATTATAAAGTTAATTGCATATTTAAGTATAAGGGAAAAGTCAATGTAAGTTTCTTAATGCTCTGTACCAGTCAAAGATTTCAAAAGCATGAGAAACAATGATCAAATGCATATGAGTTCAACTAGGAAACATTAATGAACGTGACAGGGTCGTGAAATGTGTTCCATCGCTTTTAACGATCAGCATCAATTATAAATTAAAAAGTGAAAGTCGCAAAAGATAAGAAAACACAGGCTATGCGTCCCGTTACTCAACGAGCCCAAAACTCACGGTGACGTTTATCCACCAGTGTAACCGCTCTCTTCTGTTGCTTGCGACTACTGACACAAAGAGCTTACGATCAGATTTATGTGACAATTTACTTGATAGACAGGGCCGTCGAAAACTATATCTACGCCACATAAAAACTTTATAATAGCCGTCCAGCGCAATAAAACACAATTACTTGGCAGCGGTCCTAAAACATATACTTCGTTCGCACGAATTTAATGTTCTTGCTTACGCTGGCCGTGTCTGAGAACAAATAGCTGAGAAGAAATTTTGATCTAAAACGGAGAAAATTACACAATGAAAAGCGACATAATTTCTACCCGTCAGCTGATACGGATAGGGATATGGGAGGGTGAGATAGGTGGGGCATGCAGTAATCATGAAGAAAATTAGAAATAAGACAAAGCAAACGTGAGGATTATTTAATAGTAGCTCACAGGGATACAAAGTGTGAAGCTGTGCATTCGACGCAGACTTGGAGCAGGTCAAACATTAGCTGAACCAGGGACAGCAACAGAGAGGCTTTGTGTCATTCACTCCCTTCTTACCTGAAGACGGAAGCAGAATCAAGGTTTCGAAACGTCGTAGTTTTATAATTTAGACGACGGTCTAAGTCAAAAAAAAAAAAATCATCGTCAGAATCCGTGAAGCCTCCGAGCTGAATGTCGAACTCGAGCCCCCAGAATATGAAGGACTATCAGAAATTCAACCCCAACAATCTGAACCAAAAGTCATCAAATTATTTAACAACGCCTTCCCAACTGCATACGTTACACCGAGTCGGACGGAAAGGTGACCGTTAATGACAAGTTTGAAGGAACGCAGAGGGAAACCGTTGTTGCCTATAACAAGGGGAAATCTCACCACATGTCTGGAGCTACTGAGGAAGACTGCAGACAACCGGATCAAGAAGCGATACCGAGGCCTCCAGAAGACGTAGTAGGAGTGTTAACCACTCCACTAAAACGTTCGGTTTTGAATACCTGACAACCACTCAAGGTTTACGAGCCTACGTAAAACACAGGTTGATAATCACTGGATTGTAGTTGCTTTCGAAAAGAGGGTAAAATGTCCAGTAAGCGCCCAGAGTAAGGGGGAGTAGACAATTCAAAGGCACTCTGCCTTATTGGTGCTGATCGCATTTAGGACACGAAAATAGCTGTAGAAATGTGCTTTTCCACTTTTCATTACCAGACATTTTCCTTTGATGTTGTTGTGCCATTATTTTGATGTCCCGAGGAGAAACTCAGATCTTTACAGTTTCAGAAACACCACAGGAGATGCAGAATTCATCATTCCGAAATGTTACCACCCACCGACGTATCCACTAACAAACTGTAAGTTACCCCGTGCCTAAGGGTCATAATATGACGGCATGGAGAGTGGAGATAAAAGCTGCTCCACACATTCCTAACCTGGTCACTAGATGAAAGTCAGGAGTCACTTTCACATTCCGGCTGCTTTATCTCCAAAAAGAAAAGAAGATGGGATATGTCTGCCAAGTGGCTTCTTCCCTTAAGGTCTTCCGGCTAACATTTTGTATGCATTTCTCATTACTCCCATGCCTGCTACATGCCCGTCCATCCCACCCTCATTGATTGACAATCTCTATATTAACACTGATTAATACTTACTAGTGTTTAAAATATAAAGATCTGAGCCCTGATGATGGAAGCAGCATGGACCTCTGAAACGTCGGTAAACTTCCACCAGACTACACAGCGCAACAACCCAGCAGAAAGCCATCTTCAGACTCGCCGCCGTGAAAACCTCAAATCCTACAAGATTTATTTCTGTAAAACGCAAAACATGTCACCTTTGCTTTTGAGGTCGTATCTCACAAACGCAGGCTTACAGTAATGAAAGGCTGTACTAGCAGAAATCATGCAATCAAATGGCTTGGCTCAATTCACATTTGCTGCTGACCTCCCAACAGATATGTATGAATTCCCACCATTTTGTTCTTCCACATAGCGCGGTTTCGTGGCCTCCAAAAGACACACCGACTATTGATCAACCAAAGCAGCGCGTGACATTGCTGGCAACCTGACTGACAGATGAAAAATTGACACGTGACGCCAGTCACAGTCACGGCACCTTGCTGCGGAGAAGGTGACGTCATCGTTACGTCACATCGGCCAACTGATCTACGCTGTCGCCATCCCATCATTATGCACCGCATTTGATTACAGGACAAACATTTTGTGTCAAAAGTACAAACTGTTTCCCAGTCACTCTCCTAAAACAGAATGCGTCGTTAATAGTTCCGTCGTACGATGGGTTACGGGAGTAATAATCGCTCACCCGGAACATTCGCTAGTACGTTGAACTTCCTCAGAGTCGATGTTAACTTAATGCAGTAGATTTCTTCCTGAGAAGCAAAAAGTCGCTTTTCTGGTCAGGAAATTCCCCTACTGTTATGGAATTTCAATGTTCACTACTTTCTTCACACGAACCCACCCCTGGACCACATTCTGAAAGAGTTGGCTGTTACTTACATTCTCGTCTTCAGGTGACTGGTCGTCATCATACACAGACCACCACGAACACAGCGACACAAGTAAATCGTAAGCTACATGCGTTTAACCAGTGACGATTTTTGGGTTCTTTAACGACACCATTCAAATGCTTACGTTATAAAAACTGACGTGTTTATTATGAAGTGAATAAATATCGTAAAAGGAAGTGATCACCTATTTAAAGACATTCGCTGTCAAAAACTGCAGAAACCCATTAATATCTTAGGTAAGAATAGCCTGTAATTAATTCGACCTACATTTGAACCAGGGACCTACTAAATACAGGTCTAGGCAGCAACCGTTACACAAACCTGCTAGGATCACCTGAAAAGCAATCTTTGATACCGGTAATAAATAACAAGTAACATACTGCAATTTGTTTGCCACGACAAAAATAAGAAATACGTAAGGTCTGTGACAGCGTCAACTGTTCGCTTTCTTTTAAATTTACGATGCTACATATTCCAGAGTTTCCACCCAAGTAACTCATAATTGTTGGGGTGTGACGCAGTGAAACGTGAATGCCAGGGGCGACGCAGACCGCGGAAAGAGACACTGTCCAACTCCATCTGCACCCGAACAAAATAACTGCACGGAAGTAAACGACTGACAGATTAGCTTGTGGACCATGTAAATTAACATCTGATTACCTAATTAAGGCATGATTAACTGACCAGCAGAATAAGTAAACGACCGATTAACCGTCTGCACGGAGCACAGTTACTCAAGACATTCCCCGCCATTTATGGAACTAATTATCGTGTCTACAAGAGTCCGCCACTGATCCCTATTCAGAAGCAGATCAACTGAGTTCAAATAATCTTCAGATCCATTTTAACACCGTCCACCCATTTGCGCCTAGGTGTCCCTAATGTTCTCTTACCTTAAATCTTTCCAGCCGAAAGCGTGCTATATACCCTACCCACCCCACGCTCCTTGATATTATAACGAGGATTATATTTGCTTAGAAATCCTGTTTGTTCGGTTTTCCGTACCAGATGCGAAGAAAATGTCCACTCTGAGAAATAAGGCCAGAAACTGCAAACCACCATAACGTCCTCTCTTTACAGATCGAAATTAGATCACACAGCGTGGAGTCCAGCTCAGACAACGCCTCATTCTGATAATTACGCTTCGAAATAATCGTGATTATCACAAGCCCCCCAAATGGTTCTTCGGTCTTTAACCCTCATCTTCGTAACAAAATTTGCTACGTCATTAAAACATAAAGAATCAAGAGTTACAGGCAGAACGGTCCCCGTAAGATGTGACTCGGATTCAACAGAGCATGTGAAACAATCCTGGACACTGCTATGCTTCATTTGTGGAGTGATGCATTCTTGGCTCATTTAACGACGCTGTTTCAACGCCATAGGGCAAAGTGCTACAAAAACGACGCAGAGAGGGGCAACGTCTACCGACACAACATTAAGAATTTCGCATTCATCATTCAATCGGCATACCATTGCACAGTAGAAACCTGCGAAGTTGGAAAAGAGTCGTTAAATAAACTAAGAAACCAACATACAAGACATGACCACGTCCCCAGGTCGAAATTAGGGCAATCAGCACTCATCGCCCTAATGATGGAGGTAGCACGTACATCTGTAACGTCAGGAAACTTATATCAGACTTCACGGCGCTACAACCCAGAAGACAGCCATCATACGTATGTAGGCAGGTTACAGGCTACTGTCAAGTGATATTCAGAACGCTGAGATTTCTGTACAGTTTTCTAAATAACCCGTTTCCTAAGACATTCAGCTAGATGACTGAAAATTTGTAGTATAAATATTTTTTTCAAATATGTTCTTTACATCATTAGGTTTAATGTTTTATTTCAGATCAAATCTATTGTAGTAACGCTAACAGAATCAAAAAGGGGTCTGTATTTTAACGTAACAAGCTTCTGTAGAACAACGAGCTGTTTCTAAGAAACGCGTCGAGTTTCGATTTGAGCTTAGTGTAAAGTAATGGTTACAATGAATCGAACCGAACCAGAATTACATTCGATCGGAAACTACTATTGTACACCTCAATATAAAATTTCATGGAAATCCGTCAAAGGTAAACACATATAGGGCCTAATTCAACCAACAAATGAAGTGAAACCAATGAAGTATATAATACTATATAAATAAATACCAGCTTAAAGATTCTCAAGCTGATGCTTTGTGCAAAGAACATATTTCAAACTTGGAGACACATGTACACCGCAAACTGAAACTAAACCTTAGATCAAGAAGTCTGAGCGGTTTCTATTTACGCCTATTTGTGATTTATTTAACGATGCTACTGTATACCGTCGAATAATGCAATTCAATGGATGTGGAAGGCAGTGGCAGTGACCTGATATTAGGCGGGCATTAATACTCCTGCAATTGCCTGAAGAGACTGGGGATAATCAGTCAGGATAGCCAATCACTCGGTCGCGACGTTCAGTCGAGCGAGCGGTCTTACGCCTTCCTCCGCGTACGTTGTACGATGCCGATGATGACGGCCTGCACCACTTTGAAATTGTCGTTCTCTTTCAACATGACACTGAATTAATACAGAGCGATCGAGTTAATCAGATTGCTGCAGAATGATAGATTGGGGTTGCCAGTGATACGCATCTCCGACTTGAGTGAGACGCGTTAAGGGCTCCAAGCTATTCCAGAGGGGCTTCAATTGCACACGAAGCGCATTGATAAAAGAGAAAACTGACTGTTTCAGTGAGTGACTAGTGAAGTGACTGCATGCCTACGGGACTGAATTACTGGCTGGCTGGCTGGCTGAGTGACTGGTCAGCTGACTAAATTGTTGACTGACTGAACGACTGGCGAAATGACAGTGAATGATTGTCCAACCGACTTAGTGACTAAGTGACTGACTAGCCCACTGAGTAACTTGACCATCTGATCGGCTACAAAAATGACTAATTAATAATCTATCCAGTAGACTGGCTTACCATCTAAGTATGTGACAGACTAACGAACACCTCGTTTGACAAATTAATCAATTAGGCCTACATAACAAATTGCGAACATAAATCACTAAACAAATATCGGACCAACCAACTAATTAACTATATGATTGACGTAATATCTAATTACGTCGCTAACTAAGGAATCAAGTAATAAGCTATTTTCACTAAACACCCTGTTTAACTAAGTAACTATCGAAACAGCAAATCGAATTATCCACCTGCACAACTTCAATTCAATTCATTTATATAAGTGTCTGCCAACATCAAGAAGCCAATAACCAACAAACTTAACTTAACTCAATTTAATAATGATCAAAATAAACTTAACTAAATGAAATGAGTTTAATCTTATTTCTATAAACTGAATGGTCTCGATGTTATCGACAGAGGCCGTCAAAGGTAATCAAACGAAGCACTGAATTTCGATACCACCCTATATGCCAGACAGGCCTGTATCTTTTAAACTTTTTTTTTCTATCTCGATTTTGGATGACGCGGCAAAGTTTCATGAGTCATGACTGCAGAATGATTGATAGCTGGTCCGTCTTATTCCTGCAAGGTTACACCAATCTGCAGCATCAAGACCCCTGTGGAACCTAAGGGTCCTGCGTTCGAACACTGTGAACTTTAGGGCACTTCTGGGACTAACGAAAACATATTTTCTCTGCCATGTTCTGATTGACTACCACAATGGATATCATAAAACTTACTGTGAAAAATTTGCGTGGATCTAAGGTTTCCTTTGCCAACTCATTAGGTTATACGCCATCAAATAAAATGGCAATACAAGCCGAATCACAAATACTGAGTAGGTAAAGATTTGGAAGGAAGCGATTGCGGAATGTTTCAAAGTAATATCAAAATATGTCGCAACATCACCATGATGTGCTTCAAGGGTTTAAACGCTGTCTCTGACATTCCTTCACTTGTCCGCACGACTGGGGCGCCCTTGTAATATTCTTGAAGACACGGAAATCATAATTTTTTTATATAATCAGTCAATAAGAAGACGGACAGACTCATACAACTTCGTGGATGGGAAATGAAGAAGACAATGGAGATACAGAGAAACCGTAAAAAAATTACCTCGAAGCGACACAACTAAACACATACTGGACGTCACCTCACAGCCACTAAATTTGAAGTTAAGGGGCAGAACTGTAGCCGAGCACATTCCCATTCCTGTGGCATCTGCTGGGGGCCATGGAATCCTCTCTCTAAGAAGAATGAGAGAAAGAGAGACAGAGGAAAAAAGGCTAACAATAGACGATCGTGCTGCGTCATGAAACAAATGTTGCTGGCTAATGACAACCAATCATCATCAGCGTCCTGACACAGCTGAGTGACGTGGACACCATGTCGTTCATTCTTAATTATATCGAAATAAGCCGACAAAGCAGGACAGAAGACAAGTGATTGTATGGAGGCTGGGGGCAGGTACTGACCTGGCCATTCGACGTGGAACCAGAAGTAAACAATGGAAGTGCGCGACGCGGGCATAACGATACGGCAGTGAAAAATAGCTCACGTCAAATTACTCATGAGTGGAAAAATATGCTCCAGTTAGAGACTGAGAAGTTTTTAAACGTTGAAGATAGAGGAGCAGAAAAGAAACGTTGCAGTCAGCTTCTTCGCGCTTTGCCCTTAGTGAACAACTGGCCCGAGTATGAAGACGACCGTCTTCTGAGATGTTGCGTCGCGTACTCTGCTGGAAAATGACCAACTTTTCAGACGTACTTACTGCCTCTACCGTCATCCTACATCATTCATCGCCCTGTTGATGGTGGCAGTAAGCAACTATGAAAAGTCGGTACACGTCTGCCAGTCTAATCGGCTCAACATCCAAAAATACACTTTCGTATTCGCTGCAGTGAAAATCTGAAATCTCACCACTTTCCAAATATTTCGAGCAACTTCAAGCACATCTCTAGCTCATCTCCTGGGGAGTAAATCACTGCTGCTTATAGAGTTCACTGCTCTTAAAACTATGGATTACATTTAAGTAACAAAAGCAGGAAAGATAATATCTCAAAATTACCTGCAAGAATGAACCCTGTTCTACCTCTCGCCGCATTCAAACGGTTCCTATGGCCGTTTATCGTCGGCCCGTTGTTTAAAACTAAACTGAGAGGATAATCACAGATAACTATGTAATCATGTAAAATCATGTTTCTTGCTGAAAACATTTCTGGAGATATAATTACAAACAAAATTGAGGTAATATCCTTACTGCTCGATCAGATATGCAACTGCTGGGTCAGAATGTGACTACCCAGGGGTCATTTTGTCCAAAGCATTCTTTACCATCTTGTTATAATAAGAAATGTCCACTGAGTTCGAAATTTTAACGACAGCAAAGAGACGATGCACGATCTTACAGAAAACAGAATTTTTAATGGACTTTCATTACAATTCCTCGACACATTTTAATTTTAATTTAATTTTCATGAAGGCCCTTGCGCATGTCTGCGCGCGTATTTCAAACGTAACTCTCTAAATAATCGAGCCAAAAAATGTTCCGAACGAAAGACGCAGATAAAAATAAAAAATATTATGCTCCATACATTTCTTCCATTTATCTCTGGGTTCCTAAAACACATGTTAACCTAATATCATCTTCCTAGTCATACCACGACCTCAGACGAAGTTACTTCCCATGACATTTTTCAACCAAAAATTACAAATCCACTGCCACTTTGCCCACCACAAAACTGCATGACTTGCCCTGAGACTGATCTCTAGCATCAGCGTTTAACAATACCAGTGGCATCCCCAACGATAAAGTTGGTTATGTTGAACATTTTATGATCAGAATTCCTTCATTATATTTACACATAATAAAAAGGAACAGCTGAAAAGAATGGAAAGAGAAGAAAGAATGAAAAAGAAACATTCCCTTTGTGATACATTCGTACGGACAGAGGAGAGAAAAATAAACAAAAAACAAATCACGAACATCCGACATGGTGAACGGTTCTGTCCAACAAATCATCACTGTCGTGATGCTTCTACGTACTTGATGATTGTTAGTGAAGAAACTGTTGAGAATATGAGGAAGGCAACAATACCTTGACATCTAGACATCTAGCTTAATTTCAGTCTCGCAGGTTCTGAATTGGATTTATTAATGGTTCTGTCCGGTTATGATGACGCAGCAAATAAGATGTTCGTTTATCCATACAACCGTGTTTATGCGTCCTTTCGCTGGAACTGCATAAAATGAATACGTAATGGGGAAATTGTGTCTGATCATCTATCTTAAAAAGAATCCAATGGATTAAGATTAAATTTTGGGATTTTGGTGCCTATACTAAACGTTGTAGATCTAATTTTATTCAGGTATAACAACCACTAATTTAGATGGTCAGGCCGAATTTTATGTTTTTATAATAACAAATAAATTTGATGTGTGTGTGTTTAAAGGAAGAATAATTCATAGTACAGGTTTTCATATTAACGGAATTCATAGAAAATACTTTATTTGTCAATGTTCAAATCTTAGATAATTTCCAGAAATTTATAAATTACATTTCCAAATCTGGTTGGGGACGAGGAAGCCTGAAGTTCATGAAAATTCCGTAACATTCTCGTAAGGAAGACACGAGACACAAAATCATCCTCAAACAAATGCATCCAAATTCTCACAAGAGCAAAATAATAAGCCCTAACAGGGCGGGGAGAAATTATATAGGAACAGCTTATTATTATTATTATTATTATTATTATTATTATTAATAATAATAATAATTTGGTCAGTTGGTTACGCAAAGCACGTACAGGGACGGGTTCGGCCATTAAAGCGATGATCAGGTGCATGTAATGCTATTCCCATATCCTATTATCCTGCCACCAGCAAGCAGGGTCGTCTCATTAGGCAATGCAATCACGCTTTTCAATTGTTTCTCAAAATGGTGGCCTCGAACGTGTGCACAGAGCTGTATCACCTGTCGTAAGGAAAGCTCAATAATAAACAAGCAAAACGAGGGCTGCGTTTCTGACATTTTCATTCCTGTAATTCCGATAACTTTGTGATCCCTCGAGGGTCCAATGTAACCAACTCTGCTGCACAGTTAGAAGAGTGGCTTAGTATCTGGATCTTATTCCGTCAACGTTAATATCATCGTGGCACATAACAGGATAATATAAAACTATAAATTGATTTTGATTTGTGAGGAACATACGACAGACAATTGCGGGAAGCTATTATTAGGGGACAGCAAATAAATTAGTTAAGGTATGGGCCAGACATATTAAGATTAAATAGGTCCAAGTCAGCGTAAGACTAAAAATAAGGACGTGGAGGCAATAAATCCCTCAAATTGTATTTTAAACACAAAGTTACGATTCATGAGTTCTATCGTTGAGAAAACCAACAAATTCATCGAGAGAAGACTGTGGTTCCACAAACAGGCATTGTATGTCGTTGGATATAGTTTCAAACTTTTTGCATTCACAGACAAATGATTCGCTGACCGCGATTAACACCACCTTCATCGAAAGGTGAACTTCAGCGGAAGTGCGCGGAATTATACAGCATCAGTTAGAAGTCTTGCCACTTAATGTGACGACGGACAATAAAATCGAACCGTATTCCGCACAAAAAGTAGTCCAACCAGTACCATGTGCCCGCAAGCATCGTGTCGGGCTTATGTTCTGAAAAGACGGTACAAATTTAAGGTTCTGTGACAAGTAAATGATAAGCCATAATAAGGCATGCACCTGAAGGGGGAAACAAACATCCAAAACTTAAAGAAATCTTGTGTATGAACAACATTTTATAGGTTAAAGGTTATGGGAAAATATTGGAAAAGCCGGTTCTTTGATGGCCGCGTACAAACAGATTTCAAAGAGCTGTTGTGATTGGCCATTTAACCCATTTGAGGCAGTTAGGCCCTCTGGACAATTCAGGCTCTATGGGAAATTTAGGCCCTTTTGACATTTTGGGCCCTCTGGGCCGTTTAGGCTCTTTGTACAATTTAGGCCTTTTGGACATTTTGGGCCCTCTGGAACATTTAGGCCCTCTGGCCCATTCGGGCCATTGGGGATTTTAGGCCCTTTCGGTCACTGAAGCCAACCCTGGACTTGGAAACAAACAGCGCAACCTATCAATCCCCCGTAAACTAAACTAAACTAAACTAAACTAACCTAACCAAACCCAACCTAACCAAACTTAACAACCTAACCTAACGTAAATTTACAAAACTGGCCTTGGAGTCATTTAGGCTCTCTGGGCCCTTTGGACAATTTAGGCCATCTGTGCCATTTAGGCCCTCCTGGCCATTTAGCCCATTTGAACAAGTTAGGCCCTCTGCGCTATACAGGATGATTCGGAAGTATGTTAACAAACTTCGTGTGCGTGTTCCAGGTTCAAAAATAAGAAAATATGTACCTATGAAAATGGGATAGCAAATGTTTCATTTTCGAAATAATAGCCAAAAAGAGTTGAGAACCAATTAATAGATTAATTACCCTCAGGCGAGAACCACTGTTCTAAATAATAAAGCAGACTGTACTGTTAAATTAATGGTGATACTATAGTTGGAAGCGACTGTACCCAAAGATGTTAAAAACTGAAGGGCTTGTATGTACTTGGACAACAAGATGATGACAGATGACACTGCACATGAATCTCAATTTACCGCAAGGTCTTGCCTTTTTTTATTGTCATTCACCAATTGATTCCTCCTTCCCCCCTTTCATTATTACTACAGGCCTATGCATACATTTATCTTAATTTCCAGTGCATCCCATAAAACAAATGATTAAAATAATTCATCATCAGTACAGCAGAAGACAGACCATCACTGATTTTAGCAATCAGAGTTGTCGATTCTGAGTAAATTCTTAGACAAGGCTAAATAATTAAAGACGCACGCAGCAAAATGCTACCACCTTGTATTCATAGCAACTCTCAAGGCCATTCTTTTGTATAAATAACATTTTATAAGTTATAAACGTCCCATTTTTGTAACTGTCATCTCATAAGTTAAAGATAAAAAGGAAAGAAAATCACCAATAAGACATTTACGACTCCTTCACAACTACACAAACGAGAAATACTGAAAAAGTAAGAAATTTAAGGTCACAGAGATGATCTAAACAAAGCTTTCACGGCGATTAACATTAATAACATCTTCTAGGGCCATCAGCCATAGTTAAGAATCATCACAGACGTTTCAGGGACCATCTCTGTCACCATCATGACGAGGAAATAAATGGTCGTGAAACGTCGGTGATGAGATTTAACCAACTGACATGGCTGACAGTCCGAGAATATTTTATTAATGAAGTCATATTTGTTCCTAGTTACTCGGGGTCTCAAAGATGTAAGACAGTGAAGGCCCTTCATGAGTGTAAAGGTTTGGCAATAGCTCATGTATTACATCAATATCTTACTGGTCCCTGAAAACTGAAATACACGACGTTTCGGGAGTTGGTACGATTCCAGTCCTCAAATGAAAACGCCATTATATTGCCAGATCCAATATTAGTTTCCTGTTTATTTGTGAATACCTGGCGAGTATGATGGGAGGGGCAGAGGGTGTCAAGAGAGGTAGTTTTTATAACTCTACCCATATATCCACGTAGTTACTCCGTGTCCTGTAGCATACCTTCAAGAAAATCCTTAAACCACAGAAACTAGTATTATTTGAGTGAAACTATGAGTTAAAATTGGGAGTATTCAAATAATACGAAGGAACCTGCGTTACATTATCAGAGTATTTATTAGAACTAGCGTTAGAGAAAACAATGGAAGGACGATACAAGAAGCGACAGTGGCGCCTCTGTGAACCAGAAATAAAACTTGTCTCCATTACCAAACAAGCAGTTCTGAAGGAAAAGAAAAGAGGAGGACAAGAAAGGAGCGAATGACAACTGTCACCGAACATTATTACGCTTCTTGTCTTCTTCTTACGTCAACTTGCCCGACAGACAGGCGAACATCTTCTGAGCGAAAGAAAGACGACGGCTAAAAAAATGACAAAGCTTGACAAAGACAAAAAAAGAAGAAGATAAAAAAGCGAAATAATATTATTAATAATAATAATAATAATTTGGTCAGTTGGTTACGCAAAGCACGTACAGGGACGGGTTCGGCCATTAAAGCGATGATCAGGTGCATGTAATGCTATTCCCATATCCTATTATCCTGCCACCAGCAAGCAGGGTCGTCTCATTAGGCAATGCAATCACGCTTTTCAATTGTTTCTCAAAATGGTGGCCTCGAACGTGTGCACAGAGCTGTATCACCTGTCGTAAGGAAAGCTCAATAATAAACAAGCAAAACGAGGGCTGCGTTTCTGACATTTTCATTCCTGTAATTCCGATAACTTTGTGATCCCTCGAGGGTCCAATGTAACCAACTCTGCTGCACAGTTAGAAGAGTGGCTTAGTATCTGGATCTTATTCCGTCAACGTTAATATCATCGTGGCACATAACAGGATAATATAAAACTATAAATTGATTTTGATTTGTGAGGAACATACGACAGACAATTGCGGGAAGCTATTATTAGGGGACAGCAAATAAATTAGTTAAGGTATGGGCCAGACAGATTAAGATTAAATAGGTCCAAGTCAGCGTAAGACTAAAAATAAGGACGTGGAGGCAATAAATCCCTCAAATTGTATTTTAAACACAAAGTTACGATTCATGAGTTCTATCGTTGAGAAAACCAACAAATTCATCGAGAGAAGACTGTGGTTCCACAAACAGGCATTGTATGTCGTTGGATATAGTTTCAAACTTTTTGCATTCACAGACAAATGATTCGCTGACCGCGATTAACACCACCTTCATCGAAAGGTGAACTTCAGCGGAAGTGCGCGGAATTATACAGCATCAGTTAGAAGTCTTGCCACTTAATGTGACGACGGACAATAAAATCGAACCGTATTCCGCACAAAAAGTAGTCCAACCAGTACCATGTGCCCGCAAGCATCGTGTCGGGCTTATGTTCTGAAAAGACGGTACAAATTTAAGGTTCTGTGACAAGTAAATGATAAGCCATAATAAGGCATGCACCTGAAGGGGGAAACAAACATCCAAAACTTAAAGAAATCTTGTGTATGAACAACATTTTATAGGTTAAAGGTTATGGGAAAATATTGGAAAAGCCGGTTCTTTGATGGCCGCGTACAAACAGATTTCAAAGAGCTGTTGTGATTGGCCATTTAACCCATTTGAGGCAGTTAGGCCCTCTGGACAATTCAGGCTCTATGGGAAATTTAGGCCCTTTTGACATTTTGGGCCCTCTGGGCCGTTTAGGCTCTTTGTACAATTTAGGCCTTTTGGACATTTTGGGCCCTCTGGAACATTTAGGCCCTCTGGCCCATTCGGGCCATTGGGGATTTTAGGCCCTTTCGGTCACTGAAGCCAACCCTGGACTTGGAAACAAACAGCGCAACCTATCAATCCCCCGTAAACTAAACTAAACTAAACTAAACTAACCTAACCAAACCCAACCTAACCAAACTTAACAACCTAACCTAACGTAAATTTACAAAACTGGCCTTGGAGTCATTTAGGCTCTCTGGGCCCTTTGGACAATTTAGGCCATCTGTGCCATTTAGGCCCTCCTGGCCATTTAGCCCATTTGAACAAGTTAGGCCCTCTGCGCTATACAGGATGATTCGGAAGTATGTTAACAAACTTCGTGTGCGTGTTCCAGGTTCAAAAATAAGAAAATATGTACCTATGAAAATGGGATAGCAAATGTTTCATTTTCGAAATAATAGCCAAAAAGAGTTGAGAACCAATTAATAGATTAATTACCCTCAGGCGAGAACCACTGTTCTAAATAATAAAGCAGACTGTACTGTTAAATTAATGGTGATACTATAGTTGGAAGCGACTGTACCCAAAGATGTTAAAAACTGAAGGGCTTGTATGTACTTGGACAACAAGATGATGACAGATGACACTGCACATGAATCTCAATTTACCGCAAGGTCTTGCCTTTTTTTATTGTCATTCACCAATTGATTCCTCCTTCCCCCCTTTCATTATTACTACAGGCCTATGCATACATTTATCTTAATTTCCAGTGCATCCCATAAAACAAATGATTAAAATAATTCATCATCAGTACAGCAGAAGACAGACCATCACTGATTTTAGCAATCAGAGTTGTCGATTCTGAGTAAATTCTTAGACAAGGCTAAATAATTAAAGACGCACGCAGCAAAATGCTACCACCTTGTATTCATAGCAACTCTCAAGGCCATTCTTTTGTATAAATAACATTTTATAAGTTATAAACGTCCCATTTTTGTAACTGTCATCTCATAAGTTAAAGATAAAAAGGAAAGAAAATCACCAATAAGACATTTACGACTCCTTCACAACTACACAAACGAGAAATACTGAAAAAGTAAGAAATTTAAGGTCACAGAGATGATCTAAACAAAGCTTTCACGGCGATTAACATTAATAACATCTTCTAGGGCCATCAGCCATAGTTAAGAATCATCACAGACGTTTCAGGGACCATCTCTGTCACCATCATGACGAGGAAATAAATGGTCGTGAAACGTCGGTGATGAGATTTAACCAACTGACATGGCTGACAGTCCGAGAATATTTTATTAATGAAGTCATATTTGTTCCTAGTTACTCGGGGTCTCAAAGATGTAAGACAGTGAAGGCCCTTCATGAGTGTAAAGGTTTGGCAATAGCTCATGTATTACATCAATATCTTACTGGTCCCTGAAAACTGAAATACACGACGTTTCGGGAGTTGGTACGATTCCAGTCCTCAAATGAAAACGCCATTATATTGCCAGATCCAATATTAGTTTCCTGTTTATTTGTGAATACCTGGCGAGTATGATGGGAGGGGCAGAGGGTGTCAAGAGAGGTAGTTTTTATAACTCTACCCATATATCCACGTAGTTACTCCGTGTCCTGTAGCATACCTTCAAGAAAATCCTTAAACCACAGAAACTAGTATTATTTGAGTGAAACTATGAGTTAAAATTGGGAGTATTCAAATAATACGAAGGAACCTGCGTTACATTATCAGAGTATTTATTAGAACTAGCGTTAGAGAAAACAATGGAAGGACGATACAAGAAGCGACAGTGGCGCCTCTGTGAACCAGAAATAAAACTTGTCTCCATTACCAAACAAGCAGTTCTGAAGGAAAAGAAAAGAGGAGGACAAGAAAGGAGCGAATGACAACTGTCACCGAACATTATTACGCTTCTTGTCTTCTTCTTACGTCAACTTGCCCGACAGACAGGCGAACATCTTCTGAGCGAAAGAAAGACGACGGCTAAAAAAATGACAAAGCTTGACAAAGACAAAAAAAGAAGAAGATAAAAAAGCGAAATAAGCTGTCTCAATGTCATCTATACAGCACATCACTATTTTTGTGAGGTCTTCGCTCTCATTTGTCTGATGACAGTGACGTCATATCAAACGATAGACAGCAAGAAGTACGAGGAGAATGAAGGAAGGGCAGAAAGAGTGAAAACAGAGAAAGAATGAACAGTAGTTTACAGCAACGGACAAAGCGCCGGGGAAACAAAACGAAGTCGATAAAAATTGCCGCTGCACAGTTTCAATCGAAATCGTCTATCCCGCAACGCTCCGGGCATTGTGTGCAGTTCTTCTGCATGTGAAAAGTTCGGGAACGCAGATAATTTCAATCTTACGTCAGTCTTCACAAAGTGTTGCGTCTCAAAAATATTCCAACGGTCGGACCATCGTCTGTCCTTCGTGGATTACGATCAGGTCAGTTAGCAACCTGCATCAGATCGATTTTCGTGTCCTCTTATACTTAACTGTCCTCCTTCTTCTAATTACAATCCTCCTATCACTTCTGCTTTTTTAAACTTTTTCCGACGTTTGATAGGGCATTTAGATGGGGGGGGGGGCTCGCTGCAAGAACTTCACATACACAGGACTACACAGCAGTGAAAAACGCTTCTCTCGAATGGGATTAGAAGTAAGGATCTCAGCGTGTGAGCGGCCTTACAGCTCACAGGGTTCATAGGACTTGTATTCCCTAAATGTTTAAATTGCAAGGGGTGCTGCTGAACTGGGATGGGACATGTCGGCTTCTGGTCTATGCTAATGTAAATTTCATTGAAAACTCGAGTACCTTAGAGAAAGGCACGGAAAACCAGCAAGGAGCTTGATTTGGAAGTAAAAGTATCCATGTCCCGTCAGACTACACGACACAATCATCATACAATCCCCTACAAAATGAGACATCGTTACAGGAAGAAATCAAATTAACATTCAACAAAAGTTTAAAAGCAGACTAAGTTCGGCCAACACTTGCTATAATTTGCTTCAGAATATTTTGCATTTTGGTCTCCCGAAACGTAAAAGTTTTCCGTTTGTGGCAGTTTTGCGTCAAATACTTCAGGAAAAAAAAATATACTGCATGTGCCCAATATATGTCGCAGTGAACCAAATCACAGGTCACAAATTCATGCTACATACGTAGTCAAATGTTACAGAGAACAGATTTACATTTCCTGCAATCTCTTCTTTTTAACTCATTAGTTCGTTAATGTATTCGGCACATGTTCAGTCGACGGCAAGGTTTAATTGTCCCCTTTTGTGATAGCAATGCTGCTTCACAGACAAATTTCTGCATGTACAGTACTCAACAAAATTACACAAGCAGAACACAATAGCAATTCAAGCTTATTACTTTACGTTAAACTGCACGTTTCCTCCATATTTTCGAGTTAAGTAGTTTTTATTTATTTGCAGTGATTTCATGTTAATATCTCCTTGATCCGAAAAATGTTCCAATAAATATTGGTTTGTGTTTAATAAAGATTTCATTGTTTTCATTTTATGCGGGACCAGCGAAATCGCTTCTAAATATCGCAACGGAACACAAGACTCTCTTTTGTGCAGGGACTATTTCTTTGTAATTTTAGATTTTGTACACGATGGGTTTTCTGGTTAGGGATATACTGCCGTAAAAATACAAAACATTTAAAGATACGTACATTTAAGTGCCAAATCGTTGGTGGAGTTAAATATCACGCCATGTTTGGAGGGGGTGCAATGCAATCATTCTGCTGATCAAACATGTACGCTTTTGTTAGTTTACAACACAAAAATAATTCGAGCCACGGCGCTTTGCTGTTACATATCAATTACTGTGTCATAGACCACAAATTACAGGTGCAACCAATTGCAATGCACCAACTAAAAAGCATTACAATTAAATCTCGCAATGTAATTTCATGCTCCAACGATCAAAATCATATCAAATTGAACATACATGTATATATATATACAAACATACATACAGAGGCCCACACACACATACAGATACATTTCAATAATGTTTGTGTGCTCATGTCCCCAGGAAACATAGAAAGAAAACTGGGTTGTAGAAAAACTATGGAACAGGTGTACGATCTATGACAAACTGGTTATGAGAAGTTAATTAAAAACGACCAAGTGCATCATCCACTTTTCACATTGAATTATTGTCATTTCACGATTTGATGAACTGTGATAAAAATCCAATCATTTTCAAAGCAAAAACTTCCCTCCCACTCCCTCATATTTTGCTTGTTTACAGTTTATTTTTCGCTTCATTTGATTTACAATTGAAATTCAATGCGTTTACATAGTCACAATGTTTGTATTACTCCTCGCTTTTTATTATTATCATTATTATTATTTTCATTATTACGAATCGTCTTCCTCTCTCTCAGTTCAATGAGTCGCCATATTGATGACGTTACCGATATTTATTAACAGTTGAACGGATCTATGCCAACAGCGCCTCATGTGGGCCTCAAGGGAAACACGCCTACCTTTTGCTATAAATCCTGGAAATTTTCCTCGTTATAACGTACGAACCTACGACATAACCTCAATTAATTTGACGGCATCCACAGAGAAACGATAGAAACCCCTCAGGTAAAAGTCTTTGCCCTCCCCTTCCAACTCGGCCGCTCACAACACACAAACACATCTGATGGATTCGTCATCCAGTGTTCAATAAAGTACTTTGCATTTTTTTTTTTTTTTTTGAAAAAATAATGAATCAGTTTCGCTTCCTTCCGCGCTGGCTTTGAAATGCTGTCAGAAACACTGTAGACAATCACATCAAACGACTACCAGCGACTGTCTCGTCAGTTACAATGGGTGGTGGACAATTCCTATCGGCCTATTTAAGCGATCCGTCGAATAGAAGTAAATTAAAACCCTTTTTCACTTCACAAAAAGCTAATAACAGACTTATGCCCCTAGGGTGCTTCCTAAATATGAAACAGTGTGCAATGAAACCACACACACAGAACTTGCAGTGTACCTTGTTATGTTTACAACATTCAAGGGAGCGAATGACGAGCTACAAAGGTACGAGACATTCAAGATCACGTGCTCGAGAGTATCTTCCTCAATTTTCTAAGCAGTAGTTAGAAGAAAACGGCCCGAGAGTCACAATCGACACGCGGCGGTTAACAACACGGCTTCATATAAACTTTTGAGTTTCATACGCGTTATAGAGAAAAACAAATATCAATCCAGACCCTGACGAAAATGCATTGTTTACAACAAAGCATTGAAATCAATTCGAGAGGAAGTCACAGGAAAAGCGAGGAAGCTGCAATGACCTAATAGTGTCAGGGTTATTAAATCAAGAAGGGTGAAGCGTGGACATGCTTCATGCACAGGGTAGGTGAAAAACGCGTACAGAATTCTTATTGACACACCTAGAGGAAAGGGAATTCTTGGTGGATTTACGAGTAAATCAGAGTATATTATTAAAGTGGTTCCTAAAAAAACTGGTCTGAAGGTGGAGACTGAAATAAACTGGCTCAAGATATTGTCCGATACAGGGATTTTCTGAACACGGTAATACATTTCTGGTTGCCTTAAAAGTAGGACATTTCTTCACTGACTAGGCAACTGTCAGCTTTATATTCTTCAAAGATCTTTCACCACAAAGTTCTCTATTTACGTAGGCAGAAATGCAATAAAACTATCAGCTATTGTATTCCTGTTCATTCGGCATTAGAACTTTTCAGAATAGTGAAGCTACTTCGTCCAAACCCGGTTCGCTAGCCCTACAGTAAATATCGTCAAGCAATTTCTATTTCGGTTCAGTAACCTCGTACCCAATGAGTAAAGGTTGTACATTCTCAGTGGTGAAGCGGCCAGACTCTGAAACTAACCACTAAGGCTACCTAAATATAATGTCTAGACTACGAACGCGTGGGGCTTTACCCACCTTCTCGAATACGTCATAAATGAGCGGTGCTTTATCACAGGAACAACCTGCCTTTTACACCTATACAGATTCACATAAACTACCATATGTTATTCCGCCAATTTTAATTATAGTTTATACACAATACGTAATTTTCAGTAGCATTAATTCATTTCAAGAAACCATACTTTATTATTCTTTGAAAGCTTTGATTAGACTTAGCGTAGGCCTTCGGCAATGCCATTAATACAAATGCTATCACGTGTGGGTTTAATTACCTGTAACGTCAACATAAAAGTGAATTTGCCTGTGCGTCTTAAGAACGTCTAAGAACGTAAGTCTGTCGAAAGATGTAGATTAAACGGTCTTTGGCGAAGGAGGCGGTTTCCACGATCACTGCCACCGCGTAAATCAAAGTACTCTACACCCGTGCTATCAAATGCGCATCAGTATGGTGAAACGACAGATGCCTGAAATAGTTGTAATTGTGTTCGCGTTAAATTCACTGTAAGTTCATCGTAAGAGGGGATGGGATATTTTTGTTCTGCTAGTATTTCAATCAAAAGGCATAAGAGAATTGTACCAGACAGATGGACAATGAGAATGAGAGAATAAGAGGATGGCCCCTAAAGTGGTGTCCCTGACAGCAAGATAGATCCCCAGTCAGCCCATCGATCACTCCCAACTTATGCATTGTTTAAGAGCTAGGAAAATCTGTCCAAGCTGGAAAATTTGTAGGTTGTATACTACTGTACAGATCATACACATTTAATACTACTCTCTGTGCAGAAAACATGAGCTTGTGTGGTTCTGCTAAAGAGGAATTCCTATGATGATGACTGTCTTCTAGGTCGTAGCGTCCATTATCAGAGCGGTCGTCGCGATGATCGAGGCAGCAAGCACCTCTGAAACGTTGGTAAACTTATACCAGAACACTCGATGCAACAACCCAGAAGACAAGTCATGTCCATACTAACCGCCGTGAGAACCTCAAATGTCACTACAGGCTACTGACTTCCTATAACTCACCCAGCTGTAAGGGGCCGGTACGTGTACAGCCAAATGGATTACCACATCTGAACGTTGAGATTATACCAACATATTCAGTTCTGGGCAGCCAATTTGTATCACAGCTACAGACGTGCATTTCTCGTCAGTGGGACACTAATGTGTGGCTATAGAACGACAACGCAGTTAACGTTCTCACCCAGCCGTAATCCAGACAGCGGATTACAGGCGTCTGCTTCATCGACAATCAGAATATTACACCTACAGCCATAAAAGAATATCAGACAAGTGCACAGCAGCTGTTATGAAGCCACTGCGCCTCCGATTCCACCATTACTGGCCACTCCGCTATCAGCCGACGTCATCTCACATTCTCCCGGACTATGAGTCAGTCATTCTCTACATCTCCGGCTGCCTGGTGATGCTGATTGAAAGACGTGATTGATATCTGCCATTACGCCTGACATTTTAAAGACCTGACCTTCCCCCTCTCTACTCCCTACCCACCCCTTTCTTCTTCACCTCCGAGCCCCTGCCCCCTCTCTGCGCCACTCCACTCCAAGTCAGCATCCCTCTTCCTTTTAATGCACACATCTGCAGAAATTTATCGGTGATTCTTTTATAGACGAAAGGGAGTTTGCTATTATTCAATAGGACGTTTGTCTTTTAAATGGACTCCTTGGGCACACGAGCGCGTATGGTGGGGATTGGTGGAGGATATTGGAAGGTATGGGGGTGTGGATTAATACTGTGACTGTTACAAAAACGTGGGGGGTTGCAAGGGGGTGGTGGTTCTGGAAGAGAAAAGGCAGAGAAAAGAAGGGTAGCAGAGAGGTTGGCACCATGGATGGGGGGGGGAAGGAGAGGAATTCTCCCTACATTAGTCCGGTAATAAATCTCGTAAGAGGAGTTAAAAAAAGAACGAACTTGGGTTTGCTGTGTTGTTCGTTGCTGTATGCAAATACAAGCCCCATTGCGTGGTAGGGTAAAGGGGCAGTGTTTGGTGATATATGGGGCACCGAGTGTCAACTGAGTGATGCATTGGGAGTACTGGGACCAAGCCAGGCTACAGCGGCGTGACGTATTCCATGCCAAGTAGCCCTCTCATGGAACACCGCCCTCTCGCGCAGGGCAACGTGCTTCATTTTATACCTTACAAACCGCCCCTCAGACAAATCTCACGATGACCACGAATCTTATGATATGAAATAACCTGTTTTAAAAACTGATAACAACTGGTCGATTCTTGGATTGTTTAACGACGCTTTCCATATTGCACACACGATACAGAGTTAAAACGCAAGGCAAATACACCTGGCAAATCGGAAAGGGTGTGATAGAAAGGGGTCGTGACCTGTTTTAAGACAACAACCCAGCAACTGAGAGGAGAAACTAAGGAAAACTACAGACCCATCAGAATAGCCGGTCCCAAGTCGAGATTCAAACGCGAGGCCTTATAAACAGAAAAAGAAGCGTAAGTATTAACCACTCGATCGAGACGTTCGGTGGCATAATATTCGTGACGAAACAAGAGCACGCCAGAGTAGAGAAACACTCGCCACTATTCAGTTCATAATGTATGGTCCCCAATTATATTCAAACACGGAGGTTAAACACACAAAACAAAAATCCCATCTGTGACCACAGCAACGAACTTCTGAGGACCACATCAGGAAGGAATTTCCGAGGAACCGGTGAACCTGATATTGAAGAATTCTGAATAAATATTTAGAAAGTCTCTACAATCGCAGACGTCGAGGCTTCAGTAGGACTGTAGCGATTTATGAGTGACTTGCATAACAATCATCAGATTAACGCATAACGTGGAGACCTGTCTGTCCATCGTTCGCCTGCAGACTCATCGTCGAAAACACGAAAAGAATTTTGGTCGAATTCAATATCAGGGTGTGCACACTAAATATTGTTAGTCTGATTTAATTTCCAGTATAACCCAAACTTTTCATGAAGAAACGGGGGGGGATTAAGATGTTTACGATGTTCAATTTGTGAATAGTAAATTTAAAGGAAGGATTTTATGCGTTGAGTTGTATGCATCTTGATGTGATACGTGAATTTGTGGCACTGAGCTATCACGAAGTTGTTAATTACCCCCGAAATTAGAAGCCACCTGACCTCGAAATACAGATTTAGTAACAGACTTGCTGACGGTTGGTACATGTATATAAAACATGACGGGTGAAGGGAGAGGGGGTGAAGTTATCATCTCCTGAACAGACCGTGTCCTACTGTGAATGTGTGTGCTGGCTGACACAATGGTGTAGTAATGAATATGCATATTAATGCTGCTCCTGCAGCGGTCGACAGCCCGCCACACTTCTCGCCAGCGCAAACAATTAACAAGTACACGTGTCTGGTATGCACTTGATAAAAACGTGGAAATTAGGTACACTTATTAGTGCCCCTTCGTGGAAAACCTTAAACCAACTATACGCGCCTACACCTCCCCCGCACCCAAGTCAGTAGTTTATGCGTTAGTCTCATTAGATTCACCAAATGAATGCTTAATAGGGATGTTGTGGCTATCCATTTGTCCGTCTGCATGTTTCATCGTCCAAGAACTTTGATGAAATTCAACGTAATGAAGTCTACACTAAGATTTCTTCAGCGAATGAATTTCGATCATAATCTGGAATGGCTAAGTGAGGAAAGGACAGGTTTTTTATAGCAGGGGCTCGACGACCGAGGTTCGATTCCCAGCAAGGCCGGAGTATGGACTTCACATTGTCCAGACCGGCTTCGTGGCCCACCCAACCTATTCAATGGGTACCGGGAATACGTCCTCGGTGATAAACCGGCCGAGGCGTGAAGCTGATCATTCACCTCCTGGTGTCGAGGTTAACAATGTGTACAGCTACAACTCCACTCCCCCACGCCTACAAGGCGTGGTGCGTTTAAAGACTGTTTTCTGCCTCCAACACCAGGGCGATCGCCCTGAATGTGTCGCTTCCATTATCATCGTACAAATGGATGCGATGCGTTCCTCCAGAACTTTCATAACCACCTACTAGACGACACGGCATCATAACCCATAAGACTACAATCCACATTTTCACCGCCGTGAAGATATCAACATAGTACAAAAAGGATTCTTACAATAATACATCAGAATACCTGTAGTTCGCTCCTAGCGACCTCTCAAGGGACACCTACACCAGCATCAACAGAGGTAGCAACACACAAGTAACACGTTCCAGTAACACCACAGGCAGCGCCATACAACCTTCATGACGAAATAAGTCACAACATTTATTTGTGTGTTTATCTTATTTCCATATAACCCGCTTAAAACCCGCGATGTGGATTGTAATCCCACTAGGGTCATGGATGCTTGTTTGTACTTGTTTTGTGTCTTTCTCTGAAGGCAGAAATAGAAATAAGACAAAAAGATTTTGTGTGAACCATACTGCCACATCACAGACTCCTCAACATTCACAGTACATTACAGAAGTCTTAATTATTGTTCTGCTAAATTAAACTGATTTTCAAACAGAAGAAACTTGTAAAATTCGATAAATTTAATTTCATATTCACTTTTTTCAAGGGACGTAAGGAAATGTTCTCATGTGTCTACTGGCCTTTGAAGTTATTCTTCCTCCGCAAGATTTCGCCTTAGGCAGTGTTTCAAATTCTGCCTATTCCACGCAAATGACAAGCGAATTCATGAAAAGAAAAGAAATCCTACTCTTGTTTGCATTCTTTGCCTTCAAGTGCGGTGCGTTTGACAATGATTTTGTAAAGACAAAGCTATGAGCAATTATTTCATATTAAGGAAACGAATACTCACAGCCAACAGTAAATACTTATATCTGAATTATTGGAAAATATGTCGTCAACATTTCTTTCTTAAACTGAACATAAAAGATTCCCTTTATCTTTCTTTAATCAAATTCAAGAAGTATTTATATTCTTATAAACAAAGAACATAATCTGAGATTACCAGAAGTGATAGTACCATTAGTTCCAAACTAAAAAGAAAAAACAATCATTGACGTCATTATTTTTCGACATAATTTAAAGAGTATCTGAAATCAATGTCAGTTCTGTGCGATAAAATGTTCTCTTCCCAAGAAGTACGGGACATTAATGCATAACTGTGTGTAAATGTATATTTGCGTGTCCCGTCTGTTCGTTTAATCTCCGAAAATAACCCTCGAATATCTCCACAATTAAGCATTGAAGACTGAACTAAATATGTCGGGAATAATTCTAATTCATCTTCATCGGACACAAGTTACATTAATCTTAACTGGGTACATATAACATCTATAAAATGTATAATCACACAGAAATATATGTTTAACTGCAATATACTTTTTATTTCAAGAAATATTCTACGTACACTTAACTAAACACGTGGAAAAAAAATTCTAGATCCAAGTCCAGTTGTTTACTGAGGTATAAACAGGACGTAGCGTGAAGCTAACTACTCACATCCATTTAGCTGTTTATGTGTGAAGGTATACCTGGAAACCACGAATAATCAACAGAGTCAGTATCACAGCCGAGGCTTAAACCAGGAATTCCTTGAATACGGATCTAGTGCGCTAAAACCAAACCACGGATCGATTCTGAATTCACAGAAGATATCGACATTAAGTCGCCTGTGTTTTGCTGGAGGAATTCTGTCCGTCGTACCTCGTAGCGTCCTACGTCTGATACCGTCTGTCACTCAGCGTGGCGTGACTTGACGTGACGTATCGGCACAGCAGACGTGTAGTGTTACTGCCTGTTCGTCTGTTTGTTTGTTTGGGGAATAAAGGTCGACAGAGAGCAGAGTTACTTCTTCTACATGTTTGTTTACAAACTTCAGCAGCCTTTAGTATTGATGTTAATGCGTGGTCGTGTGATTCTTGTACTTAGTGAGGCGCGTTCCTTTGAAATCTGCTAAGTGATTCAAGCCGTAACCGAGTGATTAACATTCCAGCTTTAAATTCCAGAAATCTTGGACTTAAAACTCGCCCGGAAGGCTGGCGAAGTAGAGATTTTATTGGTTTTCCTTAGTCCATCCAGGCAAATTCAGGGATGGTACCACTTGTCAATCTATCCTTCGACGTTACATATTCTGGGCTGTTGAAAGCGACTTTAAATAAACAACGTGAAACTGAAGACCGATGATTATGCATAAAATATCTGCCCAAATGTGTCTGAGAGTCATGCCTGGCTACCCGTCTTCTCAGTAATGACGCTACATGGTAGAATGTTCCGTTTTAAAGTGCTGCTACCATTAGGCGGCGTTTATACGTACTTCCAAGGGATATAAATGCGCGGAGAGAATAAATACAAGTAAGAAAAGGGCGAGTTATGAAGCCAGAAAAAAATCCTCGTTGAATTTCAACGGTACTTTTCCGCAGGTATTACACATTAGCTCAAAAACGATCATGTGAAAAATTATATAAATGGAATGAATAAAGACAAGTGACAGAAGATAGAATTATATATACCATAGGCAAAGAGTAGGACGAAAAACAAGAAGACACTAATTAGAGGATTGGGAGGCCCTTGCAGGTATTAAGATACATAATCTGTGAAGAGAAGGAGAAGAAGATGAAAACGAATAGAATGTCATTTCGTCTTCTGGCAAAACCATAATAAGACAGTTGCCAGATGGGTAAAAGGAAAACAGCGCCAATCCTGGGCTATAAAGCCCACTAAAACGTCTTGTTGCTTCATCCAGCACGTTGACTTACATCGACACTCCTAAAGCAGGCATAAATTTGGATGTACTGTCTTCCTCTATCCGTTTATATCCTTGTTTCTTCATACATTTTACCTTGTTTCAACTGAGCAAAGACACAATAAAAAATGAAAGAAGACGAAAGAATGTTTGTCAAATGCGATAAACATCACCATAAATTAGTGGAATGTCTAGAGCCGGGCAAGTTAAAGTTTCAAGCTTATAAGGTTTCAGGTCATTGCTACACATGGCATTGAATATTCCTAACCATATGTTATTTTTGAAAAATAATCGTTGAACACAGAGCGTTGTGATGCGCGTTGAACAGGTTTGGGCGCCATTGAAAGCCTTACCCGACACCTGTCTCAATTTATTTTGAGTCTAACATAAGATATTTCATAGGATATTGACTGCTGTTCTGGTGTTAGAGCAAGAACAACAACAACAACAACAACAACAAAACATTCGTCTTCACAGATCTCCAATCCCTCAACTTGAAGTCAACTAATTGTATAGCAGTAAAACCCGCTAATAATCAAAGCCCGCCATTGGATACTAAACCGGGCCAGTTCCAACTGTTTAATTCACCGGTGCCAAGTTAAAGTGGAATCGGATTAGACGTTAACGAAACGAAAGGCAATTTCCGGAAAGTCCTCACAATCAGGTTTGTCCCAAACGCCTACATGGCGTATAGTGGGACAAACTTTACTTTACTTTACTTATATATATATATATATATAATTTAAACTTAAACTTGAAGGTGAAGTGGTATTTCAGTAAAATGACAGGTGACATGATATATACGTTACAAAATACTTCTGTTGTAATTTTTGGACCTCATATACCTTTCTCTCGAACCGGCGAATTATACTGACAACCTACAGCATTACCCAAATATAGAACTGGCGAATATTACTTTTTGAAAGTTTATACTGAAAAATAACAGTCATCTTATATACAATGCCTCATAATTTAATGTTGAAAAATATAAAGCGTTATATGCAATTACAGCAATTTCACAAAATTTACTGTACATTATATAAACACGCTTGAAAAATATCGATCTATTAAAATATTTGTTGATATCTCGTAAAATAAACGGACGGGTTTGAATACATAAAACCAATTTTCCGGAGGTATTTGGAAGAAAGATGTTCACTTTTAGTAGAGCAAGCAGGGTAGAATTTTTTGAGTAAGGAGTTGAAGTTTAAAACTTCAGTTAATTCCGTGTTTTCGTGGGATATGCAATGTTGTTAGACGGCGTGAAGCCGCCACTCACTTTAGTGAATGTAGTTCATGGCGTGGTGCTTCAGGCAGAGACAACTTCGCTTTGCTTTTACCTGAGAGAGATAAACTGTCCCCAGCGTAAAACGACAGAACGCTTTCTTCTTTCCCTGATCCACAAGCAGCGGTTTAATACAAAGCATAAAGATATATTAGTAATACGTTACATAACACGAGCATTGCCAACTGGTGGGATTGTTAATTTCACATTTTACTTGGAGAATACTGTCGCCTTCTGCTTGTGATTAACATGTTAGTACTGTATTAATATGGAATTACACAAGCTATTTAAATATGCTTGATAATCATCAACATAAGCTATGTATTTTAAGGTATTAATTTTGTAGAAAATTAAACCACTACCTCGTAAACTTTTTTCAGTTCTCTCTAACCCGAAATGTTGTTGTCAAAGATTTTGTCTCATTAATTATCGAATTTTTATTATATATATCCAATCCAATAAAATATAAACTTTATATGCTGTGCCGTTCCTTTCTATATCAGAGTTGATTTTCCCCTTAAAATTTGGATTGATTCATTGTAAATTCCACCTCCCCGATGTTACATTTCTCTGTTTTCTTTTCACTAATGTGATAATCACCCTGGAACAGGGCAGTTAAATAAATCAACATGTCACAAGTGCTTTAATTTGAAGCCGTTCCATCCATACATTAACGATGTACCGTAGCCTGTAGCTTACATAGGCTATACCTTCGACACAAAAACAACATAATATCACAGAAGTTTATTAATGAATATGATTGAAAAATTATATGTTAAATCATATTTTTCGTACTTCTTTTCACCGAACCGACACCCTTCCCCCGAAGCCCCTCCTATCCTGTTATATATTGTATCCATAAACAATAATTAAAGACTGTAATGCAGTGAGCGAATGGAACAGGCTATTGATAACCCAAGCATCGATCAGAATATAAGAACCAGTTCGAGAGGGGAATCACATATGAATATGGATAAGTCTGGGTGCCATTGGTAGGCTTGAACATCAGGCTGGGCCAAATCTGCCCTCAGACAGCAGAACGAATGTTATATTTGCCCTGTAACTAGTAAGTAATTCTTTACTGTTATTTATATCTATCAATCAGAGGTAATACGCTGTAAGTTTGAAAGGCTTTACATGGCGTCAGATAAGTAAATAACAGGTAACCTGACTTCAGTAGTAAACAGTGTGAGGAAGAGATGACAGAAAAAGCCTCATGAACTGTGTTATTAAGAGATGATTCATGGTGACGTAAAATAGTATGCAAAGTACATACCTTTCACGCCTTCGCCATCGCTGAATTGCTACTTATAATTTACAGTTGTTACTAAGGTATGTTTTGTACGTACGCCCTCTTTCAAGTGTGTCCTGGCTTTATGACGACATACAGCGCAGCGTAATGTTCACGTAATTTGGGTATGTTCGTTCGTACGTGGTCACTGTGACTGCTAATGTTCATAGTTTAATTTTCCAGCTTTACTGCAAACTTTCACAGCGGCTTCTTTGCGTGACAAATGAACTTGATTCTGAAATGATGTCATTACAGTAGGCGAAGGAAAAATGCTCGTATTTGGGAGGATTAAAGACGTCGGGTATTTCCTTCTTATATCGTTTCTTTGTCTACGAGATAAATGCAGCCGAAGAAGGAAGCTAGATAGTTAACTGTTAGCAGACTGACAGAAAATATTGCAAGTTGAAATGAAAACATAACGAAACAGAACCGGAATAGGAACACAAATAATGTAGTAGTCTTGAACTAGTATCATGGACTAGTCCTTGAAAAGCTAATAGTCGCTCAATCAGCCTATGGAATTCGAAAGTTCACTAAAGTGTTCGCAAGAGCTAACCAATGGTCCTTATCTGGATGCTGATATCAAACTACTTATTTTATATTCGTTCTAACATTATCCTCCCATCTATGTCGAGGTCTTGCAAGTGGTATTTTCCTTTGAGATTGTGAGACAAAAATGTAATAAAAAAGAACAGCGTAAGAAGTAAATAAATGGAAAGAAATTAATTAATAAACAGACCAGTCGAAATATATAAACAAATACACAAGTAAGAAAAATAGTATATAAATATGTGTAATTTAACAGCAAAGTAGCATTAATGATTCTTGATTTTGTCCGAAAATAAACGAGGCGCCTATTGTGCAATATTTACGTAATTAGAATCAAGGGTCTATATTAAACTTAAACCTGTCCCAAACATATAAATAGTTTCCTTGAAATTTCGTTACAAGCACATTTTACTGTATTTTGAAACCTTGTATTTTAAGTAAAAAAAATTGAATATAACCGTCTTCTGGGATGTTGCACCATGTAGCCCTTTAGAAGATCACTGACGTAAGATTTGAGGTTTTCACAGCGGTGATCTTGAAGATTTCTGTCTTCTGGGTTATTGGGCTGTGTAGTCTGGTCGATGTTAACCAATGTTTCAGAGGTAATACTGCCTCCGTCTTCAGGGCGGTGAGTATGAAGATCACTGACGTTTCAGTGTACTCATCTCCATGGCAATGGAGGCAGGAAACACCTCTGAAACGTCGGTAAAACTCTTCCAGGCTATACAGCACAACAACCCAGAAGACAACCATCTTCATGATTGCCGCCGTGAGAACCTGAAATCTAAAGAAAATCAATTATGACTGTGGGTTAATAACGAATCTCGCATAATTGTTCTCAGTTCGACCGGAACGAGAGAATCTTGAGGGGTAGCTTGGTCAGGTTTTTTAAAAAAGGATTCACTACGAACGTTAGGGTACAGCAATGTGTACGAGGTTTCCTATACAAGAAAGATGGGACACGTACTGTCTCATGAATGAGACTGTAACGTGTTACAAACGAGACCCAAATAGTTACATAATACAAGCTCCTCGACTCTCTTCCCAACTGGCCTACCTAAACAGAATAGCAGGGGTGTAGAAAAAAACACAGTGGGTTTAAAATTAATTTCACTCATGCCGGTGGTGTTTGTAGGCGAAATAATTCGTTCGTGGCATTGTGGATTTAATGACACTATCACTAACATTGTAAGTGTATGTAACAAGCCACTACGTCAGCCTAACATGTCAGGTTTCAATTATTCGTCAGTTACCCTCAAGAAACCAAAATACTTCTTTGGTGAGCATGTTGTCCTACATTTGCCTAAATGTAAAAAGAAATAAATAAAATTTGTACGTATTTTTTAAAGATTTTCTACATACTTAGTCAGTGAGCTTCCATCTAATAGCACTATTATTGGTTCCGCCTCACAAGTTCGCAATACCACCCACTTTATAACAGCGAGTAGAATACGGCCAAGATGGATGGGATGACCTCCTACGGCATGAAATTCATACTGATAGTCACAAGACCAGGTCAGTTTCGGTCTATTATAACAATGACAATCTTACTTTTGTATATAAAGACAGACGGACACACGCAAATCGTTAATAGGGTCCAAATAATTATAAAATACATTTCAGCGGATTAGTGTACGTCAGGTATGTGTTTTGTACACACTGATTACAAGAAAAGTGAATTGTAAAGTATGCTTCTCGCCGAGTGAGGTCACGGGGTCAATAACGTAAGATCCATTAGACGCATATCAATTTTGAGAAGAAAAATGTGGTAAATACTCTACACATCCCGAAATAAAACGTTTAACATGTTCGATACCGGACTCCAACATTGTTCGTCAGGATGCATCCTGAAGACGAAACACAGGAAGAAACAATCAGATTAGGAAAACCAAAAGCATGTACCAAGATAGTATTTTCGCTTCAAATATGAAATTTCCATTTAAGAAACAAATTATATACGGAAATCAATAAAATTTCTGTCTGAAGCACTAAATTCTTATTTCGACAGAGTATAAACAGGAGTGGAGATGAACTAAGAGTGTTACCTGAGGCACCATAATTTCTAGCCTTCCTGTAGTTTTAGCACAAAGCCTTCAATGCAATACAGAATACCAAGACAAGAAGACATGGATTGTAAAGTCACCCGAGTTTTAGACACAGCACGAGCAAAGCAAATGAAGAAAGAGTATGCCCACGAGAAGAACTAAGTTGGCGACAGAGGAAGAAAACGGCTAACTTCGCAGACACCTTGTTACATACAAAGAAGATTCCAAGGGAGAACATCAAGAAGAAGACAAGAATGAACGTCCATCAGGAGTTTTGAAGAGAGAAGCACGAACTTGAATTGAGTGACGGTGACGCCCAGCGATAAAGGCAAAGGGAGGGACAGATGGAGATTGGAAGGAAGGATGAAGCAGGCAAGATCAAGATCAAGAGGAGGAGGATGGGTGCACTGGTGCTAGGATGACAAAGCAGGAACCGCTTGTACCCTTAAAGCCCTTTCTACTCTTGCGAGCTGAAGAACCGCCAATCACTTGAAGTGGAGCCTTGCCTCTGTGGCTAATCTCTCCGGAGAGCCTGATTGAATGGAGCAGACTGAAATAAAAGATCAGAGAGCAAGGAACTTAACTACCTTGTAATTGGAAATTAAACAATACGAGACAAACGCAGTTCGAAGTATTCTTATTTTGTTTTCTGTGTTTATAGAATTCTCAAGCAAGAGAAGATCCGGACATAAGCATTAAAATTCTATCAAAACGTATGTTACAAAAATGAATTATGAAGAGAAGTACAGGATTTAGGTGGCTTAGGATACGGCAGAATGTTGAGCTCTATGATATGAGTTGTGACCCCTCGGAATTCTTGGACATGCCCCTTCGTCTACTAGTTTTTTTAAAAAAAATACTAGCAAACGACGTTTCGGAACCTGACTCTGCTTTCGCCAACAGAAGAAACGTAGAGCCTAGTATGTTTGGTCCAGTGAAAAGAGCTAATCTAATGAGGTGAAAACGACAGATTTCCCCTGTGCCCAAGCTCCAATTAATAAAGACGTATAAGAGACGTGGAGGTAAAGCTCGAAATTACAGGTATCGGTACTACACAGACGCTAATGTTCAATATCAGGTTCTCCGTGCGCACGAAAACAAGCCTGGGGAGTCAGTATAACGCAAACTGGAGAAGCCTACACACATTTCCAGTCCTGTGCATGATACGTGAGGCATCAGCGCTCTTTGAATTCTACTTTTTATGTGGGTTTTACTGTTGTCGCCTTATTGTTAACATCTGCTAAGAGGTTATTCAGTCTACGGTTCAGTAGCTAATTTCAGCCAGATGGCACACCACGAAGAAGAAAAGGAATAACCCCGTTACGAGGGACAGCATCACGACGCAATGTGCGATAGACGTACAGACCAAAAGAGGATATCGATGTTAGACTTCTGGGTTATAACGTCGTGTGAACATGTTGCCCCAATTTTGGCCCGGCTCTTGTAAACCTTTGGGTTCCACAAGGCCTGTTCTCGACAGAGTAACTCGCAGACCATTTTCAGTGAACCTTCTGTGACTGTCCTCAGTATCCAAGGGACAATTCCGAGATAGTACAGTACAGTAGAACACGATCGCTACTTTCCACACACCCACCTATCCACAAGGAAGGTAGACACCAACGTTTCGGAGGAACATATGACCTCCATCTTTAGGGCTGAATTTCACACGGCCTTCTGGGTTTTATCTCTCGGAAGACCAACATCAACAGCTTCACTGCTGTGAGACCCTCAAAGCACAAAATGGGACCGATGAAACTGACACAGCAGTGGTACTTCTAAAACAAATACGTGGCTAAAGACGTGTATTTTAATTTTCAACATATAGGTGCACATTTGGTACTCTCTTCTCTCACTCCCCGTGGCAACAGTTATTAAAGTTCTGGATTCTGCGGTGGGCTGGACGAACGAGAAAAAGAATTATTTTGTTCTGCTGCAAAAATATACTGGCCACGAAACTCCATGGAGGCGGCGGTGTTGGTTTGGGTTGATAAATGTGGACGGTATTGTCAAGGGGTGGAGAACGAAAAGAAGAGGGAGACAGACCTCCTGCCCCCCCCCCACATTGCAAAAGTGACAGAACACAATATCAATCCATAAATCAAAAGGAGATAGATAAATCCAATGGCTCCCGAAACTTTGTGTGCTGTATATTTGAAAGGGGGCATGTTTTTTTTTTCGGGAGGGGGGGGGAGATGCCTTTGGCCTATTTTTTCCACCGCCTTCCTCACTCTTCTCTTCAGAAATTGAAGTTTTGATGGACGGCCATCCTGACAGGCGGGTCAGGAGTGACATGC
>NW_019060165.1:117704-146603 GCF_000696155.1 Zootermopsis nevadensis | reverse complement strand
CTTCAAAGTGCCTATGTTATGACCCATGCAATGCTTAATGACTTAAAAATGTTTAGAGAAAAATGACAGTGATCTAGTGTAATTCACTATATCAGAATTAGCCCTTAATACTGAGGAAAATAACTCAAAATGGACTGTAACTAACAAAAACAATCCTTGAGAACCTAACAGTCACCAGGCTAAGTAGTAACCGGAAGTTCAAAATCGTGTTCACAAAAGCCCGGCAAACATTAGATCCGAACACTCTCCGAGCAGACTAAATCTTTATCACTAAACCGATCAGATCCGTCATATGAGATTAGGCAGTGTATGTAGAAAAGCAACAACTCAGCACAAGTGATGAGTTCAAAACAAAATCATCTCCCGACCGGCACCATGGAATGTCAGATGACTCGGTGCATTTCTTTCATACGCCGACCGACCTCTGTCATCACCTCACCCCACGTGCCCCGGTTTCACTTACAAAATTCTGAGGGACCACAACGCGTGAAGAAATCGGTCTAATCTCTTTGTTAATCAACAGAAACATTTTCAGTCAACAGCACTGTACCAATTTATTTGGACCTGTGAATATACAAGGGAAATATAGGGCTAAACACACGCCTAAGCACCACGCCATGATAGCAGAAACGGATGTAAAACTGCACGCGTTCTAAACGTCGTTACCAGATGAAATGAGACGAGCAGTAAGCTATGAATTCTGGTAGTCACTGGGTTGCAGCCTTCGTGGAACCCATTGCCTGTCTGGTCAGTGTGCAAAATTGTTCTTTTGGACGTTGTCCACAGCCTCCATCATACAATTAAGCCGTTTCGAAACATGGATTCTGCCTTCATCATCAGATAGAAACGAGGGACTAGAATACAAAGCCTATCAGCTGGGCCCTCTGGTTCAGCTAGTCCAAGACCTGGACCAGCTTTCAAAAACGTCGTAATTTTATTACTTAGACGATGGACAAAGTCAAAAAGAATAAATTTACACATTATATTGCATCAACGTAAAAAAACCTTCAAAACATAAAAAATCACTGCCCTTGGAAAACGGATAAGTCATTCGATTTATAGACCTATTATTTCATATGCCCTCAAGCATATTTTTTTATTACGAATCGTCGGTGCTGATGATATATGAAGTATTCGATTTAAATATCACATAAATGCGCTGATTCTTACACCGTACATAAATATACTTTGCTTGGAGTGCTAGTAATAATTAGATTAGTAGACTGTTAGACGAATAAAGTATCGGTACTTCCGTCAGAAAAGATTTCTAACCACAAAACCTCAAATCTTACATTTCTAACCACACATTAAAACAACCTGAAAATTAGAACTCTTGCTGTTATTATTCTATTGTTTTGCCCACCAACTTAATTGAGGAACTTCATTCTCTTTCGATTCCTCTGAATGACGCGGTTAATTCGGTGTCTGCCTTCTGCTCTCCTGACAGTTGGTACTGCAACATTAATTGTTCATGGATGACCGTGTCTTTGAGACTGGGTTCTCATCCTGTGTTAATTTACTTTCATGCGTATTATATTCTGATCTGAGCAGCTGTCCGGATTTTCAACAGCGAAGTTACAAGTCGACAATGATATTTGTTGCATTTTATCTTGAAAAAATAAATGCTGAATGGCTCAAATTAACAGAAAACAGTCAGTAGGACGAACATTTCTGTCTTCTGGGTTGTTGCGCTGTGTAGTCTGGTCGATGTTTACCAACGTTTCAGAGGTCATATTGCCTCTGTCATCAGGGCGATGAACCAGACTACTCAACGCAACAACCCAGAAGAGACAAATCTTCATACTCACCGCTGTGAAAACCTCAAATCATACAGTCAGTAGGACCATAGGAATAAAGATGGCTGTCTTCTGGGTTGTTGTACCGTGTAGTCTGTTAGAAGTTCACCGACGTTTCAGAGGTCCTTGCTGCCTCCATCATCGGTAAACTTCTACCAGACTACAAAGCGCAACAACTCAGAAGACAGCCATCTTCAGACTCAACTCCGTGAAAACCTCAAATCCTACCACAGAAATAGCTAATTCCACGGAAAGGATCTTTCTTGAAAAGCAAATTATCACTATTAGTCAAGATATTCGTGGAAAATTAATTACCGTGTTCACAAGACCCCGGCACTACCTCCTATCCTGGGCCAGTTGAATCCATTCCACACTTTCACTTCCTATTTTCTTTAAGATAAAGCATACGACTCCTAAATCGTCTTCTCTTCAGGTTTCCTGACTAAAACAATGCATTCGCTTCTCATGTCTGAAATCAATCTAAACATCCTTCAAGGAATTACCCCGAACCAACTAATACAGTGCATTGACTGATGAAGTTAAACGAACTGTCACTTTCCGGGTCCGGCTCGAACTGCATGATAGCCTGTCGTATCCTTTAGTTTATTATTTGCCTCCCATGAGTTAGTCTGAATTCCTTCACGGTTGAATACTAAAGCAAGAAAGAACAAAATAATACATAGAAAACTAGTGAAGAAATAAAGACAAGTGCTATCATCACGTACACTCTTGGGCAATTACGGCTCACCAGATGAACGTGAGGGCGTCGCTCTATCGCACAAAACATGTAACAAAAACGAGATAATTGTTGGTTATGTGACCGTTCGGACTATACAGTCGCGGGCATAAACAGGGAAACAAATGAATCTCTTCAGGTGCTGATCGTCTTCCTTTACCACATATTCCTGTTTTCAGCTGACCGAGCGAATCGAACCGTTGTTATCGAATCTCTCCCAGATTAATCGACATGCCTATTCGCAGTCTTCCTAAGTCTTCCCATATGGGGTCAGACAATTCAATGGGCCACGGCCGCTTTTTCACTCGAGCCTAACATAGCGACTGAGTAACTACATGTCGCGCATAGTACTCGGAATATCTCCAGTTCAAACCTCAACTCGATGACGGGCTATCCTGATAAAATTTAGCACAGTTTTCCTCAGTCTCTCCAGATTAATACCGGCATAACACCTTACGTAATGTCACAACGGCGTCCTTCCATATTCTTTCCAATTCGATATTCATCGTGTCAGTCGTTGATACACGCACTGAGCTGCTGATAATGTCCGAGAATATAGAAAAAAAGGTCTCATTCCACGTTGAATAACAATACTTCTTATGTCATTCAATGTCCTAGAGCTGTGATTCTCGACCGGGAGGCAGAAGACAGAAATCTTTGCATTTACCAGGGAGAGAAGTCGGGCCTTCCATCCCGAAGGCAGTCACAGTGTCGACTTAATCTCATCGCTCACGTTATTACATTAAGGACCAAAAGAGCCAATATATTTAAAAAGCAGTGTAGCCTCATATCAGCAGTCCCCATGCTTCTTTCATTACTTATAAATTGTATACACTCTGTGAGGCACAGCTTGCTAAATGGCCTTTCCTTCATTTTGGAGTGTATTCACGAAGTTCAAATTCTTGCCTGAACCCTGCAAGTCATAGACAACAAACTAGCCCGCATTACAAAAACTCCCTAACCTGGCATTCAACGCAACAAAGCCTTTTTTTTTACCTTCTGGAGTATTGGCGAGTCCGACTGACCATACCACCTAACACATTAATCACTTCATTTTGCTGTTATTTGAGGGGAAAAATATATGTGTAGGTAGAGGTGACCAGCTTTGGCGTCTGAGTGAAGAAAGATTAGCAGGGCCGAACACGCGGAATGTGCGGGCTGAAGCAATATCATCATCTGAGGGGAAATTCCTGCAACAAACAGGATCCGTAGGACCTACGTGCAGGATAACATGCTTTTGTCGTTCCTGTTCGTGATGGCGCAAGGGGTGGTAGGATGGATGGAAGTGGTGGAAGGGGAGGAACAATTTTTATTTATGGGCAACTTTTCTACCGCTGGCTGACCAACATAGTTTATGTCTGTCTATGTCACCCGGCGTCCAGACTCGTCCTCTATCCACGCCCTGTATCCTCTCTTTAGCATTCTTTTTGTGGGAGGGATCAAGTCACTCTCCAAAATCTGTTGGGATAGAAGCATTACCAAATACACATATTTTTGGCTTTCAAAATTCGTGAACATTCTCGGAATAATATACAAACCGCCGAGGTTGCCAAAACGCGTGTAAAACTAATCTACACGAACTAAAACTGTACAGGAAGGCATCATCATACATAACAGATTCCCCTGTTTCCAAGCATCAAGCGAAAAAAGAGGCGTGAATTAAAATCTCAAAGCATTTTAGACCTCGACGGCCGAAAAAGCGAAAAATGTAGAAAGAATGACAGAAGAAATAATTGAGACACAGTAAAAGTAATGTCCCTGTTGCCTAACCAAGCGCCAAGCCAGAGTGAACAATCCCGACTGGTCAACTGAAGTATCCGACAAAACAAAATATTAATTTTTGATGCATGTAAGTGGCATGGTTAATAACATCCATCCTGTGGGTTCTACAGTTCTTCGGCGGGCCTTGGCCTCCTCCGATGTGGGAGTTTACTACATCTATTTAGATATTTGGTAGGACTCCTTGGACGAGTGATCAGCGCGTCGCAAATGGTTAATACGATTAGAAAATCTACTCTTTTGCAGTACACTGATATTCCAAAGGTCTTCTACACGTCACGTCACATGTGCCGTTGTTGCACTGTCACTTGAGGTCATTGTTGAGCAATAATGTTTCAACGATGCGGGGCGTTGTTGAACAAATGCGATCCAAGGTTATTGTTGATCAACAATGCTTTCCAGCAATGGGACCACGAGCCCATTGTTGCACAATGACCTTGATTATGTATGTTGCCTACCTCTTAGGAAACCCTTAAAATGGCAGGCACAGACGAGCCCTCAAAGCGTTCTTCGCTCACGCTAGAGCGTGAAAAACATCTAAAAATGATTATAGCTAAAATGGCTGCTACGTAACATATCCGTTGCAAGACAAAGGCAGTAATCTGTTACCAGAGATGCAATGACCCAGCTCAAGGTCTCATCCAATCTCTTACATTTCCCACTTTGATTTGAGATGCGCATCTATATAACAGGAGTCTAGCCTAGAACACAAAGGAAGACAATGCCCAAGTCAGTTATATTCCGAGACGCTACATGACCTGGCCAGCGTAGCAGTCTTCTTGTGTCTCATGTTGTCACCACTGAGTTACTAAAAACGCTAACTCTGGTGAGTCTTCCCCACCCGCGAGCCAGCCAGCAGATAAATCAGTTGCAAGTCAGCCAGATTTCAAGGCGGGAGGATTCGACGAGGCACTGGGGAACTCCTCGACGATGATACTGTTGCGACAGTGTTTGGAAACAAGGCGCAGAGCTCCAGGTTCGTGAGTTGGAAGAGAGAAAGAGAGACAGACAAGTGTGGAACGAAAGGTGGACTAAGATCTAACATACAAGTGGTCCAGTGGTTAGGGACTTGGTATCGTATTCAAAAGGTACCATGTTCGAACCCAACCGTTACCAAGAGCATTACAAATAAATGGGAATAACAACAAATTCTGTTAGTACAATGTTAAACAATAATATGAAGGCTTTAAATTCAAATCCCGAAACGTCGTGTTTATTGTGTTTCGACCGAGGAGGCGCGTGGAGTCTACACCAATTCACTCAGGAGAGGGAAAGTGAGGGGGGGTGGGGTGGAGAAGACGCTGTAGGCTAAGTCGTTAATTACTGAACACACAACTAGACCGAGTGAGAGATCAAGCAGAGTTAAATGCAACTGTCAATTTCAAATTCGAATACTAGCACAATGATCTCGAAGCAACAGCCCTGGGTGGGAAATAAGTGAAGTATATATATAACCTGCTAGCCGAAGCTAATGGCACATTTATGTTAAGGACTGTAGCTCAATCTATAACATTCCCTGCTATCATCTTCCCACTCTTAAGGCCCAGATTACTCCGAATCTCAAATAAAACAAACACTTCTGCTACTAATCCAATCAAACAAAAAAGTGTTAAAATAATTTAACGCCCTGCGCTTTTTCATGCACATTTTAAATTGTTTTATATTTTTCGCACAAAATGCATTAAATACAGACTATAGTGTAAGGTCATGATGTCTGTTCCTCACTCCGTCAGCCTGCTAGCTTGTCACCTCCGATAATCTTCGCCGGAGAGCAAGGAAATTTTTGATTGACAGATCTACATTAAATTTGTAAGGACAATCTAACTTCAGCTCGTATTTGTCTAATATAACACCTGCATTATGTGAAGAAAATCGAATTCCATCATTTTTTAAGATCGCCCCGATAATGGAAGCAGCAAGCACCTCTGAAAAGTCGGTAAACCCCCCCAGACTACAAGGCGTAACATCCAAAAATACGGTTATCTTAACAGTCACTACGGCGGGAACCTGAAATCTCATCCATTATTCTTTTTCAAAATTCGATCTTCGTACAAAGGAACAGAGACTATACAATAATGACCTCATGTATGACCTGTAACTTTCAATCTGAAACATTTTTCGATATAGGGAGCCCTTAATACGACGATACAAACATCATTTACGATCTTACAATGTGACTACCTCTGTAACTATTAATTTTATCTACAATAAATTAACATGAAGGTGAATAACATATACAAAATCTAAAAGAATGCACATCGAAAATATGTGTGCTTCAGTGATGCACATCTTCGAGTAAGCTCTTCGGCCAAAAGAGTTTCGCGGTCCATAGTTTGGGACACACCGCTCAAACATGGTGGCAAGAAAACGAGTCAGAGAGGAACGAGTTTAGCCAAGAGGCCTGTCATGGTGTAAAGGAAATGCTAATACTGACATCTTGGTTGGAAAGTTTACATCGACAGCTTCATGATAATGACGACACGATGACGAACTTCAGCTTCTAATTTCCTGTTTGGTTTCTTTGATGTTTTGACCATTAGCCAGCCATCTCAAGTTCCAACAAACAACAATAATAAATTTACAGGGAAACATTTCTATAACTTACCACACTGTGTTAAGAGACAGCCAATGACGTACGTAGTTGACCACCTTACTTACCTGAAACAAACACAACCAATTAGCCAATTAAATTCTTTAATAGATTAAACATTTTAGATGTGTAACCTTGTCATAATATTTTTACCTCATAATGTGAAGCAGTTAATCTTGTGCACTAACCATTTCGATAGTTCGTGTGATTTAGAGTGTCGCTTATTAAAACTCTCGACATGACCTAATGCAGTACCTACATGACGTAACCTACCTGGGATTCGTGAGTAGGCGTCTACATATTTAGTTAAAATAACAACCTACTACTGCAGAATTAAAACTGCTTGTTCACTATTCAGTTAATGGTAGACCTAGTAATCTTTGAAGGATAAAACTTTATAGCCTTTTTTCAAGAAACATATTTAGTGAAATCACCACGACACAGGCTACAGAGGGAAATGGAATTATGTAACGATCAGTCATCGCGAGCAGGAACAAGACAGACACTGGAGGAATGAAACACCAATAACAGAAGAATAGTAAGCAGAAATGAAGGAAGAGGATGTGAAAAAACGAAGACACAGAAAGAGAAGAAGGAGAGAATAAGGAAAAAAGATAATAATGAGACATATCAGGAGGGCACGGAAAATGATAGAGATATGGTTGAAGAATAGGGGAACAATAAGACACGGTGGGAGTAAAAACATGATGATGATGATGATGATGATAATAATAAAATTATATAATACATTTGGCACTTGCTAAAAACTATATGGATCCCGGAAATAGCTGCTGCCCTATGTACCTTAGGGACAAGATCTGTCTCGGGTACATGGAAGTACATACCCCATAAAGTGGTGAATAGATGGGATAATAATAATAAGAAGAAGAAGAATAGAAAAAGGAGGAAGCGGAGGCAAGGCGTTTCGGTTCATTTCCCGTACCACAACGCCATTCCCCTCTATTCGTATTTTATGTGGTACAAGATACATATCTTGGGTTACATCACGACTAGACACAAGCAGTTTCACCACACCCCATCACTACTACTACTTCAATAACATCACCAATTTCATTTTAAGTCGAGCGACCGACAAACAATTCGAAATTGCTGCGTTACTTGCCACGTTTCGTGACGAATATCACTTTAACAAAATAACAGGATTCAAGGCAAAAACATGGACACTTCTGTTTCCTTGATATGAATTCGGTTTCAATCACTCACGAACACAGAAACACACAGGCCTATACGCTCTCATCTGTACGCTGAACTACCACAGCAACTTCATGATACAATCTCCGACGAGTAGATGACAAAGGAGATCGAGAGATTCTCTGAATGTGACTGTCTTTTGGTATGTTACGCCGTGATGATGGACGTAGCAAGCACGTTTGAAACATTGGTAAACTACGAGACTACACGGTGCAACATACCAGAAGACGCTACTTCTTAGATCGCCATGGACTACATTTTTGCCTCTTCATGTTTCCTGATTTAATCTACCTTAGCATTATTATTAACTGAAGAATTAAAATTATAAAGTTTCTCACCGTGCAATTTCTTAAACTTCCTGTTACTTCATCTTTCATTGGTCTAAATATTTTCATCATCTCGTGCAGGAGTTAGTCAACCAGAACGAACAATACAAAATCCCTTCACGCAAAAAATTGTGACAAGCATCAACAAACAAAAACAGAGGATAAATACCACAAGATTCATTGGGTCACCAACCACTTTCACTTCTGATATTAAACTCAGCACACCTTTCAAGAGAAAGAGCTTCCAATATCAACTAAACAACCGGTGATGAGTAATCCGCATGCGCCAATAATAGAGTATAGTGTCTTGGAAGAGACACTGAACAATCACATGACAAGAAAACTCATGACTAATGAGTTCGAAAGGATGCGGAAGGAAGTGGACGTGGCTTAATCTGAAGGAAAAAAACATTACAGATAAAAGATTATTACAATAAGATACCTAATTCTTTAAATATTTTAATGTGATGAATATATGTAACAAAAACAAGAATACGCGGTGTGGTATGAGTTTTGTCATTAGCTGTGATACCTGCAATAAAGAGACAGCAAAACGGATGAGTTGAACAAGTGCACTTTCCGTGCTTATTTGCACTACATGGCGGTGAAGTGAATGGACAGCACGTGGTATGAATATTTCAGGATGGCTGGTCAAATACTATAGCAAATTCGGTCACAGACGACGTACAGTATCTATCGGGTGGTGAATTCCGACGGCCAAGCTTGCCAGTGTAAAGTGCTGAGTACGATGGGGGATGCCGGGTCTGGGAGGCCCATAGCTGGCCAACACCTGACGTACAGGGTAGACATGTTGGTTAACGAATGAGCTAACGAAGCAGCCGAACTAACGACTCAAGATCCCAGTAGCAAAAGCCATGCATTATGTGTGCCCCAGACAACGGACAGGGTCACCCAAAAGAAACAAAACCATGATTCGCTCTTTTAAACGCAGTAGTGACTTCATGTACGTAACACCTGGTAGGTCAGCATTTTACAAAGTGTGTTTATGGGTTTCGTACGATTCTTAGAACAAACAGCGACAGCTTCCGTAAACAGCGTTAACTCATTCATCTTTGAAGTAGGAGACGAATTTTTAAATATTTTTAGATAAACTTCGTGCTTCAACGAGTTAACAGTGTGCCTGTTCTAAAAGCAATTCGTGATGATGATACTCCAAGTGGGTTGATTCTAAATATATTTAATGACTGTCAACTACAGAGGGCTAAAGATGGTGTCCAATGGCGAACTTTTGTATTAACGGTGTTGGATGTTGAATGTTTCTGCGGGTATAGTGATACGTTAGAAGCATACTGAGAACTTCAAGACACGAAACGCACAAAGGACTGCTTATACTCTACTCCGTACCTTGCCAAATGGATTTAAATGAAATCTGGTGCTATGCTTACTCTACAATAAACATTGTGGAGTAAGTTTCATTTTGAAGATGGCTGTCTTCGATCTGTTGAGGCGTGAGCTCTTGCAGAAACTGACTCACGTTTCAGAGGTGCCTACTGCCTTCATCACCAAGGCGATCTTAAAAAAAATATAGAATTCTATTTTCTTCATCTAAAGCAGATGTCATGTTGGCCAAATTGCGAGCCGAAATTGGGTTGTACACTTCAAAAACTGACTGGAGAAGCCCACGGAGGACAGCTATATGTTCGAGACTATATCGATTCTGCCATATGAACACGCAGAACTCCCGTCAACGATGGGAGATGTATTACTTCAAGAAGTGTCAAGTTCTGTCTCAAAAAAAAAGTCTGACTTTGTTTAGGCCTATAAATGTCCACTGTCCTATTAGATAGACGTCAAACTGATCCATATTGACTCAAGTACTCGAGCGATTAATTCTCTTTTAGGGCAGCATATTCGCCACAAAGTCATTGTTTGTCATGCCATTAATTTACTAATTAATATAAATCGATCTATGCCATCAGTACTTACATTGACTCGGGCTGGCCATCGAAGGATGAATTACAAAACAGAACAGGAACCACGGAAATCAAAGTGCTGACTGATGACAACGTAAAGAGTAAAAACTGTCATTTACTGGCAATAACTTTCAAGAAAATATATAGTACAGCTGTCAAACTGGATTAATAAAGTTACTGGCTATGAGCCATTCGACACCCGTCAAGGGACGGCTTTCACTCTGCGTCAAATTGAGCTTCATGTTATTTAAGCTATATGTTTTAATGCGAACTGTCGAAAGAAAATCCTGCAGTATGTAGATGAGTCACCCTGACGATGGAGCCAGCAAGGACGTCTGAAAAGCTGGTGAACTTCCACCTGACTACACGGCAGAGCAACCCAGAAGACAGCCATTTTCGTACTCACCGCCGTGAGAACATCAAATCCTACTTCTGCTCTACGTCGTCAGTCAGTAAGGAAGAAAACATACTCGACCGATATGAACTAAAATTAAATTATACTAGCTCATTAAGCGTTAATTTTATGCAAAGAATGTTGTTTTTGTTTGTTTGTCGTCAGTCTTTAGACTGGTTTGATGCGGTCCTCCATTTTCGCCTATCTTGCGCCAATCTCTTCATTTCCACATATTTTTTGCAGCCCACATCCTCACAAATCTGCGTCACATATTCCAATCTTTGTCTCCCCCCTACAATTCTTCCCTTCAACTGTTTCTTCCATTACCAAATTAACCAATCCTGGGTGCCTCAGAATGTGTCCCACCATCCTATCTCTTCTTCTCGTAAGATTTTTCCACAGACTTCTTCCTTCGCCTATCCTGTCTAAGACCAGTTCATTTCGTACTTTATCAGTCCACTTAATTTTCAACATCTTTCTATAGCACCACATTTCAAATGATTCGATCCTTCTTCTTTCTGGCTTTCCCACTGATCTTGTTTCGCTTCCGTATAGCGCGCAAAGAATGTATAAAAACAATTAAAGTCCCGATCGTGAGGAACCACTACTTATTCAAAACCGTGTAATCAGTACTGCAGGCTTCATGAAGGCTTGCCATAAAAATGTGTTAGCGGATCCAGACATAAAAATGGTCTCTAAAACTTCGTTAACCAGGAGATAAAACTGTTCGATACTTCATAATAAAAATTCTTCCCAACTAAAACACTATAAACTACACGAGCCTAAGACAGGGTGTACACGTGCGGTCCTATCTGATTTAACGAACTTGTACAGAGCATCTTCTCGGGATTTTCTTTAAAACCAAATCAATTAAATGGGAGTGTGTGCCAGATTAATGAGCAATTACCTCTCTTAAACTCATTGTACAGATAGGAGACGAGAGACACAGGGTGAACCAACAGCGGGCGCTATAAACCGACCGGAGCCCGTATCGCCATGTCAAAGGTTCTCAAACATTTTCGTATAAAAAACATAAGTAAATTCCTTTAAAATAACACATTTTACACAGAAAATGTTCATTATGCGTATCTTCTTATCTTTCCGAATACAAGGCAAGTGTATCTCTACCAAGGCGAATGGTTATGAGACGAGAAACGAAATTAACGATGAAGATTTCTGTCTTCTGGGTCGTTGCGCTGTGTAGTCTGGTCGATGTTTACCAACGTTTCAGAGGTCATACTGCCTCCGTCATCAGGGCGATGAATCGACCAGAATACACAGCGCAACAACCCAGAAGACAGAAATCTTCATACTCACCGCTGTGAAAACCTCAAATCTTACGAAATTAACGATCTCACCACTCTATTTAACAACCAGAAACTGACATCAGCGCCCTCATCTGGATATCTACGAGTACTAGCCTTTGTCGGAATATAACTACACGGCGCTTATATTTGGAAGGACGAATGCTAATGGGATTATAATCTGCATGTCAACCATGAAACTGTAAAGACTATAAAATTAGTTACTAAAGATAAACAGAACCATAGTCAACGCTGATGGTATCAGAAGAGGCAGGTTTGTCATGCTTAAGGCAGGGGTTCTATTCCACAGCAGACTATGTGACGTTTATAGCGGACAAAATGGCATTAAGAATGAGAAAGATTATTCCGAGCATAACCGGTTGTTCTTGAAGATCATCATTCCACAAATGCACAATAATCATACTTCAAATTAAATAAAGATTAATTTAAACTTTAAGCATGGGTTGTACTAAATCGATAGAAGTCAAAATTAAAATCCCCGTGACAAATTTCAGGGTACACCCATCAAAAACTAAATTTCAACAAAATCTGTTCAGTAGCTTCAGAAATAAAACACAGAGACGGGAGAACAGACACGACATCACATTAACGGTTTACTTCATGTACTCTGTGCCAGCATCGTTTCGTAACTGTCGTGAGAATGTACCTGCATATCTCGATTCTGAGAAAAAACAATAGCAGTGAAGCACGAGAAAACGCTGACTTAATCTGATCGGATTCGCCAGTCCCTTAATACGACAGACAGTAACACAAAAACGTAAGAATTATGAACGTCCTTCTGCTTATCGGTCGGAACCAGAAACTGCTTCCTTTAACACGAACTACAGCCGTAATTAAACCCACTTGTCAATTAGTTCAAAACTTCGGATCCCAGGACACAGTCCTCTTTTTATAAAACTAATTGCTATTTTCTGTACTATTAATGGACGCAACTACTTTTCCTTGCACAACTCTTAAGAAGCAATTCCAGTATGTTTTGTATATGTGAGCAACAATTTAATTTTTATTATCTCACTGTGCGTCCACATTATATTTTATTATAACCTGTTAATTATAAAACGAATTTTTTAATATAATTCGCACAAATATATTCGTGGTGAACAATTACAAACCACGCGGCTTTACAGCCCTGAAGACCCCAACTTGACATCTTCAGCGCCATGATAACCTCAAGTCTCAGCTACTGATCCAGTGATTAACTTATTAAATAGTTAAGTTAACTACTATTAACTATGTATTGGTACTGATAAACCAAACTAAATAAGCATTTACATTATAAATTACCTATAACACTATTCAGCTCCCTGTGACTGAAACTAACAAACTCATGCATATCAAATTAATTAATTACAGATAAAAGGTTTAGTTCAACAGTTAGATTAGCATTTATTCATAACCACGATATGCAGTGTCCGCGACATCGAAGTACGAAATTAATTAATTATATCAATGGATCTGTTAATTCTGCTGGACAAAGTACTTTCGTTTCGCGAAGTTATAATGGGTAAACTATTGTTAGCATCCCTTCTTCGGATTCAGGAGATGAAAGTTCAATTATAGTTACAGGCTGATACCTGACGTGATTTTTCCTAGCCCATCCCAACAATTTCTGAGACAAAACCTTAAAATATGTGACGATCGCTTCCTCCTGAAAATATTCCAACTACTCAAGTGCAATCATCTTCCATTCGAAAATGATTTCTTAGGTAGTTGAGACCACGCAGGTTACCTTAGCTGAAGGAACAAATCACAACAGACAATTAAAACTAATCATTTCTGGTTTTTTCTAACATAAATCCTTAACTACCTTGAAACATACAAATAACTAAGGCATGCTTTTCGTAAATTCAGGTCTGAACGGAAGAGGTAATCTGTCATTTGAAGTCTTCACAGGGGTAAAGATGTCGAACATGGTATACTGTCTGTGACGTCATGTGGTTTTTTCATCACTTATCAACAATTAAGTTAGTTGGTTGCTGGAGCCTCAGACTGAAGGCAGGCATACAACATCACTGCAGAAGTTATTAAATACTTATCAGATAATTCAGAAGAAGCATATACATTAAGAGCGTTTCTTGAATACAGAGTGTCCCATAAAGATACATACACATTGTAATACTCAATATTAACCTTCGTTTACTCCATAATGTCATCATTAATAATATTACGGTACGCAGCTCAAATCATAAATTATACTCTTGTTAGATAATAACTGCCATACTGTGTCTGTTTACGCAACCTACGGTTACTACTTTCCAGTACAACATTTGTGTTACATTTCTCGGAAAGAGAGTATCTCTCTATTCAGTTCTGGTGAGAAATTGACAAACACTTAATTATACCGACTCTGACTGACCTTTCAAAACCTGTTTCTGGTCATTTTATTTGGATTAAAATGTTTCCTATGAGCTCAAATTACGTTAATAAAGAGGCTCGTTATACGAACCACCAAATTGTGTAAGTACACCAAACCAAGAAAATTACACTGGAAGTTTCTTCCCCAGAATTCATAAGCTTAATAAATACAACAGAATAATGTCACTTGTCAATAAATTAATTTCAAGCCTAAACTACGCACAAACGTGTGGTGAATATCTGAGGGAAAAGCTATTAGTGCAGCCGGACTCTTGTGACTTCTTGTAGAATTTTAAATTCTCACGGCGGTTAGTACAAAGATGGCTGTCTTCTGACTCACCAGCCTGGTAATGGAAGCAGCAAGGACCTCTGAAACGTTGGTAAACAGCGCTACAACCCATGAGACAACCATCTTCCATGTGACCACTTCATTATTTTATGTCTAAATACTATAATTTGAAGGAAGTTATTTTAAACTGTTCTGTTCTTCACCTCCTAAATCAAGAGAAATTAAAAGTATTAAGAAACAGAGGAGAGAATTAAATAAAGAAACGCTATATCCTAGCGTACCTTGTCGAAGGCAATCTGCCGGATTTGGGAAACCTGAAGGGAAGAGACCGCTGGGGAGACCTAGACGTAGATGGGAGGATAATCTCAGGCGGGATCTATGGGAGATAGGAGTTGAAGGAAACTGGAGTTTGTTGGCCCAGGACAGGGTCCGGTGGAGGGCTTTGGTTAATTCGGTGATGAACCTTCGGGTTCGGTAAGCCATCTAGTTAGTTAGTTATATCCTAGCGTAGAAGCCACAGACCAACGTATATTTACAATTTACGAAAAAACAACACTTAAATCGTTTCAGCAGCAAAGAGAAACACGGTGCACCTATGCCCGTCTCTTCCTTAAGAAGCAATGTGTGCAGAAGCTGTAACACCATATCCTACTGACCATTGCGGTACAATATGGAGGATGACCGCATCTTCTTCCACTTTTATAAGGACACAGAATATCACCTACATATCTCAGGTTGCAGAATTATAGAAAAAGCGGTGGTTGAGATCAGACGCCAGATGGCTTGTATTACTGGCGCAGCCTGGAGAAACACACACACATTTAATATATTTGTGTCCCGCCAGAGCTCATACGGTTCGGTTCATGCATCCATTTTCCAAGCTAGATAAAAATTCTATACGCCGAATTTACTCAACTTTACTGCTTTCAGGTGTACAGAGTGAAGACATAGGCCTAATGACAAAGACGGTAGTTTCAGAAAATTGAATACACAATTAAGTAGGCCAGAACATTCGGCCAATTTATTTCTGGCCAGGTCATTAAATACACCAGCTTGTATTCAAGTCCCTCTCTAAGTTAGCAACTGGCAATGTTGAACATGGCCATAAAACTGCACCATGAAATGATGAAAAGAGAACACATAAACAACGTTCTGATTCAAAGATCAAAAGAAACGGGCAATGTTTTCAATAAAGTCAGTTGTAATTTGAGATTTAACAGCGGCAGGTAGTGTTGGAGGTGAGAGGTCAGCTTCGTAGAGAAACTTAGAGACCGTCTCGCAAGGCCACAGAACGCAAATGATTCCACCCCTGTACGAGGTAAATGCACATCACGACATAACAACGTTTGAAGAGTTGCTATTACATTTGTCAATAAAGTTTATTACAATAGACCGAGCCTCTCTTCAATGCATAAATTGCAGGTCATCTCTAAAAAGTCGTTGTTCTCCATACGAGTCCCTTTCTGAACTCCCATTACTAGCTTTATATGGCGGCATTTATGGGACAAGTCATCTCAGAACACATTGTTGGCAACCTGTTGGCAAGCGAGTTTACAAATGAACATCACATCACTTGCTTTCACACTGAATATATGCACATTCTTTTAATCTGGGCACATTCTATTTTAAAACGAATAAAAGCCGAAAAGTTATGCTATTACTAAGTACAAAACTCAAAAAAATCATAAAGTCAACCTGAATGTATGTGATTTCTACGCATAAACAATTACAAATATATCTCTGATAACTATGCAGAACTTTGAGGTTACATGCCAAGTATAACGTAGTGGAAATTAACGATAGATGTGGATTACAAAGTTGTGTAACCTATTAACATTATAAAGCTCAATGATAATTATACTATCCCTCTTACTTTTTATGGGTTTTCTACGATTCTGAATGTAAAGAAAAATGTTTCCTTGAAAAGTATTAACCAGCTGATCTTTTTAATGGTACAGTGACATTTTCTTGAGGTACGGCCTGAATTCTTAAACATTTCATTTAAACAAGCATCGGCTTCAAAGGGTTAATATATGATTCTTCTTGCTAGCCTCATTCCCCACCTCATATAATTCTATCTTCTTGCGGTACCGAGAGTACAGCGCTGTGAGCGACCAGCAAACCACGCTGAATGAGTCGTAACTCACAAGTTGCCAGGTCGTAACTCGGCAAAGTTACGACTTCCACAGTCACTTGCTACGGTCTATCTGCGCACGCGCGTTACAGACTTCCAAATTATTTCAGATTAGTCCTAAATCTCGTCGTTGTGGAAACGGCATACTTAGGCCCACTTGGTCAATACGTTCAAAGTCGACTCAAGTGCACCTTTCGTTCGCGTCTGTCTGGCAATGCCTCCGTATTCTGGAATTAGGTCGCTGATTTTCCTGTACTCCAAATCTAACGATTGTCCTACACCGTCATGAATCGGCCTTGTGCATCTACGTTGTAGTATTTCTACTACATATGACATGTTTGTACTGGGTAATTGGTATAAAGTTGGTGCAGATGCACCGGTTATACAAGACTATAAATACCACACTCATACTAAAAAGCATAGAGTATCCCTTCTGGAAACAAGAGATTCATCTACTCAATGGATATTTCGTCGCTGTAACAACTGAAGTACCACGTTTCTAAGAACAATAGCCTATAAACTCATGGCTTATTATTTCTTCAGGTCTGGTCGTTGACCATACTGGAGTCTGCCGTTGTAGAAATTATACAGACAAGAAATCACACTTTAGATAGACGCTCCTATATGGCGTGGCTTCAATTTTGACTATCGGCGGGAGGATATTGATAATGGCCATATACGGCCTACATTCTAACTTGAAATCCAAACCACGATGGTATGCCACACATTTGGAATTTATTGTCAGAAGTGAGTAAAGCAAAACGAGTAACCAAAGTCATACTGCATGTTTCTAGTGTCCAAAACGAAACTTTATGCTCTGAAGGTAAGTACCTTAAACTTATGCCACAAGGTTCATTACTTTAAATTGTAATGTTATAAAAATACTTCACTTTAATATCGAAATTTATCATTCACCTACACACAAATGTGAAAATAATGTGTTGGCGATACAGAATGAGAATGTTCTCTGGATTCAATTAGTCCTGGCAGATCTTAAAGGTTGAATCTGTGATAAAGGTTTCATAACGGCAGGGAATTTCTTCACCAGCTGAGTAAGAGCTTTTTAAGAAAACCCCGTACCAACTAGTCGGTTGCTTGATGATGGCTGTCTTCTGGTTGTTGAGTAGTGTAGTCTGCCTCCATTATCAGGGCTAATCTCACCTCTGAAAATTTAAAACGTCTACCGGACTATGGGCAAAGTATTCCAAAAGCCAACCATCTTCATACTCACCGCTGTGAAAACCTCAAATCTTACATCTTCATACTCGCTATAAAATAAAGAAAGCCACCTTAAAGGAAATTTCCGAAAATTTTCGAAATTTCCTTCAGTACCCGTCCCAATTCATTAACACTATCATTTGACGCTACATGTGCTCTGAGCTATTGACAGCGTCATTAAATAAACCACGAATAAAATAAATAAACACCTAGTAGATAAAACTTAAACAGATTCAGTGCTAAACTGGTAATACTGGCCGCGACCTTGCTGGCAGTACGACGCAACCACACGTAATGATAGATTGAATAGATCAAAATGTCTGCCTTTCCGACGTGTAGGCTAGTTCACAAACAGGACATCTAATGGGTTCGAAAATCAATAGAAGAACATAATTTACACATACCGGTTTCCAATATTGCAATGTGGTTTTAATTACAGGCTAACAGCAAAGTTTACATTATACGTAGACATGTAAAATGAGTTACAACTTCCCTTGAAAAGAAATGAGCTGCACCACAGTGATGGGCTGCTTACTGCTCTGACCACTGTAAAAAGTATGCTGTGCCCATAAACAGATCTGCCAGCAGTACATTCTCAAACCAAATGCATAGTGTTTATCAATGTTAGGAAGATAACTTAGCACGTTACCTTGCCGACGGAAATGAACTACTGGAATTGCATGTGGACCTGAAGCTTGCATTACTAACACAATGGATAAAAGCAGTTGTTTAGAAGCTGGTAGTTGCTTCGTGGCCTAACTTAATGGTACCTGCACCTTGTCGTGGTGGTGGGGCTTGAGTACCTCAGTGACCCCAAGAGCTATGCTGGCGGTAGCATAGCTACTGGTAGGGCCTCCCTAGCCAGATTGGTCGTGGGGGAGAGGTCAGACTAAGACAGGTACCCTGGTCCTCCAGGTTGGGGGTTGGCTAACAACCTTGCACCGTAAAAAGGAAGATGTTTCGAAACCTCGATCAAAGCCTTGGACAGACGGACCTAACAGAGGGCAGCGAAGGCTAGGACCAAATGGAAGAGGAGAATTGAGGAGGCCATGGGCCGAATACGGACCGGAGATCCATAGAAGAAGAAGAAGAATAAGAAGAAGAGTTGCTTCGTGGAGTATTCAATTTCGTTTCGATTTTCTCACGAACCTTCCAATGGGCCATATGAAGATTAACAGTGTTTCCATTTACACATTAACCACGACACTACAATTAGATCTTCCCCATTTGCAGAATCTGTATTCTTTTTTCTTATCTCTCCCATTCTACGTTTCTAAAGTGATTCATTTCTAAGTACTGTTACTATCTCTACAGGGATGGGCTACTGAAAAGCGCCCGGTCCGTTCGTTCCAGAACTTCTTGTGAAATTGTTCCTTGTTGAAAAAGTACAATATTGAAAGCGTCAATGAAAACAACTGGACGCGGAATCACTGTAATATAACCTCCATAGTCAAACTGTTTCCAGAACATTGCGCTTTAATGAAACTCTATACTAACAAATGTAAATCCAGATATGAGTCCCGTTACACGTCATATAAGGTTTTCACGTAAAGGTATCGATTGCAATTTGTTTCATGGCAAGCAGCGACACATAAATGTGTGAAGAGTTTATCAGCCTCTTACACGACAATTATTAAACTAACTGCTCTGTTGTTTTCTTCCGACTAGTGCAAAACATGGTTCGTTAGCTGTAAAGTAAAGTACAGTACAGTAGAGTACAGTAAGTCAGAAAAGTCAAGACGGATGAAGACTCCAGAGCTGACAGATAACTAATGACGCGGCCATAAAGCGCACAGTTGTCTCTGAAGAATGAACACACACACCCGGAAAACTCCGAAATATAAAAAGAGGCATTCTGAAATGAAATGCAGAATTTATTCGGGATTGTCAATCCATGTCATCCGAGAAAATTGTGATTATCGCCAAACAAAATTTTAACATATATTCCAAATGACAATTTATTAATTTGGGATAACTCATAGACCTTCAATTTATTGAATACAGAAGGAAATTTACAGCTTAAAATAATCATTTTCATACAGTTACAAATTTCAGAGGTCATCATAATAAAGATGCACACAATAGGCTGATAAATTTTTCTCCTCCGTATTTCGTTACATAGGCTATTAGTCATATAGAAAAACTTCAAATAAAAACTGTAGATCAGAACGATATCTACATTTCTTGTCGTGTACAAATGTCAAGTGCGGCGACATCTCTTTGAGAGAAATTATAAATAGTCGGAATTCTGCTTTGTACAAAGATTATCTAAATTGAAACGATACGAAATAAACTTATCTTCCTCCGATAACGTTCAATATAATAGATATTTCGAACATAAAACATACAAACAATCATATATGACCTCCAAATTATTCGTTCACTGGAGACACTTTGTACAAGGAACCTATAAAAACTCCGTATTCATAATACACGTTATTGTGAAAATGTTGCTAATTAATAATAATTTCAAACCTATATTCTGTACAACACCACGGCATTAAGCTTTATACATCTTCGTGTCATTGCTAAAACGTGACTCAGATGCCTCTTATATAACCGATGGGTATCGTCATGTACAGGCCATTAAACCCATCGTATGGAATCGAACTTGGGTCGTCTGATTCCCTTGTGGTGACACATACCAGTAAAACAATAACTTAGTGATTATGGTATAAATAAATAAACATAGTAGTCCACATATTTTTATTTTTCATATTAACTATTCTAACCATTTACGACAGAGAATAAACGAAATATAAGCTATATTACAATAAATCATAATTTCAGATACAGCCTACTTCTGGGAACGCAATATACAGAAGGCGGTAGAGTAATACGGAACCAACACATAAATATTTGCATTATTAAGGCCTCTGTGCGGGCCAAACACATGTGTGATGGCTTTCTAATAACGAAGTGATTAATTTATTATACTTGTGACTGTCGCTCTGACCACAAGATAGCGCAGGTGAAAGGCTTACTTTATTACTAGCTTTTCCTCCATCTCACAGCTGCAACTGTCTGTCCGTCATTCCCCTTATCCTACTACAGATATCAGTATTAAATATCAGTGCTGAAGGAAAACCGTGACATAACTGTGCTTCTTCAAAAGTCTGCAAGTGTTCTGCTGGTCAACAAATCCGATGCTGTATTTGAGGTTTTCACGATGATGAGTCTGAAGATGGCTGTCTTCTGGTAGACGTTTCACAGATCGCCCTGATGATGGAGAGAGCAAGGACCTCTGAAACATCGGTAAACTTCTACCAGACTACACGGCGCAACAACCCAGAAGACAGCCATCTTCAGACTCACCGCAGTAAAACCCTCAAATCTTACAGGTTGTAAGGATGTTAAATGAAGTCACCTCGTTCAGTATAGCGCCAAAAGGGGGAGGTCTAAATAATAAATAAATAAATAAATAAATAAACAAACAAACAAACAAAAAAGGCTGTGATATGTCACGTGCGGTATAAAGGAAAGAAACAAAGCTCAAATGTTACAGAGTAATGGCAGATTCTATGAAAGTGAAACTTCTGTAACAAATATATATAAGAAAGTAAAATTCAAGAGTCAAAAATGTATTTTAAGCTGTATCAAATTATATATTGGATTAAGTTATAAAATGATCAGAATTAAGATGTATATCATAAATCAAATACCCTTTCGGAAAATGGAAGAATGGGCAACTATTTATATTAACAGATTACGAGCATTTGTTGTTCAGTGCAAACCAATGGGACATACACACACACACAGAAAAACCAAAAATTGCTATAAAGTCGGAACAGTCCTGAGGAGCATAGAAAGAGAGGCAAAACACAAACAAGGACAAGAAAAAGGAAAAGGATAAAGACAGAGAGAAAGAAGGCACGACAGAAGTGTAGGAAGAAACAGAAGAGGCAGCAGATAAGAAGAATTATTCACGGAAAGAAAGAAATGTCTTCTCATCCGCATGTACAAAGTAATTCTTATAAAACGACCGTCATTGTACGAAACTGCACGTTTCGTAATAGTACAATTATTCAGTTTCTTAACTTTTAAAATAATTTATATGGGACTATTGCAACAGTTCTCTTGATACACACGAGGCCTACATGAAACCACGAGACAAGAATACTGAAATTTCCAACAAAACAGCTCTTAGGAGAAAAAAGAAGGTCTGTGTAGGCATGCTTCTTTTGGCGGTCGGCTTAGCATCAGATACGGACTGGGGTATCAACCTGCATGTTTATGCCACCGTTAGCTCATCAACGTCTGCTGCAAACTGCCTTCGCGTCGCCATCTCGAGCAATTACGAGGGCCATAAAAGTGGAATACACTTATTCAAATGGAGGGACGGCCAGAAAGAAGTTTCCTTGGCTTAGAAAACGTGAATATGACAGTTCAGACAAACTTCTTTATAGAGAATTTTGAGCCAACATCAAGTCCGATCATTCGCATTTCTTCTATTTTATTACGTCGTCACACTTTAGAAGCTCCATCAATATGATTTCATATATTATGGAACACAAAATAGGACATGAGGTGAGCGGGACTCAAATCAAGCATGGAGAGGTGAGAAATGCAAACAAAATTTTAGTTGGAAAACATCAAGGGAAATGATCACTTGGAAGGGAATTAATACACCATCTTAGATAAACTGAGAGAGCGAGTAACATTTTAGAAGATGTCTGGGTTGTAGCGCCACGTAGTCTGGTAGAAGTTAACCAAGGTTTCAGAGGTCCTTGCTGCCTCCCTCATCAGGGCGACTGCCTTGACACAGACAGAAAACGACAAAAACCTCAACCAGAATAACCGGATTCGGGGTCGAAACCTGAACTTTGTGGTGAAGAGAACAATTCTGCCTTCGTAATGAAGCACACGGCGTAAATTGTTCGTATAGAGGATATGGTAGCTAATAAATCTACTGCCTTCTTCATGGATGAGTTTGTAATATTTTCTGCTGTTATGTAGTAGGTCTAGTTTATTTGTAATCTCTCGCGTTGCACGTGCAACAATTATGTTGTCTCCACGCCGTTTGTGTCCCATCTCCTAACCAGAAGATGGTAGGTACACTGCAACTTTCTCATTACTCTTCGTTAAAGATTTGTTCTTCTCTGGAGCTGAGATGTTACAATTGCACCGTCTATTCTTATCTTGTAGGACAATATACGGTCCATTAATGTCAGACCTATTACGGTCATAATTATTAAAATTAATAATCTTCTGCATGTCAATGACTGAGGTGTTGAGTTTTCTAAGCATTGCCATGCCTGTGCAAACGTTGGCTCAGAAAGAACAGTGACTAGACCAAGGAATGGACAACCGGAATTCGGATTCCGGCAAGTTATATTCGCCATTTCATCCGAATCGGCTCTGCGGCCCTCAAAGAACCCAGCCCAAGAGGTACGGAGGATTTTCGATGGCCCTGAAGCAGATCTTCTCAACCTAATGCCGGGATCAATGCATGGAGCTATAACTCCATTTCGCCACAAGTGGTGAATTAAGCACCAAACACAAGTTTACATTTTATATAGACTAGGCCTTCATTTCATTTTCTATCAGATGGACAGAGCTCGTTCGGTGCATCGAAGCAGAACAACGGGGATATACGAATACATCGATGACCCGAGCGGAACAGAACCTGGAATCCCAGGGTTCGAGCAACGGAAGGTCGCGCGGACACTGATCTGATAATTACGTAACTACATTACTCATGTCACCACGATACTGCAACAAGAGTGGAAAGGTATAATCCGGTTTGGAGTGACAGTTTCCAAACGTGTTCTTTGCGACTTCGTATCCGTCTGTCACTTTGAGAAAGAGAAAAATAGTTCGATACAGAACAAAGTGCTGAACAGAATATTTTGACCTAAGATAGGGTCAGTAACAGGAAGATAATGAAAATCACAAAGAAAGAGATTCATATTCTTCCTCTCTTATAATATCGATGCGAAAAAATCGATTAGCATGAGATGGGCAGGTCATGGAGCTAGTGTCGGGAGAAGATGCAAGCACACAACATTTTAGCTGTAACAGCTCAAGGAAACATGCCGTTTAGAAACTTTAAGCACAGGAAACACCACGATAAAATTAACTGGACTCGATCAGGTCACGTAGTCCGATTGGGGGCTGTTAGACGGGAATAATTAATGATATCCTACTGATAGAAGACTAAGCTAAGAATATACAAAATAGATTTTGCTAACGGTGAATGCGTCCAATGGTGAATTATGTGACGGCAGGTATGGATTAGTTAATAATAATTTGGAACGGATATGAAAGGAATCGGAGGAACTGAGGAAAACCAGCCGACACAACGAATGTTGAAATGAGATCAAAACCTTCCCTTTTGGCATTCTCGCATAGAACATACACATTTTAGGCAATAAATTGCAGGAGGCTGTATACTTTAACTTACAACTTGTGATCATACTTAATTCTAAAGTGTGTCAACGGAAAACCTATAGCTTTCTAATATCTTCTGTTCTGTACCAATATACCACATTATTTAGGATATTTGCTTGCGATGCATCATGAAAACAAAATGGAGTAAGAACTCAAGATGGTGGCCGCGTATGGGAGTGGATCTACATTGCTTGGAGCAGTGGCAACCACTTGTCACAGACGGGAACTGCATAGAAACGTCCTCATTGCGAGACGCGAGTCGGCACAGTGGCACGGGGAGCTCACGACGTATTTATTTCTATCTCTCTTGATCTCTTCCTTCCTATCTGTCGCTAACGCATATATTTCTCCTTTCTTTCAATCATAAAACACATTCATTACATACATTTTGCGGCATATGAAGATCAAGTCGTTTCACAGGAATTCCACGGTCCGCACACTCACACAAAAGCCACCACTTGACATTTCCATCGGCGTTCAATTTTCTGAGTAACGGCGTGGTGCCTTGACTCGTGTCCATTCACTTGACGCAGTGACCATTCAGTGTCACGACGTCATTCCGTCATGACAGACCAATTTCGCGGGCCTCAAACGCAGTTTGTTTCAGTTCATGACATTTAGTTGCTGCTAAAAGGTTCTGATTTCGAAACGAAACTCCGTTCTACAACTTCACTGCAGAATATCAGGAAACCGCAAGGTAGAGATTTGTAAGCAAAGACATGTCCTAACAAAAATATAATCCTGCTGTGTTTGCTTGTTTCTCTGTTTATTTAACTACACTTTCTCAACTGCCTGAGTTGTCATGAAAACGGTAGGAACATGCTGGTCCAATATAGAGCGTCCCAGCTTTCGCTCAGAGGGAGTGAAACGAAAATCACAACAAATTCTGCCAATACTCGTAAGTTCCTCCATGAAAATTCTGGAATATTAGGCGAAGATTGCAATAGGACCGGCCGCTTCTTTCCAATACAAATCCACATTCATCGTGTCCGCTACATTACGCACGCACTTAACAAAGCGTCGTTAATGAAACAGATGTGTCTCTATCAAATAACATTTTATATAAAATTTCTTTAAAATTACTCTATCTACAAACGCAAAGCGTAAATGACAAAACACATTCATATTTTAAAGCGTAAGGCTGATGGTTTGCCATACATTTTATGAAACATCCTGTAAGGCCAAACATTTCAAATTGCTTCTTCACTGACATCAACGTCATTTTTGTATTCACTTACAGTATAAGGAAGGTTTCTAAATCCTACTAAGAAACTGGAAGCGATTCCTGGAGGTGAGGTCAAGTTCTCAACATCAGGGAAACAGATAACATAAACAAGTACAAGAACAAATCAATCAGAATTTGCGATTCCAGTGTGTAACTGGCTTTAGTATGCTCTCGACATGGACATGGTCCATTTTCGCCTTTATAGGGAATAATAATATCAATGTTAATGTTGAAAGGCTCTGCCGACAGCATATTTGTAAATGCATTTATCATATATATGAAGACGAAATTGTGGATGTGTTTGTTTTTGCTTAATCGCTTATCCTTTCACCAGAAAGAACATGTAAGACGCCTAAAACTCTGGCAGGATGTCCTGAATTTCATTCATAGAGAAGATTGCTTCTGTACTCGACAAAAACAACTTACAACCACTTCTCTGCATCTTATTTCTGTAAAAAGTAAACTACCTACATAATTGTAACTATATTCCTATGTCGCAAATTCATCGATACCAAATAAGAATATCAGATGCTTGAAAGGTTTCATATGAGCCCCTCTAAACGAAACAAATGCATTGTTCATCTACGTAGATTTTCTCAGAAACCCCTCAATTCACAATTTAAACCGTGATAAAATCATGTATTAGATTGAAGGAGCATGCAGCACGAATGTAGAAGTGGTAAAATGCGCACAATAATTCAGTCGTAAAACCGCATACGAAAATATTAAAATGAATCTCAGAAAATATATCTGATCTGATTTAAGCTTCTCAGTATAGGATCTAACGGTGAGCGGTTGTGTCTTCCTTTAAATAAATCAAGGAATTTCTTAACCAGATGAATTAATACTACCTCTTTAGAATGTTTCTACTTAGTCTTTTAGTTTATTTCTAAAATGAAATTTCCGATGTTTATAATAATGGTAGTCTTTCATGTGTCTGTGTTGCAATACAAAACACCAAGAAATCTTGTTACCGTGGGTCTTAGTTGGGGGAGCTTCCGAATTTAGAAGGTGGTCAATTCTCTTCCATCTAAATCAGAGGTAAACGTGCATGGGTCTTTATATCCACGAACGCGGAGGACAACCCACATACTGTCAGCGTGTAAGTCACCTTTCCTACATCTGACAGATCTGTGTGACAAGAAAAACAAAAAGAAAGGAAAAAAACAGCAGCGAGTAGCCTAAAGATATACGGATACCAATAAATAGTTCAAAAGAATCCAATTGTTTCCCCTGAAGAAGATGAACCATCATCCTGTAAGTCGGTCCAGATAGCATCAGCTCCCTGACCCTGCAGACAGCTACATGGATTTAAATGAGACAGTGCATCATACTTGTATAAAATACTGCAAGCAACTAATGTCAACAAGAAAGCATGTTATTGCCTTTACAAAACTTGTTGAATTACAGATGTGATGAGGTTACACGAAGAAACATACATCGCCGTTGCAGCTGCAGAGGGGTGTAAGTCCAAAAGTTACAACCGAACAGAAGCGCTGTTGATGCTCCTGTAGGATTTATATGACTTGTAAGTTAACACAACCAACACTTCAGCCCTAAGTACACGGCTAAGCTGTGTTAGTTAATGATTAAACATGTCTGTAATTATTTTAAACAATTCGATAAACTTTATTTGTAATAAGATTCCGAAATTCCAGATTCTCACGGCGACGAATAAAAATACGCCTGTCTTCTAGAATACACCGACGTGTAATCTTTTAGATAATGTCCGACGTTTCAGGAGGCAGAGGTCACTTCTGAAACGTCTATCAATATCTACCAGATTATGTAGGATTTGAGGTTTTCATGGCAGTGAGTTTGAAGATGACTGTCTTCTGGGTTGTAGCGCCATGTAGTTCGGTAGAAGTTTACCGATGGTCCTTGCCATCTCTACCATCAGGGATATGGCAGCTAGAACTTCTGAAACATCGATAAACTTCGACCAGACTATACGGCAGAACGTCCCAAAAGAATGACATATTCATTCCAAAAATTGTTTTTCGTTCCTTGTATTCCTTCTACAGACTGCCTTTCGTTGAGGACACATATTTACCGGGTTCTAAACTTCTGCAAGTTGCAGCAAAATTACGTCTTACGTGGGCCGAATCATAAAACCACAAACCTTAAAACCGTAAAAATACGGCAAATGATATTACTGAGGATATTACAGCTTGCTTAGTTGCGCATAGATACGATCATGTGATGTAATTTATATTACAAAATATGTAGACGTATTTATTATCTGTCACTATACGTAGAAGTCAGTTGTGACGAAACACGTTTCTTGTTGAAACAACAGAAGGTGTAAGCACTGCAGGCAGCGCTAGGTGAGCTAACAGCTCCCACATCGTGACCAGGGAGCAACGTGTTACAAGAATTTGATACACATTTTTTCATATTTCTGAATCCAACACAAAATCTGTCTACAATTCAACGAATTCGTACGTTTCACTGTGCTTGTTTTCACATCAAATCAAATGAGGTTTAACTAAGCATCTATACAATACAGAAGAGAAAAGTATATCTAATGTACTTAAAATTACAGAAAATCTCATGGAACAAAAACTATACCGGAAGCTGAAACTCAGTCACTGGTGATCTGGTTACAAACGAGTAACTCTGGTTCCTTCACTATTAAAATATTCAGAATCCCAAATAATAATCTTGAATAAAGGTTTGCTTTCAGATAGTCTGTATGATTTTTGGCAAAAGTAAGCGTAAAAATGTCTTTAAATAATCATGTAAGTTTTCCGAATAAAACGTTGTTCTGAAATTTTGCTACACAGGAAATGACTGTCATATTACCACTGCAATAATCACCTGCAACGCTTCTATCTTACAATGCACCTTTTTTATCCAGTCATCTGGATAACTGGTCTCCGGGTTGAGATTCGAACCCGGGACTGCATGAATTCGAAGGAGTGTCAACCACTACACCGATACGTCCCATAATATATACGTTCGATAAAAGAATACAAGACGCCACAAGAAGATTATTTGACCTTTAAATGTAATAAGAATTCAGGTAAGAGGGTTAACGAATTTCTTCACATATCAGACAGCGCGTTTGGTCCGGCGCAGTGGGACACTTCTTCTTCTGGAGCTATTCGCTGCGAGTTGACACCAAGTAGATCAAGCCACCAACACTCTAAAAAGGGAAACCGGTTTTTAGTAAAGACTGAAAAAAAGCAGAACG
>NW_019060165.1:62129-104962 GCF_000696155.1 Zootermopsis nevadensis | reverse complement strand
AGCAGCAACATCATCCTACACTCCCAAATTTGAAAAACTGGCCGATGAAATGCAGTGCCAAACATCACACTAACTTCCCACTTGAGTAATAATAATTGTACTTATAAAAGTACGTATTTGTGATTGCGTGGTTTCTTGTATCATTAAACGTGTTGTTTTGCGTATTATTTGGTGTCCATATCTTATTTGTCCAGAGAAAAGAAAATTTGGCTTTGTTAATTGGTTGGTGCTCGCCACGATCTCATAAACTCTCAAATGTGCCCGTAGGCACAAAAATGTTGGGGACCACTGATCTAGCCTGTCTGCTGTTAAATGCAGCTTACGATGTTTAATGCTCAGAATTTTGGTTTTCCTCCGGGATTCATGTAACAACGTTTTGACCTTAGGCCCTTCTCTTTTTGGAACGTTCTGTGAAGATATTATCAGTGTCGCTTTGCGCGTGTCGAAACTTTAAACATTCGTTAAAACGTGGTCCATAAACTAGATTTTATTTTTACGGATACATTTATCTTGCTTTTTCAGACTTTGTATCCACTTCATATTTTTATCCTGTCTTGTCGCTTGGTGTTCATCATCATCATATGTTTTGTTTGCAATTTTTTGCACCACACCTAAGCGTTTTTGTACTTGCACTTATTCGGAGAAGTATTATCTATGAGCGCTTGATGTCGTCTGATTATATTTCTCAGACTGGAACAGATGACCTGAAGAGCAGATATCTTAATATCTGATAACCTAGGCATGGGGAATTTAGAGCGTGTTTCTGTCATTTACTCCACTGTTGCTGTCGTTTGATGACAAGATTACTTATTCAGACATTGTTTTGAGGTAATATGGCAAGGCCGTGGTCTAGGCAACACGGAGTTTTCCTCCGGGGTCTTCCCCGGTTTCTCCGTGGCATCCCAATAATTACTCCATTCACACACAGAAGAAGGCTATGGCAAACCACTTTTGGATCATCTGCCAAGAACGTATATGAACAGGTCCCAGTCCGAGAAAAGGATGGAAGGATCCTGTTCATATGGACCTGTCGTCAGACAGAACACTAAATAAATAAATAACTCTAGCATCACCGAATTAATTAGTATTTACTGTTAAGAACGAAAACATTTCGTGCCGCATACAAAGTGGCTTTACACACTACAAAAATACAATTAAAGTAATACAATTTTTGAAAATCGCGATGCTGCATTATGTAGTGGTACGAAAGCTCCCATTTCAGACATTCGCATGGCTGCCATGTTGACACGCTATGTTTGGGGTGAGTAAGTAACAGCTGCCTTCCTTTTCTGCTGCATTCCGTGTAAATAACTCACTCGACACATCATTCCTCTGTCATGGTATTAACAAAACTGTCACATATAAATCATTTGGAGAGGAAGAATATCGCTTGTGTGTGCGTGACAGTCATTCCTGGACTATGAAAGTAAACCTACTTGTACTGAATATTATTTATGCTAGAAAAATTATGAAATGTAAATTCGTACTTCCTAGCAACTGCGGGTTAATACTGCGACAGCTTCATTATTTATTGTTAGGAGTTCCTTACACAACTAGGCATAAAATAGAAGCACAATTAAAAGGTCATGCTCGCTTATCAGCATTTGTATTCTCAGAAACTACTCCTGGGATGATTTCGATTAAATGTTATACTGCCTTCTACGCAAAAAATGTCGAGAAAATTAAATTTTGGTCAAAATCAATCCAATATATGGACTGAGATGACTATCTTCTGAGCTGTAGCGTCTTAAAACTTCAAATCCTACAATATAATTAATTTTTCACTTGAAATCTGTCGGAATTCAACCCGGATACCAGGGATTAAAAAAGTCCACAGTCTATCAACTTAAACCATTGCTCAGCCATAACGAAATTTAACAAAACTTGGCTTTGTGCAGCGTGGTATCAGTAGGATGATAAGCTGCAGGCCCGTACCTACTACCACTGTGGGTGTAGGCCAGTGAGGTATACAAAATAGTAAAGAGCGCAAGAGGGACATATGTGTGCTCCTGGAATATTTCTTTCTAATCGAATCTTGTTTTACTTCTTTCTAACCTGTAGACCTACGCGACCTTAATCCGTGGGTGTATTATTCGAAACATCGAAAGCTTCTTATAGTAACATACGGCGCTAAAACCCAGGGAATCCTACACGGGAATGCGACAAATAATCTAAAGACGAAGACCATCTCCCACCTACTGTGAAGATGGGAGGAATACGTTCCAGTGCAACACCTGGAACATTGGTGACAATGAACTTCGAAACAACACAGAACATGAAGCTCAGCAGTAACACTGGCTCGTGGTTTATGATGTGATGATCCCTCTAATCAGTGTTTAACGCTGCCAGCCTCGAAACAGCACTTCGCGCACCCTGATGCCCGCTAAACGCAACAGCTAGACTTACCTGTGCGGACATGCGACTGCACCCTTCGGCACTTGGAGTTGAAACGAAGACCCGACAACAGCGCTACATCCTTACGTCACATGCAGGCGGTGCCAGAGTTCATTAAATCGCGGCGTCAGAATAGTTTTCGCACTTACAGACACGCAAAATGGGCACAAAACATTCGGAATCTTGATTCAATAATACACGGCGTTACAATACAAGAATTTCTATAAAGCGAGTAGGTCAAATAATCTGAATTTTAAGGCTATTGGTAGACATTTATCCCGAAGATGGGGAAGGTACCTTCCACCCAAACTGGGGGGGGGGGGGTATTCCTGTATTACTTCTAGAAGAACGCATGGCGGTGTAGTTTTGACTACCTACGCTATGTAGCAAAGAAGTAGCCACTACTCCATCATTCCGGAAGCAGAGTGTACCGTGGGGTGGATGGATAAAACTGTTGCCAGCAAGCGGACGTTTCTTTCTTCGGTTAAGAGAACCTGACCCTAATAATTCTTCCAGAGTAGATGGCTAAGTATAATGGCTGTGTGACAGTGACGCCAGTGAAATGTTATCCCGGGTGACATGTGGAGGGACAGATGTCTAGCGACAGGAGCTCAGTGGCGGATCTATAAACTTATGTCCTCGCACAACTTCTATTCCTGGCTTTGCTTCAAAGCACAGTAGGAAATGATAGACAACCCAGATTGAGAAGGCATAACTAATTAACTGCCCGGTTCTTTGTGTAACTGGATACTGGGAACGACCCGTTCTTCAAGTGCCTGAACACTGCGGGTCCCAACTTTTTCTTTTGTTGGCTTGATCTACAGACATTTGGTAGGACTCCTTAGACGAGGGATCGGCCCGTCGCAAGGCCTCTACCTGTACACAGGACAGCACAACACACAGAAAAACGCGGACAAACATCCATGGCTTGAGTGGGATTCGAACCCATGGTCCCAGCGACCGCGCGGCCACTGCGGACCCATCTTTGTCTAACAGACTAAGTAACTGAGTGTCTCACCCCAAAAATGCGTTCCCCATTCTCAAATCATTTCCTCACATCTCTCAGCTTCCGAATGCCAGTGCGGTGTTAATAAGTGCACTGTAAAAAAGACATCAGGATAAAAGAGAAATGAAGTACCATCAAATATTGCCGTGTACGAAAGCCACAGAAGCCGATTTCACTAGCATGAAATGTTTAACAAATCTCTCCGTTTAATCCGCCACTGTAAATACCTGCTGTCTTAAAATGAAAGCATGATAGGTAGGACCGCAAGCGCTGAGCAGGGGCCACAAACTGAACTGGATCATCGGCCCAAGAGACCCGCCTATCCGCCGCAAAGTGGCACATAACAGACCATTCGTTCAGTGGATGAAATGAACACACAAAGCGTTCGGCATACGCTAATGCTTCTTCATAAACCTGCACTGCGTAAACGTTGCTAGTTCCACTTCTCGCACTGATACTAGAAAATATGCTTTGGCCTATTGCATTCCGCCATATTAACTGTCTGTGTCAGATTGCAATGGTTCATCAGCTATCGTTATCAACTTCCAATAAACTTATTTGGAAATTGTCGTCCTAAAAATTAGAATAACCAACTTTACATTTTTTTGCAGATTTAGCACGATATATCATCAAATTTTATTTCTAATAGCGCTACGCCTCTAACTGTGCAAACCTCATAATACAACAACCCCCATATTAGACTGTTGATGACAAACGGGTATAAGCCCACTCCCAATAACATAATGATCAACGAAATTTCATGAAAATCGGTAAATTTGTAATAATACTGACGTGCATAAGTATAAAGGGGGAAATTTGAAGTCTGACGGGCACATGACAATCCGAGCATGAAACCCATGTTCTTTAATCATTTGAAACTCTAAGAAGTGCTATCTTTTGTCTCACGTTCGAAATAAGTTATATTATAATACGAAAAGTTTTCGAGTGTCTTGTTTCAGAGCGTGCAGTGTGTGTTTTGAGTCATTATATTTTCAGTTGAGCTATTTTCAGTATGGCCCAAGCACAAGATCGATTGTTATTTTATGGATATCACGACCTTCACATCACATCCGTAATCAATGCCGTGTATTGCAGTATTATTTTTTCTCAAACCTACAAAGGTTACCAGACCGGATTAACAAATGCTTTTCGTGATTGTTCAATATGACCTTTAGGAACAAGCGGCTTCGAGTATCAAGCAGGCCCGCTGGTAGAAAACGTTCAGGAAAGGAATCAACACGCCCACTTTTAACTGAGACGCTTTCATCTGGACGAAGACGGGAATACAAAGCGAAGAGAGTGAAGTGGTCCAACTCCATTAGAAGTGTAAGGCCCACGTGTTTTCCACGTGAGTTATTTGCACAGTTTATTAGATTTGATGTTCGCACTTTGAAACTACGAACTCACTGTTCTAAAGTTAAACAATGACAGACAAACTGCAAAGAGCCAAAAATAATTACCACACTGAAATATGCACAAAATATGCAGATGTTCAAGAAGTCGTTTAATGTAAGACGTGTAAACCGTTATGAGATCGATATTCGTTGGAAAATATGCAGATCTTAATGAGATCGATATTTCATAATAAGTTTCGTATGATGATCCACTTTCTAGGAAGTCAATAAATTTCTATTTGAGCTTTCAGTGACGTAGGGATTATATTTAACCTACTACAAAACAAAATTATAATTCCAGAACAAAATTTTAATGCAGAGCCTAATACTAGATGTCATCATGATCCGCCCAGTAGTTTTGGAGATTCGATCAAACACATGAGACTATACAAACACCTGGGTTCACTTTTCGTGTACTTGTGTTAATAAGCGTAACAAGATCATCTTGTGACCTATGCAAGCAACAAAGATGTATTCTTCCGCGGGCCTCACACATGTTTGACAGTTGTGAGTCGTCAAATAACTGGATGACAGAGAATTGTGAACTGTGAAGGACGTCATGGATTACATAACCACAGCAACAGTGTAGGAACACTGGAGATACTCTCACTAATATATTGACCTCCCGATCGAGAGTCAAACCTGGAACTTACACAGCATTAATGTCAACCACTACAAAACGCCGTTCCACTGAAGTGAACGCGGAAAATGTTACCAACTGTATTTGGTGATGTATTTCAAGGTAATGATCCAGGCTGGTATCCTGGAGATACACGATTCAGATCAGGTATCACGTACCGTCTGTCCAGAATTGGAGTTTGATTTCCGCCGCCTCTCTGGCGTAAAAGTGTTCAATATTCAAGCGGGCTATATTCGACTCCTCCAAACTCTAACCTACTGGAACTGAATACCACGAACAAGTGATAAGCACTTCTGCTTTTTATTTGAGGCGTCCCGGCTTCAAACTCGGCCCGGATACCAGCTACTTCATTAAATTGTTTCGTGGCCTTCCTCAGCCTCCTCCAGAAAAAAATTCCGATGTAGTACCTTCATTTCGGCTATGAACGTTACTTCGATATCCTTCCAAAATCATTAATCATTAATGTTGTTATCATTCGACGTTACAAAATTTCAGCTGCTGACAGCGTTGTTAAATTAGCCCCAAAAAACCCTATTCACCTTTCATGATCATCTTGCTATTTCATTACATTCTAAATGTCCTCAGATAACCTAAGAGTACATTATTCATTTAAGGTACTTCTAAAATCCTGAGTGCAAACAGTTTCCAGGGTCAATAACCGAACCTCAGACCTCCTGAATCAGAATCATAGCTGATAAGCGCTTGTCTGTGACGTTCGTTCTACGATCAAAGCGGAAAATGCCAGTACAGCCGACAATTGGTGCTCCTGGTAATGGGGCTGAATCGGGTTGAGCGAGCAAAGCGCCGAAGCTGAAGGCAGGCCCCTGATGGCTGCGAGTGACAAAGACTACAAATCATCAGGCCGGCCGATAACGCTGCGGCAGGAGAAAACAGGGCACAGCAGCAGGAGAAGACGACACATCAGCCAAAGCCATAAGAGAGAGCGAGACGTGGCGTGCTTTATGACGTCTGTTCATCACGTCGTCATAAATTAGAAACCCGAATCTCGTTCTAGCTCCATAACAGCAGCAGAACCAGCCCCCTCTTACTCTTTGCGCCCAGAACTTTTATCATCGGTCGCTCTACCCTATCAAAGTCTACCAAACTCCTCTGTTCACGGTCTGCTGCGGCAAAGTACACTTCTTTTCTCCTTGCCTCACAGCCGGGAATGTGTTTTACGCAAAACCTGTCTAAAACATAATTATTTTCCGGTCTCGACGACACGAAGTGTGGGAGGATTAATTTAAACACGCCCACTGTATGAGCCGTCGAAGTTGACAGAAAAGAACATTTTTGTGTTATACTGTAATGCTATTTATTGTGTTTTTTCTTTGCAAATCACGCTGAAAATTCAACATTTTTAAACGTTTTCACTAAGTTAATCAAATGTGAAAAAATCTTCAAGACGACTGAAGCCAGATTAGTACCAAATGGCACCAACACAAAATTGACCGCCTGACTCTAGACTTGCTCCAAACACAGACTCCGCCAGATCCCACCACAGGCGCCACCATAGCCTCGTCTGCATTTCTTGCTTCCAGAGTCACCACCGTCAGAACTTAGTTGTCATTTATAATAACCCAATAAAAAAGCATGTTCAGCCCAAAACCAACACTTTTAAAGGACATTCAACTGGCAAAAAAGTGCCACAAGTAATTTAATACTTTAAACAGCTACAAATAACAGAGAATGGTAGGGAAGGCGGTCCTGAGCAAATGTAGGGTACTTACTGTTCCAGCACATTTTTGGGGAAGAAAATGTTCCGAAAAAGAAAGCAATGCGCACAAGAAAACCGGACGGCTACTTCTCTTAGATTTCTTTTAAAAATGTCATTCCAACTAATGTTATCAACGACACTTCAACTAATCTAACAATCAAGAAAGTTGTATTTGAGCTGTTTACAATTTAGAAACATGTAACAATAATATTTTAATGTTCTTGCTCTGTAATCGATTCACGCATCGATTATCAAGCTGGAGAACCAAAGCATGGCTATACATGTTAATATCTGTCATCACAGTCCATCATTATCAATCAATTTCACCATCAATCATCTTAAGGAATCAATCAACCTTGTCAACTCGCCTAAATTCTAATCACAATTATGTCCGATAACGAAATGTAGGGCGCCATGTTAGCACATGATTATCCATATTCAGCACAGACGGCTCGTCATCATTTTAACCCTTTAGGTTCTGTGCATTTAAAACAAATTCTTTCATCTGTTTGATGTTTCCATCATAGTCCAGATTAATGGAAATAGTTGGATTGAAGTGTCAAAGAAGTAACTATTTCGACTAACAGTGCAAAATGTCGACGATATTCTGAGAAGAGGCAGCACGTGTTTATAAGCAGTTAAAGTTACCCGAAATTATATACAGTATTACGTGTTTGATCACTTCGGTGTATCAGCTGTGGAGGCAGGGAACGCTTGCAGACACTACTGCAGCTCTACAATGTTTCTACGTCCATATATTTGTGTGCTTTGTAGCCGACATTCTGTATAGTCCTACAAACTGCGTGTCTGCCACAATCGTGTTCCTTACCATATCTCGGCGAGTCAAAATATTCACTCCTCACAATTTCCATAACTAATTTTCAGTCTTATATAATCCTCATTTCTGTAACTTGAATATTGCTTGGTTTTCTATACGCCAGAACAAAAGCTTCGAGTCCATATAGAAGTTAGAACAGACATCACTTTGTGATAACTACATGTACCACCAGATTTAACGAGTAACTCTGCATTCTGCATTTATGGGTTTCATATCATTCTCAGTGTAAACAGCGATTATTTACTTTAACAGCATTAACAAGTTAATCTTTATAACGGTGAAGTGTTATTTTATCTGCAGTACGGACTGAAATCAAATATTATTTAGAGTAGCTTTAGCTTCAAAGGGTTAGTACGCGCGAAATTAAACACGAGTCACAACTGACCTTATTTATTTTCTCTGTTATAAATCATATCTGTTATCGTTAGTTTCGTAAAAACTCTTCAAAATAAAATGGGATCAAAACGGATACCATGTGGATTTCTACGTTGTAAAAACATTTTGGTCATCAGCGCGCCATCTTTGCCTCGCGGTTCGCTGTTTGGGTAACTCCGCCGTATGTACACAGTGTGTATGTAGACGAACAAGGGTCGACAGTGTTTGTTCACGCAAGGTGGATGAGTGGGGGTCAAGCGTTAGGAGCACGAGAGGTGATAAGTAATGGCTTGATTGATTGGAGCCTCAGACAGAGTCAGACGAGAGTTGAGTGACGCAGTAATGTCAGCAGCGTATATACACGCTGACAATGTTATATTACACATCCATCCCGCCGCGACGCAAGCTGCTACACTCTCCCACCCAACCACCCACAATCAACATAGCTCATATTCACAAAACTAAAACAGACTCGATTTTATTGCCCAAACCTCGCTTAAACTGAACGTATCCTAAGGAAATACTGTCATTCAATGCTTTGTGATAACTTATCATTGCGGTGAGTATGAATATTTCTGTCTTCTGGGTTGTTGCGCTGTGTAGTCTGGTCGATGTTAACCAACGTTTCAGAGGTCATACTGCCTCCGTCATCAGGGCGATTAATCGCCCTGATGAAACATTTTTAAACATCTACCATACTACACAGCGCAACAACCCAGAAGACAGAAACTTGGTACTAATTTATTTCAGTTTTAACACTTTCACCTTTTTGGTTTCGGAATACGCACAAACCTAATACTAGATCTAATCTGTTTCAGAACAATTATGGTGGTTCCATGGTGGACGGTTGGTTGCGATTCGTATTCTGTACGGAAGAGTTTGTTATGCGTTCTCTACAAGATGCGCAGAAAATGAACAGAACTCGCTGAGTCCGCGTGTTTCAGATAGATAATAACTAAACACATTTTGGTCACATTTGGTAAGGAGTTTGCCACTGAACGCCACTAGAATCTCATACTTTTTAATTGTCTAAAATCGGTAATATTAATATGTCGGAAATGTAAATTAGTGAAGTTGGGGCGGGGGGCAATAGCACCAATAAATACAGGGCACTGAAATGATAGTCGACAGCATAATATTAAAAAGTGCGCAATTTTTGTTGTGGTATTTTGTTTTCAGGCTGTAAAACAACAAGACAGAATCAAGAATTTCGAAGCAAGAATTTTATTGGCCTGTTTAGCTATCATTTATATTGCGATGATTAATGAACAATGAAGTTAAGATTTCGAAATTCGGTACGGTGACAGATCATAAATATTATGATTGTAGTTGACTGTCTGCACTAGATGTTGGGTGAATGTTATTTTGGTTCATATCGGTAAATTATTACCTCTACCTTACTTCAACTTCAAATCGAATTTCAGCAATGTGAGAAACACGAGCAACTAGCGTCACTTTAAATAAGCCCATAAGCCTACACCTCATCACAATCAGCTTTTACAATGAAACTTCCTTCGTTATAATTAATAAACATCAAGGATAATCAGTCAGGAAAATCAGCATATTAATAAAAAACGTGTTTGGAGATAAGAATTTCCACCGTTACATAAATTTCCATTCGTTTTCGTCAGGTTGTGGCACATATTCTGGCAGGAAATGGGTCTAACCCGAAAAATGGGTGCCGTTGACAGGTTTATGCCGAAGAGGATTCAGACTTCTGTGTCCTATCCGAAGGTCAGGAAAGACCAAGTTTCCTCCTTCCAACAGTGGCACCTGCACGAGGTCAAAATTTCCGCCTATTTCTTATTCCCTTCACAGAACTGCAGGCTAAAGCAGTTAAGGTTTTTATACACGATGGCGGTGAAAGCAATTCATGGTTAATGCATTTGGACAAAAGTTGTCAATTTTGCTTCAATGTTATAATTATAATAATAACACGTTCCTCTTTTTTAAAATTATAATTTTTCTACTCGCTTGAAGTAGCCCTAGCAGCAATAGTAGCATGATCCAAAGCATCGTTAACAGTTTCAGTTGTTGTTTTTTGATATTTTATCGTGTTGATAAGAGATCCATGTTGCTAAAGAGTGTCTAATGGTGTCTTTATAAAGCACTGGAAGGGGTACAACGCTTAGTAGCAAAGCCGACGAACTGTTTGAAACATATTATAAGTAAAAAGCTCGAGGAAATGAATTGGATTACGAGAGAGGCCGATCAGGTAACAGACGTAAGTGAACGATAGTTTGTATAGCCTACGAGAGAGCAAATCTACAACCTTTCAGGTTCACTATACGATTAAAGACCCGTTTCAAAATGTGTTTTTCCTTGAACCACGCGTGCAGTGTTTCTGAGCGGCCTGCACTATCGGGCTAATGAAAAAATATATTTTACTTCAAAAAAACAGAAATAAAGAAGAGATTTAGCGATGCCGGAAATACGTACAGTTCGTACTCGGGATGTTCAATAAGTAACACACGATGACGTATTTATTACTTGAACAAAGAAACAAAATTTCACGCTGTTAAAAATTTATGAAGATACTAGGAACTACTAACTGTTTATCAGATTACCAAGATACTTTCATAGACTACTCACTTGTCAACTCACAAAGTTCCTTCATGTAATTGCTTAGCTGATCAATTTGGAATGACACTTAACATTAAGAGTATTAATCTGAACACACATGACAAAAATCACCACCAGCTTTACAAGACTACATATCGAGTGACGCATAAATAAAACTGGCGTTTTCCTGCAACTTCTGTGTACTCAGAACAACGTCAATACCAGAAAACATCGTTGCCATCGTGAGGTCATGTAGCTGGTTATTTTCAACAATTCCAAGAAACACGTGTTTATGGTATCACAACACCAGTGCGTCCACTCTAATAAATTTAAAAAAATCGCTTACGGCCACAATGTTGGTATTATCCATAGTAGATTGTTATAAAGCAAAAACGTTACATGACTTCTAGTGATGTTTATACCAGAACTTGCTGTAATAAATGGTTAATTAATGAGAATTTAAAAATCTACAAATATATTTGGCGGGGATTAAATGTTCTAACTTATTCCATTTCTCTAATACAAAGAATTTAAAATAAATATTTTGGAAATAAGAGGCGAACACTTGTATAAGAATTCTAGTTAATTTGTAAATCTGTGCAATGGAATATGATTTTTAGTACATGGTCTTCAAATTCACTTCGAAATAAAATTCCATATAAGACTGAAATAACATAAATACAAAGTAGGTGCTAACAAGACAGAGTAACTATTTTTGCACAACATTTGTAAGTCAGGACGTGGTACCAAGTTCAATAAGTTTGTGATAATAGTGCGTCACTAAGAACCCATTTCGTTCCGAAAACCCCTGTGTCCTTCAACATAAACGTCTACTAAATTATTATGACACCTATTATTAATGTTATTCGTTTATTGCTTTTGTTGTAACAGTTATGTCAATATCTGACACAGAACGTCTTACACGCCTTCAGAGATTTAAGAGAACACGGATTACAGATGATACTTAGAACGTATCTTATAGCCACACATGACGTAAAGAATAAGTTACTTTGAAGATGTCTGGTATGTTGTGTTATCCGAAGAAGGCCCATAAAACTACCAAGCACTTTACTAAGCTGCATCGCTATCAGTTAGCTTGATGAGAACCACTAACACCATTTCCACCTTCACTTCATCTTGGACAGTGTTAAGTCTTCGTATGCCCATTACATTAATTACGGACTTAACCGTTTTACTGTTATCAATTAAGTAAGATCTGTGTTCCAAGCAGATGTTCCACCGCTGCAAATACTTTCAATTTACTTTTTAGTTAACAGTTTTCCTAGAGGACACATTTACTTTCGGTTATCTAATTCAACTTACTGTACTTTTAATTGTTATTTTGATTATTTGTCTTTGTTTTGGGTAACAGAGTTTCCCTGGAGGGAACCTTTACTTTCTGTGACACTGTTCAGTTTACTGTTGTTAAAACGTTATTTTGAGAGTTCCTTATTTTAATGCTAGCCTGTTATAGGCTTCTGCTGCTGACAAGCATTCTAATAAAGGAAATGAACTGAATTATCATCATTATTTGGGTCATATTAATATTTAGAGAGCGAGTTTCCTGTTTCAGGCCCCCCCCCCCACTCTGCCTCGGGAATGTATGGGCAACCGAAGGGAGACAATAAACTGCTTTCATTTTGTTATAAAATTCAGTTAGAAATAAAATGTTTCGTAACGAAGAACTGTAACGTTTTCATTTTTTTTTATTCTCAGCATCGCTCACACCCAAGAAACAAACCCTGGTTCGTCATCACCACGAGAACCACCAAACATCCGCTACGACAGCAATCATGTCTGTGTTCTGAAGTCATGTGGGCTAACTGCGTCATCCGTACTTAATTTCAATCCCTTCCTTCCATGCTGAGTTTAATTTGAAAATGACGTCTTTTTATCCGTGGTACCAGACATAATGAAATGTTACAAATAATTTTAATCAACCAAGAAAGTGCAGCAAAATATTTTATATACATCGTTAAGCACCAGGATAGATGTGGTTTATATTTCAGAACGATATCCGTCATTTGTAGCACGAAATGGGTTAACAAATCTTCATCTGGTTTTGATAATTAAACACTTGTTGATTTATCAACAAGTAACGAAGGATTTATAAAGTGCTAAATACAGCTAAAAGTACTCTCAAGTAGTCAAGGTTTGAGGTAAAAATAATATTAATTTAAAAAAACGCGAGAATAATCTAGTGTCACATGTTAGCTCGGCCGAATGTAGCCGAAAGTAGAAAACATGGAGAAAAAACGTCAAGATGAAATTCATAAGACGCGTCACAAAATATAAGCCTATGGAAAGACCACAAAAGGTAAACGACAGGCCGATGTTGCAAGAAGGAAAGGCCGAATCAAAACTGAAAAAGACGTTTGGACTCGAGAAAGAAATGGTTTCGTTACGTTGGCAGAATGCAGCGACACAGATTCTGCACACAAAAGAAGAGCAACTGAGGCAGGAACAGGTCAAGAAACGACTCAACTCCTTGGTAATTTGATGACTAGGTCTAATCTTTTAATTCCTAGAACATGCCTTTTTAAATAAAGTCGACTGATAACGTAAAGGTGGCGACTGACTTGTAACATTTACTCGTAATGTAACATTCGCGGCGAGCATGTTACATTACACCACAACTGGTGAGGCGCATCGAATGCTCGTTTTGAACGCTCGGCTCGACTGTGCTCATGTGTGCTCCATTCATTTCATTCAATATGTCGGACGTGGAGGTTGTGTTATCTTTGTTTCATTTAATACGCTACTCTTATCTAAAGAACTCGTGAATGCTCGTTACGACGCCGCTCGACTGACTGACTGACTTGTAATGTAACACTCAAAGGGATTCGCGAAAAAACCGACAACACGATGGAGCGCCCGCGAGCGTGAGCAGCTCGCATCGAGCGGCTCCGTTCGCTGTCTTCACTTGTGTAATGCTCGATTTGTAACACGTTACATTACAGGCAAATGTTACAAGTCAGTCGCCACCTTTAGAAGAATACACAATGCGAGTATGAAAACGTCTACATATTGAGGATACGTGGAAGACATTGTTTTATGGAGGAAACTAACTTCAAGTGACTTCGTTCTTTCTTTACATGCAACATATCATGTGAGTCTGTACCCACCCTTGCTGGGAAAGTTTCATTTCTTAAAAACAGGTTCTGGAGTAAGGAAATTAACAAAAGCTATTTTCTTTGGAGTTCAGTGGGTCTATGTCAGAAAACAAAGTGTCTGGAGTCACACTTCATAAGCTGATTTATTCTGAAAATAAATGCACTTCCCATGAGCAAATCTGTAATTTAATCAGTTACTAAAAACTACTTTTAGTACATGAATTTATAACACAAAGTTCGCAGCTCAACGAGATTCTGTCGTGAAATCACCCCTCTTCAAATCCCAAGTCATTTCACGAAAGAGCGGTACTCATAACAAAACGATTCTAGTTCAGTTCTCGAATTCCTAACAGAAATGCCTAGGCATTACGCCAAGGCCGACAATACTTGAAACAGTCTCCGTTTAGTCACCAGCACCCATTCCGAGTCTTTGTCGGGAGCGAGGATATTTTTTCTTCCCTCGAGTTCACACCCCAGTGCTCTTTGGGAAACCCTGTTAGACATTCGTTGAACACGCCCTCGCCACTGTGAACTGCGCAGCTAAATATCATCCACTACGTTAGTGGACCTAAGTCCTATTACATATTATCAGTTTGTTTATGACATAATTAGTAAATTATAACAAAAACAGTTTTGAACCTTATGCCATGTCACGAAGAAGTACCAAAAATCAGGGACGTACAATGATGAGGGTTATTAGTTTGAACTCCCCTGAAATAACGACGATGCGAACAAAATTATTTTTATGACAAAGTAAGTTGGATCTGACGACGAAGAGATCACATTCATTACTCCAGCTAATCTGTGAATAGACCTAGGTCATATACATGTATAATGAGATTTAATTATAAATTACTTTTCGAAAATCTTAGATTAACCAAGAGCTCAAGTGTCGAAATGTCCAGCCTACACAATGTCGGGGTAATTTCCAAATGTATTATTTGCTCTACTATTCCTCTGTGCATAGAAACTTGATGATCATTTACCGAAGATCAAAATTTATTTCTGAAAAACGAAATTCAGTGAACAGTTTACGTAACTCCTACACCGTATATCATTAACACCTCTAAACTGATTTAGAAATATATTTAATTACCTTTAAGTTTTAAACATATAGCTCTAGCCTATTAAAAATTTTGTTTAGAATTTATGTGTCAGTTTCGGTTTAATTTCTTGATATGTATTTTTACTCACGTAAATTTAATTTCAAATAATTTGTTGAGTCATTCCTCTGGTTTTTGGCATTTTCAATTGTGAAGGATCAGTGGGTTCATAAATTTTGGTCTCTAAAATTTGTACAGAGTAAATGACATGTAGGCCCCAAAAATAATATTCAGCTTTATAGAATATCATAATGTTATGTTTTTTTTTTATTTTTCTATTTTATCGAACCCTTTATGTTCCTTTAAACATTTTGGTACTTGGTACATTCTTAAAAATGTATTATTTATATAGTTAGTTATCCTCTATTCCTCTTCTAAAGTAATGGCATAAATCTGATTGTGTTCATGTTTATTATTTAATTTCATTAAGCTTTTGAACTTGTGTTTTAATAATATTACTAGAGGAGGAGCTTTTATACGTTACAATTGCTAATTTGTGTTTAATGTTCACATAACTCCTGGAGCAGACATTCCCGCTTTGAGGATCGCTAGACCAACACGCCCATATTATTATCAAAGCCAGTCAAGAATGGGAAATTAAAGCAAAAGATATAATCATTAGATACTTCGGTAAGGAATATTCAAGAATGCTTTGTATAACCTTGCATGTCAGTAATAATCGACATTGCTAGACAATTTATCACCAGATGCGGCATTTGCCTCTAAGTCTACGGATCAGAATGCCAAGTTTTGTTTAATGAAACGCCACTCCTTGTTTGTTACATATGCAAATGTCGATACAATTTTTATCTATAAAAAGACTCTTACAGCTCGAGTCTTCAAGTTAAACTCAAAGTAAACAACATTCAACAGGAATTATTAAAATATCAGTTGTTCATCAGTAACTACCGGAGTTTAGGTTAGATACGTCAAACGATTTACTGCTGTAAGTCAATTTTGACGATGGCGAATCTGGTATCAATAAATTCAAAAGAGGCCATGGTGGAGCCTATGGAGGGGTCTGGAGGATTATCCGTTGCTGAAGTCTGGAGTGAAACGATCGGTTTCGTGTTGGTGCGTTTTGCACGAATATGGCTTCAATCTTCGTTTACTGTTCAAAACAAAAATGGTCCATTCCCATCAACTTTAACAGATTATACTACTAGTTAATCCTCTCAACTCATTCGATGCCACATATACGCCTATGCCTACTTGCGTTTGATACAACGTCGTTAAATGCCAAGCGTAGTAATAGTACTCCAAGAAAACGAGCCTTTCTTGAAAAATTTATACTTATTTCAGTTGGAGAAGAAATTTCACACTTTTATAAAACCCAAAAGTTCAATGCCGTGCTCACAAAAGATCACCAACGCGCCGTATGAGTCAGTTTAATCCAGTCCACAGCCACATATTCTATTCATTTAAAATAAATCTTAATATTATCCTCCATCTACGCCTAGATCTCTGTGACCCCCAGGTTTTTTCTAGTACAGTTATGTAGCCTGCATATTTTAAACTACATGTCCCGCCCATTCACCCTCCTTGACTTGTCATCCTAATAATATCTGGTGCAGAGTGCAAATTAAAACTATTCTTCGTTGCTTGATTTTCTGCTGTCCTGTTACATCCTCTTTGTTAGGTCCAAATATTCAGCCCAGAGTCAGCGATAAAAGTTTCATTCATTAGGCTACCGACAAACCAAGACAACCCTGTGTTATGTTTATTGCTCAGGAAATCGGAGCAGATATAACCAAGAACACATCGCAGTACACATATTTTCGTGCTATTAATTACAAATGCGATAAAGGACATTTGATCCTTCAAACGTGTACCACAGTTGTGACGACAGCCGAGAGAGATGCGTCTATCACAGGGTCCGGCCATGAGGGGAGAGGGGCGAATGGACGACGAAGGAAGGTCTTGTCCCTGCTATGCCCGGGCAGATGACGTCTTCTGACCCGAGCCAAACGAAAGTACGACTGCCACAGACTGATCGATCCGAAGCAAAGTGACGGACAGCAAGAAGCGCTTCAGCTGTCACTCCGCGAGTCTCGCCGGCAATTGAACGCTCAACGCCCGGCAACCCGTAGCCAGCCGGGTCTCCCTAATAAAACCTCCTGACAGAGCCACATTAGCGTACCAACTGTAACATTTCGGAGGGGCAAAGGGGGAACAAACGTTCTGGGAAGAAACCGAAATGCCAGCAGCTCCCAAATGGTCAAATTTCAGGTTATCACGGCCGCGAGTACGAAGATGGCTGTTGCACCGTGTAATCTAACACTTCAGAGGTGCTTGCTGCCTCCATAAATCACCCTAATGATGGAAATAACCCAGAACACAACCACCTTTATCCTCCAAATGATTCAATCTTTTATTCGAGGATCAGGAAAAAATAGAAATTGATAATTATAAAATTCTGCATAATTGTCATTTCTACGGATTTTAATGTTAAATTTTTCAGACATAACATCAAAAAACAGCAAAGTAATTAGTATCACATAAAACACAATTCTGTACATACGTTATGTCTACCCCCACATAAAACATCATGTGCCAGAATCTATCTTGAGAAGCTAATAGGACGCTCAGATAGTCATGAAATGTTTCGCTTTTTACGGAACTCGAAGGTTAATTACCGTATCAACAAAAATCCGCTTTTTACTAGAAGCCTTGTGTAATATTTTGAAACATGTATGATCCGAAGCCTTCAAGGCTGGTAGCCCTAGAAGAATTCATTATATTTTGAAACAACGGTGAGGAGTTATAAGCCCACAGTGGAGGACCAACCCCTGTCTTCTGCCCGCGGCTGCTTATTCAATATATTCGTAACTACTCGCACTTGCAGGCCGTCTCTATCCGCAACCCGATTATGCTACATCCTGTGGTGAGACGGGACCGACTTCATTTGGAACTTTCGAAATGCAAAACATAATTTTTTCCTGAGATTTGATCCAGCGTCATCAGATTTCAAACTCTCTTCGTACCATAAACACAATAAGCGAATACATAGTTTTCTCACAGAATTCAACTACTGTAAATAAATGCATTCATTCATTTATTCTCTGAAATAAAATCAACGAATTTGCATAGCTGTCATCAGCTTCTTCTATTGCAAACAATTTCATCAAAGTGTTTACAGAAAATGAGAGCACAGTCTTTCTAAGAGATCAGAAACTGTCAAGAACTTCTGAGCGGTCGTTACCTGAAAACGGTATGCAAAGATGCGACAGAATATTCTTTGTAAGATTCACTAATGTCAAAGCATTCAACACTGTTTCCATTCCCCGAATAAAACGAGATGAAGATTTTACTCCCATATTAATAAAATGTTAAAAACTGCAACATTGAGAACAATATCAATGATGGTGATGTTTCAAGGGTACTTCAACCACCACCAATAAGATTAAACGTACCTGACATTCTTCTAATATAACACGCCTAAACAAATTATTTTACGTATCTCACCTGCTATAAATAAATTCAGCTTCGTCGCTCTCTCAAGACTACATATGAGTGTATAAATTAAATTGTTCATAAATGTCAACTACTGCAAAAAATACACTATATTAGTAAATTAATTTACACAAAATTCTGTCGCCCGCTCGCCTAAAAAGAACTGAAATTGACTCATTAGTCATTTACTACAATAAAGGTTCTTTTCTCAGCATTTTTTTTAAATTTACGTTAGCATTGTGGCAATATCATCCCAAACTTTAACCTTAACGTGAACAGAAACAGAGAGTAAGTTATTGTTATGCTTACTGGCTGTCTTCTGCGACGAGGTAATTTCGTATAACATTATCTATTTTTATCATTATTTAGAGGTTCAAATTCCACAGACATTAATTTTAATGCTAATTTAATAACGGGAAACTGTGGAGAGTAAATGTAACTATATTTTGGCAAGTAGGACTTGGCAGTATTTTTTAAGACGAAGGAGCGTGTGTGTATACACAGCACAATCACAATTCCTACGTAAGCCTGTTCTACATATCCTCGATAGTTTACATAGCGCGAGAAAATAATAACAGCATGACAATCAATTGGTTTAATAGAAATAAGAAATCACAGCACATTATCAATTGCTACACAACACTAACATTTTATTCACACTTGGATGCGTATTCGCTCCCCGCATTTAAATGTTTAGTTTCAGCTGCGGCAGTTTTACAGTCTTTCTGTAAAAGCACCTGCTTTGAAACAGCTGACGGATGGCAGACACTTGCTTCCTCCGTAGCAACTTCATAATAATACGACCAGGACCTGCCTGTATCAGAATTTGGGTTCTATTTACAGTTGACTGCGCACACCATATATTTATCAATTTATATTTACGGTTTACATGTACGAGTAATGTAAAAAAGATATACATTTAAAGTAAAATGGTGGGATCATGTCTGTCATATGTTTCATCTCCGAAAATACTCGATAAATTTTGATTAAATTTAAAATTTGGACCTACACTAAACTTTCGAATAAGATTTTATGCTCGTTACGTATCGGTCAAGACCTACATTATTTGAGCTGAAACTGAATTACTCACGTCCAATCTTATAAATGAATCATCGTACAGAAATTGGTAGCCCTGTTTGGGCTTACTAGTGTCTGTAACTGTTGGCTTCTATTGTTAACAATCGGGGTTATAGATCTATAGCTTTAATCCGACATACATGTACCGGTAGATCTTTCTTAATATTTGCAGCCGTTATTTCTGAAATTCTTAATACACAACTTCGAAGTATGTTATCTGTAACGAGATTTCCTTCGAAGCAATAAATTTATATCCGCAACGAATGAGGCATGAAAACTTATGAATGTGCGTTTTTGTGGGTTTATGATCTAGCCAGCGTCTATGGCCATTTACAACTAGATACTTTTTTTCCAAATTAATTAAAAGACACATGATAGAATTACATCATAGATGGCAACTTCTAAATGGACCTAGAAATGGGCTTTAGTATAAAGTACAATTTTAAGTTATTCTAATATCGTTACGCATCTTAAAAGTTTTAAAAATATTCCAGAGAATTTCAAAATACAAAAACAAAATAAACAGTACCGGTGCAGTGAAATGATCTAAAAACTTGAGACCGTCACTGACAACGAGAATGATCTTCAAAATCATTGTTAGAATACTGTGAGACAAATAAAAACCGATAGAATTATAACAGGCCGTTAAAAACTTGTGTTTAAGTACTGCAAACTGTAAAACTTTTCCTTTCTTACTTACATAGGCTTATACTTCACCTAATACAAATCATTCTGACCTACTTAGTGATCCTAACCTATTCCTTGGACGTAATTCTTTTTCATAGGGTACAGACCTCGGCACTCGGCATGTAAAGACATGCCCTTCCTTTTCAGTGCTTGCACCATAATCAAAATAAACACACTGCATTCACTGATAAAGTTGAACGTAACTGTCACTTCCTGGCTCCCGGCAGGAACTGCTATCATTTTCCGAAGTTGATTTTACTGTTTCTGCAGAACGACACTCGTATCGGGAAATCTAACAGCGCCTGGCGGTTAGTCATGCAGTTCCATCCAGGAGCCGGTGACAGCGTTCAACTTTATGGGTACATAAGTACAAAGACTTGGTAAGTGAAATATTGAAACAACAAACCTACGAAATAATACAGGGCTATGCTGGAACTGCAAATACATTCCAACAGGTCTGTGTTAAAAACAAGATACAGACCTATTTATTACGAATAAAATGCGTTGTTTTGGAGGTGAACGTAAGTTTTTGAGTCGTTGCTTGCAAACAGAGTCCGGGTGTGAGAGAACGGACAACGTCAAGTATAGATGGATGGGTCCTGCGATCACAAAGACAACTCGTGACACATGATTGGCACACACCGAAAGGAAATCTCACTATGCAGCCGAGTGATTGATAGATTCGACACAACAAGCGAAAACTTTAGAAAGGCAGATGGCAAGCACAGACTACTAACAAAGAACGGTCTCTGCAAGGACTGCAAAGTGTTCCCTTCATTATACGTGCTACACAATTATGGTAAATGTTCCATTAAGACTCCAGGTCTAAAAAGCAGCAAGGCTTAGAATTGTAGCGAAAGGTTGGGGCAGAAACTGTAAATAAACGTCGGCCGTTGTAAATACGTTCTGAATACTAACTAAGCGCAAACACTGTGGGTGTCGAATAATTGTTTCCAGATATTTAAAAGATGGTCATATTTTGGGATGTAGCGCCACATAGTCTGACATAAATTTACCAAAGTACCAGCGGTCCTTCATCAGGGCGAAGAGTGATGGAGGCAGCTAGAACCTCTGAAACGTCGGTAATCTTCCAACATTTTACAAGGTATTACGGTGTTACAACCCGGAAGACAGTCATCTTCGTATTCGCTGCCGTCAGAACCTAAAATCCTAGATATTTGAAAGTCTGAAATATTGACAGGTCTCAAAATTGTAGTCTCACGATCCTACTGGGCTTATGGAGATTTGAAACAGTTACCTGGTTTCAATAACTCCCAAATTTAATTATCACATTAAACGCGATAAATATTCGATTAAACGCCGGGGCTTAAAATAAGCAATGGGACCATGTAGCCGGGTCTGGAACAGAAACTTTGAACAGATACTGGGGTTACTAGCACCAAATGTCGTACAATGACGTACATTCTTGGCAAATTCGATTTCTGCGCTGCAAAAACAGGCCTATTCACTACAGCTGACACATTTTCCATTGAAGTTGGTGAGTTGTAGGCCCAAAGGCCTGTGTTTTATACGCCAGAAAACAGATGAAGGTGTAACACCGAACATCTCTGGAAGTAGTCCTATGCCCCTAAATAAGTTACTACTGGGCGATTAAAAGGGGCAACTTAAATTAAGGTTGTTAGTTTCGTTTAATTTCCTATTACAGCTTCTTTATGGCAATTTAGTAATCCAAAATCAACCGTCCTATGAAATACTTTCGCTAATCTGAAAGCTCAAAATTCAAAATGTCCATACATGAAAAGATACAATATCCTGTTAACCTAACCCTTTGAGCACAGTGTTAAATATATGTCGGTCTACAGCATTCTATAACAATCAGTAATTCTGAACTTTCCCCACTGAGTGTATTTTTATATTTCGTATGATTCTGGTAGCCAACAGCGATTCTTTCCTTACGAAAGTAACCACCTAATCCTTGTAATATGTTTTCTTTGCGGTAAAAACTGAATTATTAATTATTATTTAGAGGAACTTCGTGTTCAAAAGGTTAAGCTCAAAACTGGAAACGAATCCTAAAAGCAACTTACAAACATTTTATCGTGAAAAAACATTCCAAGCTCCACATTAAAAACTATAATCTTTCCTGGAACCCTGTGAAACCTATCCTACTTTTTTTTTGTTACCTTGTTGGGGTTTTAATTCACAAAATCCTACTTCTTCTTCGTGAAATACTTTGTCCAGGCCCGAAATAAAAATAGCAGAAAACTATGTTGTGAAACTCGAAATTCGAAACACCACGGGTTCTCAGTGCACTTCAATGCGAACGTGAAATGTCGCCACGTGTGCTTGAACACGCGCCCAGAAGTGGTTTAAACGCAGACTTCGACATCGACCTGCGCTAAGTACGCCTACGAGCCTCGCGGTGCGAGCCGTCGACCAAGGCATGGTTAGACCATGTGTACTGTGCAATCCGATCGCACAAACACGGAATGTAACGTCATACAACACTTCTAATAAACGTTAATTGTACGCAGTATACATTATTCAAACAAACCAGTGAGCTACCTTAATTTACTCTAATTTACCTATTCTTCCTTTATCAGTTTCTTGCTCGGACAGTGATGCATTGGGCAACAAATACGGACACATGAGCGAAAACCTCAGGATAAAAATAAAATAAAAAGTTTTGCAGTTTAACCACGAACAACAAATAAACTTTGAACATTCTCCCCAGAACCACAAAATATCGCAAAACTCTTTTAAGCTTCAACATACGGTAGTTCGAGTCCTGTTCACGTGTGATTTTATATAACGCAAAAACCTTTCGTCGTTTTAATTTTCTACGACCTCCCCACCCAAAAAAAAAATTACTGTACAATAACCACTGATCACGAGAATCAAGACTCCTTACAGGTCTGCAGAACGGACTACACCACGTGCCATTAGTCTGTAAGCCGGGAAAAACACTTTCAATTCCTGATCTATGAAGACGACGGAAAATTCCAAGTATAATTTAGTTGGTAACGAAGCCAACTGCGTATTTGGAATCTCCTGACGCGGTGTTGTGCAACACAAACAAAATAACAACACATTCTCTAGAACAGCGAAGGGAGAAACCCTCCCTCGTCAGTGTCGTAACTTCCCTCTTTCGTCTCTTACACCCGCGCACTGCTGTCAGTCACTCGCCTGTCACTCACGTCAGCTAGCAAAAACACGAGCACTCGCCTCGAAAAATCGAAACTCTCCTCACAGCTACGTACAGTCGTGCACATGTAATACTTACATTTCATTCGCTTGGGGCAATCCTGCTTCCTTCGTGGCATTGCTCGACTCCGGAACTGTGGCACCAGGTGATGTTCACGGCCGAAACGCCAAGCGCTGAGACGACGAGGGGTGTTGAGAAGGACGGCAAATAAGCTAGAAATTTGATACGGTCATTTTAACCTCTTCACTATAATGCACGACCACACCACACACACAACTAACGTCAACTGTCGGTCAGATGGTTCTTCGTCGGTTTCCTGGTCCGCCTCTTCACTGTCGCTTGTCCACCGCACTTGTGACATCACTCACTGCTAAGGTGCCGAAGGTAACACCAACATAACCTACTATAGAAGCTACAGAAACATTCAGTGGCTTGCGGTCGTGCTGGGAGGACGGCATCTTACGTCCGCTCACACTACCCAACTGACCGCTCGGTGTGACAAACACCTACTCACTGCATTCACAGACACTTCACCGTCATTCTTAAACTGTTTTGTCAAAAGACGTTATTTTCTTCTCAACGTGTCTATCAATTCAAGTCTGCAGCACACTCACGGATTGTAAGAATCAAGCCTTACAAGTTGACTGTAGATATTTCAGATGCGAACAGTGGATGATGACGTTGGAAGCGACGAGGACGAGCAGTCAGCCGGGCACAACAGACACTGACTGACTGGCTGCGTGACAAGCCGCCTGCCCTCTCCGCCTGCACTGGCACGGTAGACACATAGACGCGGCGCAATCACCAGCCACTCCGTGGTCCGGTCGCCGCTCGGGGTCTGTCGACTAGATCTCTCTCGCTCCCTGTCAACTCCTCGTCACAGAGGATCCCGAAAATCTAAACGAGCCTGCTACAGTACTAGCAAACCTCATGGGTTCGGACGTGACGTCATGACAGGAAGGCGTGGCCCCTTGAAGATCCGCCCATTTCACCCCACTATATCATACTCGCGTACTTGGTACTTCGAACTTGGAACTTCGGTTACAGTGGTACGAGAAAGGCTGACTTGAGACCTGGATAGATATCTGCAATTTTGAAGACATTTTAGAGGATATCCTAAGAAAGGTCAGTTATAAAGCTATTCTATGTATACTTTAAAGATGTTATAGGCTTGAAGCTAATCTTTATATCTCCGTAGTTTTATATATCAACGAAAATAATGTGTTACATCTTCCTAACCTCTCGTTTTGGCATCCATATTGACCACCGTACAATATTATAGCCTCGCTGCACGAACAAAGAACGGTCCGCATTCACGGACTGCTAGTCATTGGACAGACAAACAGTCACGTTAAACGTTTCCAATAATGCATTATGTATAACTTTTAATGTGTACAGATATTTGTGCAGTGGCTTTTATTCACTCTAACCATACATTTATTACTATACAGCAGCGTTGACTACAAACTTCGTAGGAGCCCCGAGCGAGGCTATGGAGTTCGAAAGATTTGTTGCTAGGTGGCAGCACGAGTCAAGAGGCGAACTCGAGCAGTTCCGGTGCATGTTATTCAGTTACGGTGATGGCGGAAGTTAGGAAATGTGGTGACTCGGAACAGAGATAAAACTGTAGATGTAGAAACACAAACTGTCGCATTCCATCATATGCATTTTTTTCTTCAAACATTGCAAACAATGTAACTGTGATCTGACATTATTTTGTCACTGTTATCTGCAAATGGCCAGCACAAAGTAATATTATACAATATGATCCGTAATAAATTGTTTTATCATACGTGGGAGCGAGAAACAAACAAATTAGTAAGCATAATAATAATAGACATTTTGAATAAAATGGTGTTTTGGAATTCGTGGTGCGCGTAATTACTGCAGACCAACCTACTTTCAGCTGGGCAGGCTGTAAGAAACTCAAGTGGGACTTTTAGTGTGTGTCTTAGCACATTAAGAACAGCAGAGTAGAAACTCAAGTGGGACTTTTAGTGTGTTTCTTAGCACATTAAGAACAGCAGAGTTCATGTTATACTGCCTACTTATTTCTGTTATTATTTTTGTAAGCGGTTATCGATAAAGCAGACAGCTTTTCAACCTCAATCTATATTCAAGTACAATTTTGTTGAGGAACGTTTGTATTTTCATTATTTTTCTCGTACTTAGATTTCAACTTACAATCCCAAATTAAATACCATCTTTTAACATTTTCAACTCAGGCTTATCATCACACAGTCTACTGACTATAAATATTAAATTAGTTTATTCTCATTCCTCCTGAAAGGTTTCACAACCCTTTTCTTGGGTATCATAATTTCTCCTCCCATCTATTTCATCTGTCGTTTCCTTTCAGTAAGTACAATTCTAATATTTGTCTGTGTGTTGACAATTATGAATATGGCGACGGTGTAACACTTAAGAACATAAAGGAACCTATTCAAAACAGCAAAGCACGCATTAGGAAAACACATGTACGTGTTCCTATACCAGGTCGCGCAGACATTTTCGCTGTTCACACCGATAGTAAAGTCTGTGATTAGGTTATAGCATTATCCTTACGACAAGAGTCATTCTTACTCCAAGTTGACACTAGTTCATTAAGTACAACGCCATGAAGACGTATAGGGGAGAAAATAAAACTCCACACATTCTTGATCTAGGCTTCTCAAACCCCGTCCGCTTTACCTTTTGGGAAGAACCCAGATACCCACTGAATAGGAGGCTGGGTGGGACCCAGACATTTCTGGGAGCGAAAGCTGGAAAAAGAAATATTTTGCTCCTGCCGAGAATAGAACCACAGTCGTCTGGTCCGTAGCCTAGTGACTACATTGACCGTAGACCATACTAAATAAAGGAAGGTAGACCTATAACACGCAAAAAAATTTCATCGCGTCTTTTGCGACATTGAATCCTTTCCTCATCGTGATTTTTACTGATATCAGACACAGATGCATTGATGACGGAGGAAGGCCTACAAGTTCCACACTGGACCTATAGCCAATTTCATAACTATTTTATTCTGTTGCATAGTTCAATCAACGAATCAGGCATGTTTTTACAGGTGCACCATTTAAAACGCAGCCCAGCAACAACCAGAATCAGGTTCGCCCCACGTAATAAACTCTCCCAACCTCCCCCTTGACATTCGAGTCAACGTCACCCTTGTTGCTAGGCCGCTGCGCAAAATCTGATGCATTCACGAGTAAAATGTATGTTAATTATTGAGTATTACTTTAATAGAAATTGTTTTCTGCTGCTTATAAAACATTTAGAAATGTATGTGTTGCATTTTAAATGGAATGTACTGTATTATGCTAAAGAGAGGAATAAAATATTCCTCACTAGACCTAAATACCTACACCACAACTTATTACATAGACTAACGTTTTAATTCAAAACTGAACCGAAACTCTGCTCTATGGATTTAGTTTTGTTTCAGTGATGTATTATTGTACAGTATCCGAAACTTCTACATTTCTTTCTTGTTTCACCCCTTTCTTATTTTTTTCAGAGGTACTCACATTTTAGATTGTAAACGAAAAGATAACTGACCACATTAATCTTAGCTGAGTAGGACAAGAGATTTTGTAGCGGCGTTTTAATTCCTTCAGATCGGAGTGACATGTTGATGCCTTGTATTTTACAGCCACGGGCAGAGAAGTTAAAACCACACAAAAACAAACTTTAGGGCTGCAGGACATCCCTGTCACAATAATTCTGTTCGCAAAGCAATTAGACATATGAGAGAAGAGGGTAACTAGCCGTTCGCCTTCAATCATGAGCTCCGCAGTGCAGAATATTAACAAATTACGAATTAATTTCTTGAAATTAATCGACTCGTTGAATGACTGATTAGACTATTGGGTTTAAAAACATCATAGATTCAACTACTGTGTGACTATCTTACCTTTAATATTTCAGTAAAAACTGAATGTCTACACACATTCAGCGAATGAAATAAATAACATTTTAAGACGCTAAACCATTACATACGTGAATTAGCGAATTTAGTGTTTTTGTTCAAAATGACCGCCGTTAGCTTCGTGGCACAGTTGACAGTATACATCTTTTTGGGGCACTCTGTACATTGCAAGGGATGAAACTAACAACGGGCGCCCGTTAAACGGTTGCAGTTTTTGGCGAGAAATGCTTTAAAAGGCGCGCTATTATCGTAGCCTGTGTACTGCGAGGCGGGCTAATAAATTCGCATGTCAATATATAGAATGGGAATCATTTAACCTGCACCCGGAATGATTTATCTCGTATACTCTGTTACATCTGTCTGGCAGTACATGAGGAGTCACCCAGCTGCCTGCCTGTGGATGCTGGAACCAATTGCGTATTAGCTAACTTATTTATACAATTTCATTTCGTGGGACGTTTTAAAAAATCACATAACAAAAGGAGCATTTTATAAGCTACACAGATTCACATGTCTCCCGCTCCATTTCTTTTCGAAATAGATGGAGTGATTATAGATTTTGAAGCGAAAAATTAGTTTCTGAAAGTGTCCTCTAAATTTCATACCGGTTAAATAAAGCAATAGTGCCTTTTGGCGAGATTTCAAATTCTTACGGGGACGAGTTTGACAGCCATCTAGAATTGTACCACGTGTTTCAAATGATTAGAACGAATTGGCTTAGAATTTGTTTGGTCGTAAGAGGACTGAAATAAATTAAGAGTTATCGATATCACTCATATAAAGGGATTTTTGGTAATTTAAATACTCCCCATTGTAATTTATTGTTTAAATAGTGCGCGCTAGAGGGCTGCGATGAGGTGGACAATTGGGTCTACGTAGTTTGAACGAGTGTCATGAAATGTGTTAAGAAGTTTGGTGTGATACTGTCAAACGGGAAGTCCAGGAAATAACAGTGACGAATCAGAAACTGACTCAGACTCACGTCCAGTGTCTTACTTTATTATCAGCAGTCTTAAACTTTTACCTTGTTAATATGATTCACACACCACGTTTAATGCTGCTCTACATTCAGAAGTGTTCTTATGAAAATCTGTTTTTTATTTGTGTCACATGTCGACATTTGCCTTCGTTTGCCATCAGGCCTATCAGGAGACTTTATAAATATGATTATTAACAGGCCTGTGGTGGAGAATCAGACCGTTAAACAGGTGCCTTGCTAGTGGTATAGTTTATTTCAAGACTGGTTGGAGCAATATGTCTAATGCGTGGATGGCTTTAACCGTACATTTGAAACTTAAGCAGGCACGTCTTGCTTATACATGCAGAAAGTACTCCTAGTTCGTTACCATAGCAACAAATCTCGGCTTGTTTTCGAGGACAACCAGGCTCGAATCTCGAGCGGGTTACTACCTATCCGGACCAAATTTCTGCGTTGTTTTACTCAGTCTTTTCAAACTAACACTGAGTTCATACTTTCAGTTCCTGTCCTCTCTCGTTCTCTTCTTTGATTTTCATTTGGTTCCTTATTTCATTATATTCCTTCCTCTGTTGCTATACATTTATATTTCTCTGTACCTTTCTCTCGAATGTCTCCTTTCGAATTTTTTGTCAACATCCCACGTCATATAACCTGTACATTTAAAGCAACATTGTTAAGTTAACATAAGAGTCAGTCACTCTTGAAGGATCCGCGTTTGCGAATATAGTGCGACATAGTTACCATGAAAATAACTAGAGGCTTTGTTACAGTGGATTCATCCCACAGAGTCTGTCTGTCTGTCACATGCTATTTCCATTACGCCATGCTGTTGTGGCAGCAGTTATCTTCGCCTATTACACCTGTGTCTGTGTCAAAGGGTGTGATGCTGATTAAATTAATGTGCTGTTAAATTCTCGCTGTCGCATTCCTTTCACTACTGATTTAAACTTCACGTGTTGTATAAATTGTTACATCCCATTACATTAATCTTGAAATGCATTTGTCTAACAGACAAGCGATGTTAGCCTGACGAGAAGTTCTGGGAAGGTAGTTATATTGCGCAATTTTCTTCAGATGCTCCAATCTACAGCCTATGATGAGGCTAACAAGAAATGTAAACTAATAATTATGCCCACTTTGTGCAGCATAAGTTGCATTTGAAAAAGGAACGTAAAACTGTACCGACTTTGCGTAAATAGAATATTATTATTTTGTGTATATGAATCTATATTCATATATATTTCTGTATTAGTTCCGTTTGCTGTATATTAAAATACTTTTTGTAAAAAGTGTTAGTTTGTGAAAAAATGTATCTAAAATATATTCCACTATGTTTAAACCTTTCGTGACTTATTGTGTACACACAAACACACACACATATATACACGTATTACATAAAGCAAATATGCCTATGTATACGCTTATGTATTAAGCATGCATATATGGCTGTATGCATGTGCATATATCTATGTTTGTATGTTACTGGATCTACAATAATTTTAATCCGCTCCCTTTTTGTTTTATCGGGCGAAACTGTGTCTCCGCAGAACTCTAATGGACCGATTGTCCATTCCCCAGATGGTGCATGAGAGAATATGGAACTAGTTGTTGACAGGGGAAAACCGAAGGACTCGGAGATGAACCCGTCCCATTGCCACATTGTCCACCATAAGCAGGCGTCTAACAATGTTTGCTGTGGCACGACCGAGACTGTAACTTTACTCAGGTTCGCAGCCGTAGTTTAGCAATGATACGAAAACATTATACCACATTCAATTCTAAAGCTTACAGACATGGACTGTACCGCTCTGAAGTTACGGACTGAATGTTGTACGAGAAGAAGAAGAAGAAGAATGTTTCGCCCGTATCTTGCATGCCTCCATGTCCCACTGAATAATCACGTCCGCTCTTGAATGATTTAAGTTGAGTTTTGTATGGAGTGTGATGTATGATGTTAGTGGATGTGTAATTTAGCCATGGCTGGCCATAAGGATTACATTCGTATATAATAATAAAGAAGCAAGGAGCTGTAACATTCTGCCAGTAAATCACTTCCAATCAGGAAACTCACAGAGCACAGCACATATACATGTCAAGCAATTGATTCACTGCTCCAACCGTCTCCAGTTCTGTCTGCGACAACTTGTCAGTGACGGATTTCAGTTCATCTTTCATGGCCCGCCGGGCAGACTGATGCAGCGGTAAAGCTACAGCCCTGAATTCAGGAGGTACTTTGGTTCGAATCCCGACCGGATTAACAGCTGTCCTAATTGAGATCATTCATCCCCATTTTAACAAAATCAACTGGGCAATATCTTTGAAGCCAAAGCTCGTTTGATAGTATTTAAGAATTCAGTCCGTACCGCAAAGAAAACACCAGATCTCACAATCACAAGGATCAACTGGTTAATGCTGTTTCGGGAAGTAATGGCTATTTGCAGTAAGAATCACATGATAATAATAAGTACAAAATTCGAGTTACTGATTGTTAAAGAAATTGGTACATACATTTCCCACTGGGCTTTAAAGTGTTAAGATTTATTTTTTGGTCGATATAAACACATGCCAACGGAGCAAGATTTGATGAACCATCTCAAGTGATGACTCATTCTATCATTCTTTGATCTTTCATGTTTCCCTTTTTTCCCTCTGTACGTCTTTCAGTGTTCAATCAGTTTGTAATCAGAGATAACAGAATGAATTGATCGATGAAATTCGTGGTGAAATTTGGCAAAGTCTGATTCCGCCACTGTTTTTATTTCTGACTTCGGACGCAGTTTGAGCCATCGAACGCCAGACTGCGCTGCTCTGTGAGGTAGTAGAGTTCCTTTCATCCACACAAGACACATTGCTCTTTACCTTCAGTGCTGTACCCTTCGCCCCTCCACAATTCCGCTTTCAATGGTTTTCGGTCGTCGTCTACTCACTTGCTTTGCTTCAAACATAAAATAGAGCTCCTAGATATACATACATACATACGCGGTCCTTTTTCCTTTCCTTCCCCTTATACAACTTAAAATTTACGAGTCATATTCTTTCTTTCTTCAGGCTGCGAGAATTCTAGTGACACCGGTGACTTGTAAATTTAAGGTGGAACACATGTTGGGGTCAGGGGGAGGGAGGGAGGGACACGACCCCTCCCCCCAGTATCAGCCTGTGCTCAACTTTGATATCACCAGTCACCGCAGTAATAAACGAACATGACCATGGTCTCAGTATACCGATTTATAGAGAATGTCAGGTAATGAATAATTAACCAAAACACTGGCCTAAAGACACAGCTATTAAATATAGCCTTCGAAAATGTTGCACACTTTAAGTATTTCGGGACGACAATGGCCTACTTTGAAGAGATTTCGGGACATTTTTCTGTCACCATAACTTCGTTAAACAATAAATAAATTCAGACCAGTACGTAGTATGGAAAGGATTACATCAAGAAGAATCAGAATTACGGGATAGAAGATATGAAATATGCGTATACAGTTTTGACAGGGAAACGCCGAGGAAGGCGAGACCGTTTGTGAGAGAGGTGGATGGTACCAAAATAGATGAGAAGGTGGTAACTGGATTAAACTGGCCCATCATACGACTCATTGGCAGAATTTTACTAACCCAGTGATGAGCACTCTGGTTCCATTGCAAATACATTTTTTACTAGTTGGATAACTATCAACTGCTCTGTGGTCACTGTGTAATTTTCTAGAATGAACATTCTGCTCGTGAATGCATCATGCTCTCTCGTCAGCAGCGGCCTATAGTGACCTTGACTCGAGTGTCAAGGGGAAGGTTTTGACAGTATATTACACGAGGGGGGTGGGTGACTTAATTTGTGTACCGCTGTTCGTGATTGCTGTTTGGTTGCTTTTTAAATGGCACATTCTGTACAAGACCTATTTACAAGTTATCTCTGCTTTTTCTTATCCTGGGGGAACTGAACTTGCTGCCGTAAAGAGATGAAACTTCTCTCAACCGTTTCCACTAATCAACTTCACAAGGAACCTTCATTCCCATCCATACTGTTGACATGGTCGGAATTTTTTGAAATCCAGCGTCAACAATTTGAGAAAATTAGACACTGGTTCATCAAGTACAGCAATTCAGTTCATTTTCTTTACTTCAGTTGAATTGTTTTCCCACACGCGTCCTATAAAACGCTGTAGAGTGATTCGGTCTTTCGGTATGCAGTCGAAAGACAATAGCATTCCCCATATATTTATAATTTGAAACAAACAGAAGTACTTATTCAGAACTCTATTAATGGGTTTCGTTTGTCTGTCTGTCTGTCTGTCCCGTCTCTGAATCAATCACGAGCGTCAACATAAAATACCAGCCATCAGCAACGATTTCTCATTAACAGACCGGTGAAGCAGTAGTGCGTTCTCCACAAACAGTATCTTAACTCACACTGCACAGTGCAAATAGCTAATCGTCTACAAATATAAAAATTACCAGCTCGACTGATCAAATTTAGTTATGACATAATAATTGCCGCCTAGTTTAACATTAAAACGGACTAAACGTCTAGACTAGACAATCTCTGTTAAAATATATATATAATTGTTCACTTGGACTCTCCCCGTCATCTATATCATAAAATGATAAAACTACAACGTTTTGAAAGCTGGATTCTGCTTCTGTTTTTACATAAAAATGGAGGAAGAGGACAGAAAGGCTATGTGTTCGGCCCCTGTTTAAGCTAGTCTCAGACGTGGTACTGAAAACCGCTAAATACGTCGGCGTGTTGAGGTTATTTGAAGTAGACTCTGTCGTTGTGACTGGTCGCAAGAAATTTCAGTGATGACAAGTTACAACCATTTCTGCTACCAGAAATATTGTATTGAAACAAGGTCTAAACCTTTAAATCACACGAAACATGCAAACGGAGATCGCACTTGTACTTATTTCATCGCACTGTTCTCTTTGAGACTGTAATCGTCAGAAATGGAGACTCCAATGCGCGGTTTGGAAACTAACCTGCGCATATTGGGCATAATCTCTGTGAAGTAGGGGCATGACCATTCTGTTAACTTACTCATGGGCCGAATTGGGGTTGCAGTATTCTGAAAGAGGCACAGTACGAACAGCGTCGAATTCAAATTCATAAAGTTATAAAAGTATTATCGTGGCACTGACTACACAAATACATAAAAACAGCATCGTTAATAATTACGCCGGACACGATATTTTAACACTGATTTTGCTCCCATTAAACTCACTGAAATGAATCTAGAATGCACGCTACTCCGCTGTCTTGCAACCAGATGAAGACAGTAAGTCGGAAACCCAAGATTTACATTGCCGTCAATGTCTTCATTTTAATTTGTACTTACACTCTTATTACAATAATTTCTCAGTGATGTGTATGTGTAAGTAAAAATTCATGAAGTACAGTACTAGTAACCATTCCCATGGTAGGGACGAGACGTTTTATTGAAAAACAACAGGAATGTGTATTCTCAGCAGACCTGGCCTCTACACTTAATAATTTAAAATCAATTCCCCCTGTCATTTATTGACAATTCATATCAATTAAAACTTACTTACTTCCTAAATTAATTTCAGGAAGGATAGACTAAATAATAAATATGTGAATATCGTTGCATAGCGAAACAAATGTTTTTAAATTTCTTCCAGTTTCACAAGCATGGAATCCAGTTTTCTGGGAAAGTATGTTAGAAGCTTATTTCGAGTGTTTTACCTACCCTTCCTACATTAAAATATTAGGAGAATATTTTGACCTAAGAGGGATGAAGTTGCAGGAGGCTGAACCGAGTTCCATAGGCCTTGATGAGGAGCTCAATAATTTGTACTCTACGCTAAATATTGTTTGGACGATCATATCAAAGATTATGAGATTATCTGGGCATGTATCACGCATGGTACAGATGACAAATATGTGCGACATTTTGGTTGGGAAGTCTGAGAGGAAGAGACCACTCGGAAGATCTACACTTAGATGGGAGGATGATATTAAAACGGATTGGACTAATATGGCTCAGAAATTTGGGTCGATGGCGGGTTCTTGTGAACACGGTAGCTAACCTTTTCATTCCATAAAAGGTTGGAGTTTCTTATCTAGCTTAGCATATTATTAGCTTTTCAAGAAAAGGCTCTGCTCCAAGGAGCTATTTAGTAATATTAGAATAGTTTATTAACAATATACCTGTATTAACAGTCGGTAGTTAATTCATTACATTCAGTAATGGGTGGTAAAACTAGTTTTTACATTCTGAGAATGCAGTTTCAAACATTTCTTTCTGTCACAGTTCTGAGATATTGATTCCATTTTAGTTCAATATTTCAATAGCAGCAACTCCATTTTACTAACCAACATGACATAAATAGTCACGACTGTCATATGTATCAATTTTGTGAACACACTCGAAACCCTGAGGTCTATCAGTAAAGATAGCCTATGGTCTACTGAATGTATGTTCGGGATTTAATTGTTATTGACTCTCGTATACAATCCTCCATTTTCACAACGAAACTGGAACAGTCCGGCCTTCGGGTTGCTAAAGTGGAAATTTCCATCTGATAACAAGATTCTGAATACATGGAGGTTTACTTTTGTATCTCAGTACATTTTTATGCTGTGGTATTTGCAGTGATTTTCGGCTTGTATTATAACTGTGTAATTTATACGACATAATCTAAAGGTTGGGTTTGTGTGTATGATAATGCAGGGGGGAGGGGAACTTTACTCTGATGTTTACAAAACCGAATTCCTTTCGATACTCCTCGCAGCGGCGTAAACTCATGAGACAGCGAATTCGTTTCTGGTCGTCATTTTGATGCAAACCTATTACATAGTATTCTATTTCGTAGGTGGAAGGGAATTTTGAAAATAAAAAAAAATAAACAGGTACCTGTGAAAACATTCTGACCAAATTTTTGTATGCAATTCTCATGTCTCTGGTGTCTGACATATTTTCTGTTTTTCTCATCCTCATTTCGTTACTTCTTTTTACAATGCAGAGTTGCTTATATGTTATGAAGGTCCTCATTACGTGATTTTTTTTCCATCTGTCACTACTTTATTAGGTACAGATGTTGTCCAAATATAAATTAGAAGAAATTATTTGACCATTGCACAGAACGTTCTGTTTTTCAATAGCCCAAACTGCTGAGCTGTCTTCTTCGCAGAAAGAAGACCGATGTTAATATTATGTACATCTAAAAGACCCGTACTCTCATTATATATGGCAGCGGCCAGTTTCTAAAATTCAATAGACATTCAAAGCTGTCTTACAGGCTCAAAACATATTTCAGCGTTTTATAGTTGACTCCAGCTCGGTAAGGAATGTTGCTGCTGACGTAAATCAATCCACTGGAACCTAAAAACAATTCACATAACCCACCATGCCTGTGTATAGGACGTCCAAAAATACTGACTCTAAAAGACTAGCACATAAGGTTCTGATGGAACCCATGCCAGCTATAAATATTGATGAAGAGTAGTCATTAACTATCAATCGCATACCACATTTATTCACGCATAGATTCGTGTCCTTGTCGGGAATCGAACCCGCTTATTCACCCCATATTCTAATTAACAAATTTACTGGGCTATCCATGTAGCTGAATAAAGGTTTACTTATTTTCGAAATGTGATAACCAATGAACCGCTAGATTTCGTAAGAGGTCACTCGAAAGACAGAGACGGAGAATTTCACAAGAGCAGATAATGGACATATGTTGGCTGGCTCAGTGCGTGGACACATTGTGATGTCCATAAAGGCAGAACATTTGTTGACCTACTGAATAACCGTTCGAGTAAAAGTGCCCCAAGTCAGTTAAATCAGCAGTCATCGATATACGGGATTAAAGTACTGCGAAGAAAACATATTCCGAGCTTTAAATTCGATCCGTGACCATCTTAGCGCAAGTCATGAGCTCGTTTCACCGAGTTACCATAGGAACATTGGCAAGTGGGCAGGTTTGCTTTAGGACCAACGAATCTAAAGCCCGCGATAGGGGTCAGAGTGCCATATTCGTTTTCGCATCTACCTCCCCCTCCCCTCCGGTAGAAACTAAAGTGCCAATACTGCAGGGTAAGCAGAGTTGCTATATCGTATTTACATTAGATCTTTCGACGGTTATACTATGCATTGCAAAATTGCTGTGCTCATTGTCACACAGTCACTTTTTCCACTGTGAACAACTTTGTTCCAAACGTTAATAAACCGTCTTCCGTAGGGTTCACTCAATGGCATTAATTTTGACAACAGTGTGACTGAAAAGCTACGGCCAGCAGAAGAGGGAAAATTCGGCTTAGCAGAGGAGGAAGAGATCTTTCCCAATAGGAGGGGTGGAAGTAGAATCCTCACATATTTTCCTTTGTCTACATCCACTGGTCTCGCTGTAGGCTTACTTACTTCTAACCCTGCGTTCTAGTACAATGATCGCCAAATAACTCTGCCGCGATCCAGAAGACGAAAATTAAACCATTGTTGACTTGGTACTACGGCCCTTCGTTTGTACCTAAGCTGCCCTCATATAGTTACCATGTCATCACTCTGTTTCAGTCAATTGTGTTGATAGGAACACCTACAGATGGTGTCTAATGTCATACGATCCGATACTGAGGATTCCGTCCATGAAGCAACAATGGGATTGTGTTCACAGGCTAGTGAAGCAGCCTCCGTCACGATATAGACGTATCTAAAAACATTTTCCTTGTTCTAATTTTTGGCCATCAATCGCAAGAACAAATAACTTTCCTGTAGAATAGTGCACAACTGAAGAGTGAACAGACTATTTTGTTAAAATAAATTAGGCCTTTATATAATCAGGCTACAGAAATTATCAGGCGTGCGTACAGTTTTATGAATGAAGAGACTGGAAATGGTATTTGGACAACAGTAAACAAAAACAAAAAAATCTGAAAGGGAACAAATGCCTTTGGCGTTACAGAACTGTCACTCAAGGTGAAGTTTCCAAGAGGAGTTGAAGGACAAGCGCGTCCTTCTGCTTCAGGGGTGTCTAGAAACAAACCGTCACAGATCTATAATGTCGTGAGCCAGGCTAACCACCGATTTCTCCCCGTTATCTCATTCCAGTAGCACTAATGCAGTTCGTATCCTGCGATGTACAAATATTTATTTATTTCTGTTATAAGATATATTTTGGCAATTGTTAGTAGGTTTACCGCTGGCAACTTTCATACTCGCCTGAAATGGGGGGGGGGGGGGGGGAGAGAGGAAGGAATTTCTAAAGAAAGAAGACAAAATATAAATAGGAGAGAGTAAATAAATAAATAAAGGAATAGAGGAAGGCAGAAATATACATGGAAAAAATGAGAAGTAAAGAATTAGAGAAAGAAAAGGAAGGAAAGAATGAAAGAAAAACAGAAAAAATTGACAGTGGAACCACGGTTCCCTAGTTAACGTTGAATAACGTTTAACTATAGAAGTATATTTGTACTGAAATAAAATTTTATTTACACATTAATGTATACCTTTACATCTTATCTATACGTGACGTCATCCGCCGACAGCACTCGCTCTAGAACCGTTCTTTGTTACCAAATAAATGGCAAAAACTCCTAAACCGTAAGAGTTAGCTGAAATCTGTTTGCAAATTTGAAAAGCTCGTGTTTCACTCGCAATATGTCCGATCTAACTTTTACGTTTTACACGTGGCAAGCGGTTGAAGTTAAGGAACGAGGGTATAGTTATTACATGTTTTGGGTAATTATTTCAACAATTTGTAAAATACGCATTATAGAATAAAGTAAACATCATGTATAAAAAGCCCTTCATTTACTCTTTAATTTACATATAGGTTTATATTCTCTATCTTACATAGGTCTCGAGTTATTAGCGTTTGAAGAAGTTACACACCAGCGTTACCTTACATCTTACAGTTTCCGTCGAGTGTACCGTGATTTTATAAACGTTATTCAACGTTAAAAGACATCCTAAGGCGGATCCCTGATAAGATTGTAACCACCAAGATCGACTGAGGACAAGAAATCGATATCAAAATTTAGACGCGACATTGAGCACACAATTTGGTGTATCCCTGTGAGTTTGGGTGAAAGTGAGTGTTAACTGTGCGCGCTGAATAATGTTCAGAGCGTGAAGCGATCGGGTGAGAGCTCGGGCCCACATCAAGACCGGACTGACCTGTCTACATAACGCATTTCCTTTCACACTCTTATTTTAAGTAAAAAGTTAATGCCGCCTTTGCATGAGATTTCCGGAAAACATTTCTAAATCAATAACTGACTTTCTATGTGTTTCAATAAGCAGAGGCGGAGTCACACACATAGGTAAATAGGCAATGAAAGTGTTCTGTGTCACAAATTTTCATTCTATTATACCCTTACTTTTACGTAACTTAACTAGTGATGTTGGTTGTTGCACTATTTCACTGCAAACTATTTCAACGCGTTCTAACTGCTATTCATTCACCACCAGGTTCACTTGCATTATTTTCTTCATGTAGGTTGGCGTGCTTTCCTTCATATTTGTAAATGTGAGAAGGTGGCTTATTAAAAATTAAAAGGTGTTTTAAGGCAGACAAAATCGTCATGAAATGTTATTCAAGGCTGTTGGTATCCTCAATGATTTTGTTTTCCTATGTTTGTCTTGCGTTGTCATAATAAGGGACTGGAAATAAAGAAGCGAGAGACATCTTCAGCTGAAAGAAACTTAATTGTGAATGGAGATTCGAGAAATGAGGACGTGAGAGAGTCATCATCAGCTCTGAAAAGGATTCTTGGGAATTAAAACTCGGAAGATAGTAGACCTGAAATACTTTTTTATAGACTATTAATGTAGACGTTACTATTATATCAGGAAACATTTATGTTAAATTTTTATTTTACATATGAAACGCCTTTTCTCGTCGAGTAAGATATTTTATACATGACTGCACGTGTAATCCGTAGAAAGCTAGTGTATTTTCCATATCGTCTGGCTGTAGCGGTCTCCAGTAACCTACACTGGAATGTGGCTCTCTCACCCTGGGTTTATGCTTCTCCTTTACACTTTGTACAGAATTCTGACGAGGTCTCCCTCTTTCTGTGAAAAGTCCAGGGGCTTGATTCCCTCCCTCCACCCCTCTCTCGATGTCGCTTCTAAAGGAGACTCAAATAATTCATCGTTCCTCGTTGTCCTCCTACCACGTGTGGGTGCGGTGGGTCGCCTTGCCCTGGCGATGCTGCAAGAGCAGGCCTACAGGAAAGCTATTAAGGTGCGTAATGGCTGCCGAGTGGTAAGGCAGAGCGGCGCAGACACCGCATCGATTAGACAAGCGTCGTCGGCGTCTCCCCACGGCAGCGTCCGGCTGGCAGTGGTATGCGACTGAGATGACACCCTCCCCACCCCCCGCCTTCACCTTGCCAGAGAAAATCGACAAGTAGAAACACCAGATACAAAACCAAGATGAACTGACTGGTGGGTGCAGCTTTTAAAGTAGAATATTCTCGTATGTATGTCGTCTCTTTACGACTGTTTGTCGCACATGTATTTCTGGTTATGCGAAGCCGTGCTTGTACGCATACAAGTTGAGAGAACTACAACGTTACGCTTTTAATGAAAACTGCCTTTATCAGGGCGTGATTTCGTGGGATTCCCCGGCTTCGTTTAATTCCGGGAAGTGTTATTTTGTTTCCTTGTTTATTTTAAGAATCGATTGGAAAGACACGGCACAGCGCCGATGGTCAAGAATTTCCCGCAGGTTCATTGCTATGTTCACACAATCTTGTCATCTTATACAATCCTGAGCCAGTTCAATCCAGTTCACACACTTGCACCCCATTTGCTTAAGATCCAGGCTTTTCAGGTAATCTTTAGATTCCTGACGGTAATATTGTATGAATTCGCTTTGTTAGCAGCTTACAGTTTTACATGATTATCAGAAATAATTGTTGGGAACAACGTGGTAAGAAGTTTGTACTGGCTACTCTGAGATAAGATGAACGGGGATGCGTAGGGGCAAAGAACACTTCGTAAATAGAGGCGTGAGGTACAGGCAAAGTTATCTTTCGTGTTTTGAAAGCACTATACCATTCAGACGTATGGGGACGTGGTTGTATAGCTCCACGCAGTCTTAAACTCGGCGCTAGATGGAGATGAGTGGCTGACTTCTCGGCCAGCTTTACCCCCGAGGAAAGAAACCGGTACCTATTGGATATGATATCACGCATAAAAAGATGTTATTCTTTTATTAAATGACACTGTTTTACCTGTGCAGGTTACATAAAGTAAACTGTGATGGAAAAGTAATCATGAATGGTTAATAGGTAAGGAGCTGGAAACAGGCGGTCGCGACTTTTTTTAAACTGTTATCCCCGGATTCAGGTGCAGAAAATGATTAAATTTGATTAAATGCCTCAGCCGATGAGCCTGCTGCCAGTGTCCTGGTCGATATCGGTCCAGGACATAATACATATGTACAGGTGCACAAACCTTCTTGAGTCTAATTAATAGATGCCACGAAGAATTTCATGAATGATGAGGAAATGCAACGAAAAGACTAGAATCTTCTTTTTGACAGAAACCTTCTTCCTGTCTTCACCCGTTCCATCACTTCTCCGAGGTTAGCTTTTTTTATTTCCTTTCGTTTCCTTCCAGTTGTCATTACGAGATAACCTGGCCAACTAATTCCTTTTGTTAGAGCACATATATATAAAGGTTCTCTATAATTATCAGCCGGATCTTGGCAAAGTAATGGATCCATCATCCCAAGAGACAAACGGAAAAGAACAACAAGCGATGCGCGCACACAAAAACAAAACCAAGCAGTTTTTAACTACTATAAGCTAGATGCTAGTTTCGTATTTGTCATCAGTCAGTCATCGATCGATAGATCGATTAAGAGGTACAAATGGCTGCCGCCGCAGATATGTTCCATTGACAGGTTCTTGAGAACTAAGAGATGGATCATACAGTGTTTGGTTTCACGAGAGAAAAATTATTGGTTTCAGAGTTTGCAAGTCGTGAGCCGGACTATTTGTTCGTCAGTCGTTTCACGACGTGTATCAACCGCTACGACAGATTGATGCTAATATAGGCTGTCATTAATAATACGCCTACCATTAAAAAGGTTCTAGGTCCGATCCCATTGGAACTCATGTAGAAACACGCCGATTAAAACAGATTTATATGTATAATGATAATCGCCTGAACACTGGAGCAGGGCAAACACCGGACACGTAGAGTGTATCAAATATACCTCAGACCAGAGCTTAGTCTAAGGATAGTTTGGTGTAAATACAAAACTATTTAAATGTAATTTTGCAATTTGAACAAATAATTATTAGTAATCCTATCAGACAGATATTAAGTACCTTTTCAATTTATTTTATGTTTATAATGTAACGTGGACATTTGTCAATGTGTTTGTACATATTATAATTAGCCCCCGATAAGGCCTTCACACTTCCCGAAAATGCTGCTTTAGACAATGAACAATGTCCAATATAATTATGATCTACCATCATAATAACATTTCTACGATAGCCTTGTAAGATCCTTCAAAACACCAGGAATTTATACCGTATCATTATTTTTATAGCAGACGTTCGGTGAATGGAATGAGTACATAGTGGTACTCAGCAGGTCCTAAAAAACTGAAGATGGCTGTATTTTGGATCGTTGCGCCGTGTCTGCTAGATGAATACCAACGATTTAGAGGTCGCGCTGATGATGGGGGCAGCAAGTACCTCTGAAACATCAGTAAACTTCCACCAGACTACACGGCGCAACAACACAGAAGACAGCCATCTTCATATTCGCCGCCGTGAGAACCTCAAATCTCCCAACAAATTGTTCGCAATATTAGTTATAACTTCTAACACATTTCTCAGGTCAAGGATCTGATGTTTGTTCGTTCTTGTGCTGGCCGCTAGGTAGTGCAGGTTCTCAGCGCGTGTATAAGAAGCAAAAGACGCGATAATCACAACGTCGCGACGACTTGCAATCCGACTGAGACAGCTTCTGCGTATAGACAGAGACGAAGCATCCCGTTCTAGATTTGCTTCGTGCTCCTGACGAGTTTTAGACAGGCGAGGGTGTCGTCCGAATAACGAGCTACCACATCGATCGGTCGGTCACTCGCTGCTTCCTTGTGCACAAGCTGCATTGACGGACAGCTGTCTCCTTGTGGCGTGTTCGCTCGGACACTGGAAGTAAGGATCGGGAGGAAGAGACACCTCCTCTGCGAATTAAATCTGATCCACATCTATGACTCGAAGTAACGCACTGATTAGCAGCTTGACTAACTAACGAACTAATTAATAGGATATATCTTGCAATGCTTGTCAGTAAATTCCCCGGCTTTATACAATCCAATGTTCCATTACCATGTTCACAAAAGCCACCATTGGACTCTGTCCAAGTCAGTCAAATCAAGTCCACAAATCTGCATCCTATTTCTCTAAGATCCT
>NW_019060165.1:49522-62019 GCF_000696155.1 Zootermopsis nevadensis | reverse complement strand
TCCCCTCTCCGTTTAGGTTTCTCAAATAATCTCTTCTCTTGTGACTTTCCGGCTAAAATTTAAATGCATATATCATTCCCTTAAGCGTGCTGCATGTTCTATCCATACAACCGTCCTTAATTCTTTAAAGCAAACGCTCGTCTTAATAATATTTAAACATTTAGTCTATGCGTCAAACAAATCACAGCCTCAACAATTACATGGATAAATTTGTGAATTATGTTTTTGTGGGAAAAGGAAGAATTAATTACTGTTATATCAGCTGTTGAATATAGTCACAAATTGGCCTTCAAGGGTCAATTTAACTACTATAATAATATCAGTTATAGAGTTAATCTCGTCATTATGTAAACTTCGTGTGCAATAACCTTACAAATAAGAATACACCATCTGGGAACTGAAATGGAACTAAATTTCCAACCTACGTCACAAGAGGAAACGGAACCAGTGACAGGAACGGTAACACGCAAACACGGGGTCATTTTCAGACTTAAACATTTGACCTAAATAACGAGCAGGCCTATTTTACCTATTTTTGAAATCACTGCGCCATTCTGTCTCCTATATTATACTTGCGCATGTTGCAGAGAATATACACATACTGGGAGTAGAAAGCCACTAAATTATTCGTTTTGCACTTCTACTTTAGTCTGTCTGTGCGATGCTTTGCGTGTCTGTGCGCGATATTTCACGGGCGGAGGGAGGCAAAGCTCGAGACTATATGAGTGGGCCACGTCTCCCTCGTTCTTGGCCAATATATCATCGTCACATCAGGACACGGGGCCTCATTCCAAGTTAATCTCGGACATTCCTGCACGATCCTTCATTATACTAGTAGCAGCAGATCTGCCGTACTGCGGTATACGCAGAGGTCCCCTTCAAATCCCCTTTACCCACGTCCGTTTTCAAAACGTTAATGAATTCATATATGTTTATGTGTCAATAAACACGGGGGTAAACGTTGCTGTCTCACTCTGAGGTCGAATTTTGTCACCGAATTACTTGTGGCTGTCAGTTTCTCAGCTTAACAGTTTTCAAACATGTTCCTTGCAGTAAAATGTAATGATTCTACTACATTATTTCTCTTCACAGCATATCTTTCAGAGGACGAAACAATATGGATGCAGATCAGGACATCGATGACGATACGCACATCTGTCTCAAATGCCGGACAACCATTACTGGTACGTATCACCATATCAAGTGCTTGGTGAATTATGCTTGTACCTTCAACTAGCTGCAAGGCCTAGGGTCGTCTTTGAAAAGCTAATAATTATTCGCTTAGTCACTTCACTTAACTTCCGTCTCGTATCGATTTTAAGAACGCTCTTGAAACAAATCCATGTGTGGGTAAAGCAAATGGTTAGCTGTCGTACTTTAATATGTGTGTATCATGTCACAGGTTTGGACAACTACGTCAAACATCGGAAATCCGTTTGTGCCACCAGTAATTCCACCAGCCGTCCTCAGAATGCTCCTATCAAAGTTGACGTCGAATCTGTTCCAAAAGATTGTACCACGACTCCAGAACACATAGACAACAATCCCAACCTCAAAGCAGATGACTTCTTTTCTTCACTGGAACTCCAAAGTAGTGCTAAGAAAACTACAGTAAATTCCTCAGGAAATTCCGTCAAAATTGCCTGCGGTGTGGTAACAAGAAGCAGGGCTTCCGCAGCGATTCTGGCCAACACTTCGTCACGTGACGCCCAGTTCACAAGTCAACAGAAAAGTGACAGTGAACTTCTTGGGAATATGGCGACGGAACTATTTTCCGCACCAACTGACTTGGACACTGCAGCAAGCACGTGTCTCATGAAGACGGAAAGTCGCGATAATATCATGCAGTCAGCTGTGGACAGAAGCTATCTCGAAGACTCAGCTTGTGAGGAGGAATCTAATGAAGAATATGAAGATGAAGACGAGGACGAAGAAGACGATGGTTGTCCGCCGAGGTCACATACTGGAGGAAAATGGAAGCCTGGAGACTTGACGAGAGGATCCCCGCCGTCTTGGACAAGGACGTCGTCTTCTTCCACACACGCTGAAGAATATCGAGGGAGTAGTAGTACAGGAGGGTGGAGTCTACTCCTCGAAGAGTGCGCCGGAAGTTCTGCCGTCGCGGCAGACCCCCCGCCACATTTCACTGGAGGCAAATGGAAGCCCACTCTACCGAATCAGGCTGTCATTCGCACACAACAGGTAAGTCATTTGAGACTTCAGGTTCTCACAGCGGCGACCGTCTTCTGGATTTTGCATCCTGCAATCTGGCAGTTTTTTTTGTTTTTTTTCGTTTCAGAGCCACAAAGAGATAAATTACACTGAATTGTTTGCAGGGTTGCCGTGGACAAAATTCAGACGAAGAAGATGATGTGCTTCATGAAAACACTGGAGAAAGAAACTCTAATGCGACTGGAATGAATGATACCACAATATCTCGAGTACCTCCTCCAGGTCACACAAGTGGTAAGTGGGTACCGGGAAAGCAGGTCCGTCTGGATGACAGTGTAGAAGACGCTGGTATCACAGAGGGTGGCAGTATGGGCAATATGTTGTTGATTCCACCTCTCCGGAAGTCAGGCAGCACCATTCAGTATTGGTGTGGATCGTGCAACAGGCGACTGAGCTCTAGGACTCTCTACGAGAGGCATTTGTTATCAGAACTGCATTTCAAAAGAACTCTACAAGAGCGGGAGCTAGAAGAAGACCCGCTTAAGGCGCAGAGCGACTCGAATGACAGGGGAAGTGATAAGAGGACAGTGAGGCGAACCGAAGTATACCTCAACAGCGAACTTTGGTCCCGTAGCAAGAGACGAAGGCTGAACTCCGGGACAGTAAGTGCATCTTCGAGAACTTCTTTCTAAGTAAAGTCCTTTTATGCCTAACACGAGATGTCTCGCTAACAAGTTTTGTCGCATATGGTCTGAATATTTTTTGTTTGTTTAAGAAAATCAATGATAGAACCGTGCCCCGATATACCACATCACACTGAGCTGCGGAAATTCGATAGCGATATTAGAATATCATTAATAACATACCGTTCATTTATGTTTACTTCTTAATGCAAAGATTTATGTCATCGGAAATTTAAAAATAAATAATGAAATCCATGTTTCGCTACACGTGTGTTTACAGATTTCAGGTCCCGTAAGGAAACCGAAAAGACGCCGCGACGAGGTGCATTGCGAAGTCTGCAGCTCCAAAGTGTTAAGGCACTTGCTGGGAAAACACTTGGTGTCACATTACCACTGCCGGAAGGCGAGGTCAGGCCATCCACAAGCTGCAAGTCTTGTGCTGGACAATATCCACAGTGTGGTGCGCCAGGCACCCTTCCAATGCAGCCCTTGCAAGTTCTACTGCAACACCGAGGCTACCTTCAAGCAGCACTGGACCTCCCGGGAGCACGAGCGTACCGACACCATGGTAATTAATGACATTCTCAGTAAGATGTAATTCACATGTTATTTCTAGACAAAAGTGTCGCACAAAATATATTGCACGTGTTTATCAACCAAATCACAAGTAAGGAGTTCGTGTTATGATACAATGCCCCGTTACCGAGAAGTAATGATGTTCAGTTTTGTTTCCATTGTTTTCTTCTTGTTTCTTTCCTCTTTCCTTTCTTTTTCAGCAGTCCACTACTGTTGTCTGCGTATATTTTATTGACGATCAGGTTTAATTTCTTGCCGTACCCCACAGTAATGTTCCTTCCAAAAATAAATATAAATTCCAGGAAAAAGGGAACAGAATAAATTTATGTGAACAGAAAACAATATGCAATGAAATTGATTGTTTTCCGTTAAATTATCCACAATCCACTGTCAGTTTCCATCACATAATTCATGGAAGTAAAGAAGTTTTACTGTAAAGGCAGGTTTGCGTTAAGCTGATGTTTCATTTCAGACTGAATTTGCATATTTTTAGTATTTGGCTTTTAAGGAAAAGCAAGTTTTCCCAAATGAAATAGTCTCTTCATAGTTCATTCGAAGACAGATTACAATGTGCACGTATGTTCGCAGGTGAGCGGTCGTTACTGGTGTTCATTCTGCAAGTACGAATGTGAAAGCTCTGTAGATATGAAGTGCCATATTGAGGGTCCAGTGCACCAGGAACTTGTTGCCGTCATCAACCGATCAGTTCCCATAGTGATCCGCAAGCGGACAGTCCTTTCCTGTGGCAGTTGTGGCGAAGAGTTCCGATACAACGCGCAGCTAAGGAGGCATGTTTTGCGGGCAGGACACCACGACTCCAGCACCAGCTCTGACGTGTACCAGGAGCGTTTTTGCTGCTCCGACTGCCGCTTCGTGGGAAGCTCGAGTGCCTCTCTGCAGCGCCACATTCTTCACACGCACAAAGCGGAGAAGAAGGGCGCCTACTTCTGCAGTGCATGCTCCCTGAACTTTGATTCCGCGGAGGAAGCTGCTCTGCACCGTCGGAGTCAGCAGCACAAATACTCGGCCCTGGCAAGTAGAAGGGACAGGGGACTGAGTGAAGAAGTCCTCACGAAGAACTGCCCTCACTGTGGAGAGAAATTTGAAAACGTATTGCAATTAAAGACGCATCTTCGTGAGCAGCACGCCGAGTTCCCGTACAGGTACAGCTGTTCCGGCCCTCGAAAATGCAGCTTCATATGAAGGCTTTTTTTTCCTTAGAATCAAATGTACTCTCTTTTTTTTTATCGTGATCACTGCGATATTTTTGTTTCAAATCGTTCATCCTCTTTCCTTTTCCATTCTCTATGCCAGTATTTATCAATCTGAGACCCACGAACCCCTGGGTATCAGCATGTTTTGGTGTCCGCTAGTTGAGTAGATTCCACTCTTTTATTTATTTATTTATTTTTGTTTAGTTTGTTGTTATTGTTGTTAGTTTTAAGCTTCTTTCCACCATACCTTTTATTTCCACGCTGGAGTAAAAACATGACGAGAAAGCTATTGCTACGTCTTTCCATACTCTAGTCAGTGTGTATTGTCTTTAATCAAAATGTATGAGATAATTTGGGGGAAGGGCTCCGCGGTACCAGGAAGCTTCAGAAACATTGCGCTGGGCTTTAATGTCTGTTAAACATGCGTTAGTTATTTCTGTTATTTTTAGAACCCAGTTTCTCTTTAACCATCATCCGTTAACCAGAGACATTTCCACACTGTAGGTTACCTTATTATGGCTAAACACTCCGTTTTCCCACACTCAATTCCTTTATCTGTATCCACTAATTGTATATATTCCTTCATACTATCTGCTCGTCTTATCCTTGGTCAGGCCAGTGGCGGTTTGTTCACCATCTTCATTTTAAAAATGTCCAATGGAAGGCTGGCGTTCACTCATAATAAGTGCTCATACAGTGACGCTCTTAATTCAGCCAACAAACTCTCTCCTTTTAAGGAAAATACATGTTCTTTACTATGTCCACAAAAGAACGTCATTGGACTCTATCCTGAGCCGCTGATGTCTTCCAGGTGTGCGCGTTGTGGGATGACGTTCACATTGCCTCAGGAAGTGTCTCGTCACGTCAGAGAGTCAGCATGCGTCTTCAGGACCGACAAAATCAAATCGGACTCGCCGTCAGACGGAAAGCAGGTGCCGGAGAAGGTTCCAGTGCCGAGTACTTCTGCAGACAGCAACAAAAATGAGGAGGACGGCGAATGCAGATTTGTAACGTGCAGTCAGTGCTCCTACCGCACTGAGTCACAAGCTGAGCTCCTCTTCCACGAGGTCCTGCACGGAGAATCGATTACCGATTCGTCTAGTACAGAGACCGGTCTTGGAACTACCACCAGCCAGGCTCAGGTAATCTGTGATTCCTTTGCATATTTGCTTTCTACTTTAGCACTCTTTTATAATTGCTGTGATACGTAGATTTGACAACTGTATAAGACTGCGCAGGCGACTGAGATGAAACAGGGTGTTACTATAAACCTCGATGGAAAAACACTTCTGGTGACGTAGTTGTCTTCGTGTAAAGCATTCAACCGGGTTGTAGACACGACTGAAATTACTATCTACATCAGATAAAGTAATAAGCTAGAGTAACATATATATAAGCCTAAAGAGATTAATTATAAATCAGAAAATATCTATAAAAAGAAACGTCTAATATAAAATTTTCTCTTTGGTACCATCGGTTATTATGTATACGCCTACAAGCATTACATTAACTTATTTTATATATATATATACACATACAGAGTAATGTGTCAGTTATCAAAAAAGATGCTGTATAGCTCAGATAAAGTCATGTGTGTGTATATATATGAATAATAATTTAGTAACTTTTCAGATAACATACAGACGAAAGAGTACAGTATTTCTAATGCGTTGTATTTTACGTGGCCAAGTAGCCTTTCCCAGATCAGGTCAGTTTATCCGGTGATACGATATTATAATGCACACACAATGATGTAGTATGTATAGGTAATGCAGTGCGTATACATTTTCCAGATGTTCGGAATGATTTGGAATGCATCCTGCTATAGCTTATTCTCATTCCCACTGTTGCAGAAGGCGATGAGGTACCAATGTCCCTTGTGCACGCGAGTGTTCCGCAAGGCGACGCTACGATGCCACCTCAGAACCCACACACAAGAACGCCCGTTCGTGTGTACCTTTTGTTATCGTGGTTTCGGACACAGATCGTCCATGATCACACACGTGAAACAAACACATCGCACGGAGACGAGTATCGCGTGCGAGGAATGTTCCTTCAAGACGACAAACAAGACCTCGATGGACCGGCACAGGCTGAGACATACCCAGCGCAACAAATCCTTCTTGTGCGCTGTGTGCGGAGCGAATTTCTTCCTCAAGTAAGTACCCACTTGTGATTGCCTATACAGAGTGTCGCAAAAGTAACCCTGCGCGTTGTATACGCTGTCCGCTGATAAACCGGGTCACAGCTGTCACAGGGACATAATTTTCAGCACCTCTTAAAAAAAAGTTAAGTTGATTGTTTAGTTTTCTTGTAGCGATATTTCACTCTTATCGGGAAAATCTTGTAGCACTTGGCAGTGAGACGTACAGTTCCTGCTGCGAGCCGGGAAGTAACAGTTGCGTTCCCGTTTATCAGTGAACTCATAGAACCGCTGCTTTCTTCTTTTTTACTTCTTGGAGATATACAAGAACTAATAATTGACCACTACTGGAAGACTTGGCGAGAACAGCGATGGTCAAGAAATTGCAGTCGATCTTATCCTGAAGATGTCTGTCCTCTCGGATGCTGCACCGTGTTGTCCGGTTTTCGTTTTCCGACGTATCAGAGGTGCTTGATGCCTCTATCATTAGGGCCCTGATGATGGAAGTAGTAGGCACCTCTGAAACGTCGGCAAACTACCAGACTACACGGCGCAACGACTCAGAAAGTAACGATCTTTATACTCGCCGCCTCGAGAAGCTGAAATCTCTTCATTTCATAAAGTCGTGCCACGCTTAAGACTCGCAGGTCTAGAAACACTGACCTAAACAGTTAAGGGAACGTCGGTAAACAGCGCAGGACTCTGTAGATCTGTTCGTTCCGCAGCCAGTGGCCTTTACAGAGCGCAGCGCAAAGTGACGCAGTTGAGAGGTGTGATCGTGTTCTTACCCGCGGGCAAATCGTGATATGTCTGCGTTATTCTTTGCAGCTCAACACTTCAAAGTGCCACATGATATCTGATTAATGATACAATCATCCGTGAACGTATCCTTCATTTTAAGTTCGTCTGGCTTTTGGTTGGTGCACTGTTATCGTACTTCACATAACATAGTTCTCTAAGCCTCTTTTTTGTGAGTTTCCTTTCACATCAGACACCGTCTTTGTAAAAATGTTGCTGTTAACCGACTTACTAATTTTACGTACGATAACTCACAACCGCGAAGCCCTGACTTAAACTACTGAATGTATTATTTCCATTAAATTTCTTATAGGAGATCTACACCGAAATTTGTTGGGCGAATTTGAATACTATTCGTGTCGGTCTAATAAAGCTCCTTTTTTGCATTAATTTAAATAAATGTTTGGCCTATCTACATTCAGGAACGCTTCTGGAAACGAAAGGTGGTGTAAAATGTATCATACCTTATTAATATCAACAACGTTTCTTTAAATTATTTTTACATATCGATATTTAATGACGCAAGAAAAAATTTGTTAGTCTTTGTAGTTTATCAAAGTGCGACAATATGGCTGCATTGTGGTACATAGGCAATGTCTCTGCCATCGCAGCCCTTGGGGACAGTTCTTTTGAAATAAACAGTTTCTATTATGTTAATTTGCACAGCAACATTAAAAAGTGAAACGTCGCTAACGTATGAAAGTCTCGGCTTGATGAAGCTAGATAATGAATCATTTTAATACCCGCATATTAACGATGATTTAAAACATTTTATATTAAGACTAGTCTTAATGAAACCTGTAACTTTTAAACCATTCAGAACCATATAATTTACCGCAATAATTGTCTGTACTTTTAATACTATTTATTATAATTCACAACGTCTAATTTCTCGTGAGTGACCGTCATGTGTAGATCCTTAAGCACGTGACTGGAACTAAATACCGCGATTGCACACATGCCACAAGTTTGTATGAATGGTGAAAATATAGTATGTGTACTGAGTGTCTCTAGCAGAACGATAATGCGATAAGTGCAGTGCATGCTATCATTCATGTGGTCAACCAAATGTACACATATAAACTCCTCCGCGCGTCCGTGCTTATCAAGGTGGTATAATGTGTGAAAACTTCAGCATTCCACCCGTCATCCCCTACCATTGTCTCTGGACAAACTTTTTATTTGTTTCAACCAGCGTTCTCTTTCGCCCTTCTGCAATACATTTACTCCATTTTTCAACGTTTGCACCAAAATGCCGAACGTTGAAAAACACCATTGCAAACTGATCTTAAATGTTGGCTTTATATTTATATTCGTCTTTGATACGTAACTGGCTTCTCGTGTAAGTCTCTTATATTCAAAGAACTTTACAAAACCAGTCTCTTGCTGTGAGAGAAGAACACGTTGCAAGTGTTTCAAGGCAGTTTACTCGGAAATGCAAATGCAGTTCTCTTACAACTGACTCCGTCCCTTTGTCCCTGTCTGCGTTTCATCCTGTTTTCTAAACCTCATATTCATTGCCTCTTTCTGAACAGCTGCTATCACTCGTTCCATAGACTCCACTTAGCCTGTCCTTCCAAATCCCTTTCTCGGGGTCTCTTTTACTACTGATGCCACGTCTCTCTTCTTAGTGTCTATTTAGCCTGCCCTTTCTATTCTTAGGGTGTTTTTTTTTACTTCTAATACCGTGCCTCATTTCTTAGTCTCCAGAATGTACTAGAACAATAACTTCGCACTTTAATCTACGTTTACTCTGTAATTTAAAAAATACTACGAAAAATATCATTGACACATCCGTGTTCCTAATTGGAAGACAAACCTGATTATTATCTTCGCCGTGAGACAAGATGGGACTATTATAATAGATCTAATTCAAAGAAACTGTTTAAAGTGTAGCCACAAGGCATGTTAGCATGATGTTTTCACGGCGGCGAACATGAGGATGGTAAACATCTGGATATTTTGCCGTACAGCCTGGAGAAATTGACCGACGTTTCAGAGGAGCTTACTGCTTGTGATGACCCTGATGATAAACGTCAGTCAATATCTACAATACTATATGGACAAAAACATCATTTTCATATGAAATATTCTATCCATTTTCCTGATAATGGTAAACAAAACCATGAAAACCCGTTGTTAGTATAACCGGTAATTTGGTCGCTACAGCAACCTAGGGTACAGAGAAATCCAACATCCTCTTGGTTTTAAGATTTTTCAGTAATTGTGGCAATGTTCGCCCACATAATCTATTGACGTAACCTTCAATCATTTTATAATTTATGCATTCTGAAGGACTTGCCGAGAAACTGCAATGATTGGCCATCCTACCAATATTATCTAAGTGTTGTAAATTACACAGTCCCTCATTACGTAACATGTTTAATTCCTCATCGCTTCATCGGAGCTGTCGCTCACTTATGCAGTTAAGACGTGACACAAATAGCAATATAAGACCAACCCTTCTAGTGTTATTTCCTCGGTTCTTTTCGACAATTCGGAAGGCAACAGCCATTACCTGTCGCCACTTCTTCGCGTAGTAATTTAAGCCGCCGTCGTTAACAAAAATGCCTTCCATTGCAAAACGTAGCATTCATTAGTGAGAGGGACAGAGATAGGAAATGAATTACAAATAAAAAACCATGATCGTTCATAACAAGCTTGCGCTTTGTATATATTACGACTGGAACGAGCAGCAAACCGCTAAAACCGTGTTAGGTCGCGTGCAATATGCCGGGTGGTACAGTAGTAAATCCAAGGCTCGTCATCATGGGAAATGAGGATCTCTGGTTAGCCAAAGAATGGCAACGACCAACTCTCTCGCCTACGTCAACAACAGTGGAGTTAACAGCAGCCACGATCCCACCATTGCAGCCATTTTGTATGAGTGTGAGAGAGGCGACGTAAAATATATGGCGTTTCATATAATAAAACAAGGTTGCTGCGGTTTAAGGACGCTGGTGACATTCAGCATTACGTACCAGCGGTGTCTGGCTGCATAACGAACGCTAGAGCACAGCAAACAGTCGAGGGTTCTCTTATATAATGCCTTCCTCCAAAGGCTGTAGTGCCAGCGTTTAATCGAAAAACAAACGCTTTCGGTACTGAACCTCTGTATTTTCACTAGATAAAACGAGTTGATGTGAAGTTTCGTTAAAAGAAAGGTCGTAAAACCAAAACATACTGAACACTGCAGTCGTAAAATGCCGAATTATGCATCATTATAAGGAAATTTGAGCATTAATACATCATAACTTTATGTTTGGGAAAGTATTTATAGAATAATTTCATTAGGCGAGGGTTAATAATAATTTATGAGGCGAATTATTTCTTGTCTAGAGACTTTAAGACATAAAGAATTAACTATACAGATTAAGGTGTGAACTTCATTTTCCCTTCCGCACATGATTTTCAAAATATTTGAACCAGGACGAGCATAGTCATACCATATGACGCTGATAACCCGACGCCTATCACCGCGACTCTCATCATCCCTTACCTAACCAAAGCTAAAACTTACCTCACCTCTTCTAACCTAACCTGAACGAACCTAATATAACCTCGCCTCTACCCAAATCTAATCAACCTTTGACCTAACGCAACTTACCCTCCGCCATGACTTACGATTATTGCAACCGGACACCGGTCGTCGCGACGACCATCGTTCGCACGTCGATACAAATTTAATATAGAATAAGAAATAGATTCCTCTAAGCTTGCATATTACGAAATAACGTGTTAATAATTTCATGATGAGTAAATTTTTAATTACTTTTATTTCAAGGGGTTTGTTGTTTGTCACATTTTCAAAGGATTTATGCTATGTCATCGGCCTGTTTTGTTGGCGGGGCATATGTAGTCTACATAAATATATATGTTTTACACACTTAGCATTAGACATAAACGTAATGATTAAGATACGCTAGTCTACATTTTATCTGTTCTCTTTTATGGATGTAGAATTTCGTTTTATACATTAATTCTGATTGAGGGAGTCTGAAAGTAAGTTGCAGTGGAGAATATTTGGACCTAAAGGCTGCAGGAGATTCAATAATGAGAGGGTTCTTAATTTATATTTTTCATCAAATATTATTAGCGTGATTAGTTCAAGGAGAGTGTGATGGGCAGAACATGTAGCACATTTTGGATTCCAGTATCCATCATCTTCTTCAGTTTAGCAACTTTTCAGTGAAACATTCTATCGTGACTTTTTCAACAGAAGCAAACATATTTGTCGTTCTTTCATTTCCACTGTCAAAGTATTTCGTCCTCCCTCGATCTCCTCCTGCCCACATCAAACAACGGAAAGAAAATGCAATCCGCGTAACAGCGTCAAAACTGCACAGTAGTTCAAATCTCCCCTTTCCCCTTCCCCCGACTACAGTCTGTTTTTCTTAACCGCCCATTCGCAAATCAACTGCGCTGCACATTTGCCGTAGGCAGACACAGTGTTAGTAAAGTTCCTCGCACAATAGCGCTACGCCGTAGAAAGTCATACTATCAAGTTTAATCAGGCACGTTAATGAAGGTTTGCAGACTAACCAGGATATACGACGACGTCACAACCACCCCACTACCAGCAAACAGAAGAAGCTACAGCATATAAAGTCATTTTTCGAGGTAGTTTGTCTCCTGGTCTCCGCTTCTAGTTATGAAACTCGTTTGAACATACGCGTCTACTCCATATTGGTCTGTCTGCGTTCGTCATACAGAGCGCCCCGTTTCTTCAAGCCAGAGTCGCTTCATTGACCCAATTTCTTTGCTATATGTGTATTCCATAGTTTTACAACAGTGCATGCATTTATTTGATATTATTCGTTGTCATTGGCATACTTAATGTATGTTTCGTGAATTGTTGCCATTATAGCTTACAAAACAGAACGCGTATCCGTTACAATGCCAATTGATTAT
>NW_019060165.1:22084-43113 GCF_000696155.1 Zootermopsis nevadensis | reverse complement strand
ATTTATTGTTTCTTTCTTCTAACCAATAATGCGCCAGTCAGCCAGCAGGGGCACGAATCACACGAAACAAAACATAATCGTTTTAATGTAATATTTGTGTACATGTAATTAAACATTCGGAAACATTTTACTGAAATGTTATGTTTTGAAATATATTTTGCCTCTGACTACAACAGAAATTAAATAAAAGTATACAGGGCTACTACTATTTGGAACCCACGTATTTTGTAGGCAATTTGTGTTATATTTTGCATGAACCGCTGATACTGAAATTTATTCATTATAGATAAGCCCTTTTTGAGACGTTATACAAGCCAAGCTAGGGTTCATATAAGAAGAGATTTTGTTACAAATGGTCTACACCAGTGTTATTCAATCTTTTTTTGTTCTTGTACCCCCAGATATAATTTCTCTTCAACTTTGTACCCCCAAAGTTGTTGATGTATAATTCAAGTTATACATAGTATATAATCTACATCTAAAATAAATTTAATTAATTACATTACTGATTATTCAGTGTTTATCATAAAATAATATATTAATTTAAAAATTAAATCTGTGGCGTAACAGATCCAGAGAGCCAAAGTCGACTAGCTTGACTGCTGACCTCACGTTCACATGCCCCTAAGATGTCTTCGCATACCACCAGGGGTACGCGTACCCCAGGTTGAATACCACTGGTCTACACCAACCAAAATTAAATTGATCGGACAACTTTCAGCGAGCCCGGAAACTCCCGAGCAGAAGTCAAGAACTTGTACAAAACGTAATAGGTTGTTGGATACAGGACGTGAAACCATGACTTCAGTGTGCGGGCTACCGCGTCTTAAATCGGGATGCCACCATGATGAGCAGTTTTGGAACTGAAAATTATGCATAGGTATATGTTGTTGATATGTTGAATGTGTCGTCATTTTCTGTTTTATGACTATACACGTGACCAGTCATTGGGAATGATACGGGGATATAACACAATACCAGGATGTAGCAGGACTTACAGATCTGAGCTGGACATACATATTCATATAAAAGAGAAACACTGAAATACGTTAGGAACTTCATATCGAAAGTAAAGTTGAATATGGAGATAGAATTAGTGCAGATGAATGACAGAAATATGATGGAATTACAAACTTAGCAGGACGAACACTAAGACAGCTAAAAGAAATATTTGAGGCTGGTACAGGCATTGAGTTAAGAAAAATAATAGAAATTATATCGCATTGCGTAACAAGCCCAGTTTAAGTCTTTAACAGGAAATAAAAGTTTTCTTAAGATGGCTGTCTTCTGGGTTGTTGCGCCATGTAGTCTGGTAGAAGTTTACCAGCGTTATAGAGGTCCTTGCTGCCTCCATCATCAGGACGATGAGACATCTCACCATATAGCCTGTTTGTGCACAAAACTTAACGGTTAATACATTCAGGCAACGAAAATTAAACTGGATTTTTAATTCTTAGGTCTTAATATATGGATGTAAGATGCACGTATAAGTCACTCAAATGGCTGTTTATTTTCTTCACAAAGAACCCTATTCATAAATGTAACTCCTTAAGTTTACGGGTTCCAGATCCCTATTTGTTCATATATCTATCCAGCCGCCGTAGTTTCCATGGTGTCAGCACTAAAATATGTAAGGAGCATGATGCATGCATGTGGGGAGGGGGGATGTACATGTGATTTAGTGGGCATTTTTCACTTGCACTGTGACATTCGTGACACGGTTTGTGTCTAGCAACGTGACGCTCCTGCACGCCATCTTCCGGTGAAACCACAGCACGATGTACACCAGGATTCCTTCACATCCGAATCGATTATTATTGCAGAAGGCAAACAGTCTGATATCCACAGGCCTCGGCAGAGACGCGCCGGTAGCAAGTTTGTTTGTCTGTTTGGATTTTTTTTTAGGGCCGGGCATTTAGATATTAGCGGCTAGTTCTTGATCCTCTCATAACCATAGAAAGAAATGTAAACTTTTTTTTTGCGAAGTATAAAAGCCCGTTAAATTTAAACGGGGTGTGATTTCATTCGTGTATCAATACCATTGCACAATTTCTTTGTTTCTTTTGTTCCGTTCGTGCCTTTATCGTATTCCCTTCTTTGTCCCTCATTTCTCCCCCTACTTTCGGTTCCTATATCACTTTCGTACCTTTAACTCCCTCTTTCTTTTCGCCATCCATTCTACACTTGTGTCCTCTGCCCTTCCCGGTCTTCCATGGTAACTTATCCGTCTTTCTGCTTCACACATTACATTGCGTCATACTGTCTAAAACCAATTATAATTTTCGTTAAAAGTAACTTCACAAATTCACATTCTCACTTCCTTCTAGTGCCGAGGTTTAGAATGCATCCTCCTTCATGGTATGGTGTTTAGTAGCAAGAAAAACTTTGCCCTTTTTTCAGTGTTCCTACAAGATTCAATTAGGGATCATGACCACAGTCACAAAATCTGCCGTTAGACTTAATCCTCAACCAGTTTATTCCTTTTCATATTTTCGAAATTTGTGTCTCTCTTACCCTAAAGAAATCGTCTGATCCAGGAAGTAATTCAGTTAGAGAAGCAACGTGTTATTTAACTGGTTAGTTAAGCAGCCATTTTTACTCATAGTGTCAGTCAGTCATACTCAGTTTGTAACGTGGGTATTCAGAAAATAAGTCACCTGTTCAATCAGATATTTAGATAATTGGTTAGTTGGTTACTGAATTATTTCCCCACCCAGTTGATATAATAAACTCGGTCTGTCAGCGATTCAGTTACGTTGTTTGTGTGTTAGATAGTCATTCAGCTATATGAATGATGATGCTCAAAATTCTCGGTCACCATCTTGTACAATTTTCCCAATAACAGAAGGTATCGAAACGCGACTGCAGCCTACCTCCAGCACACAATACGTGTCCATCGCGTGGTGCCAGCAAGACTTCATATTCTGTCCAGAAGAGAGGGTAAGCATGGGAATTGGATGATTTGAATCCACCCTCGCTCGCTCCGTGGGTGGGAAGGAATACCAGCATGGCTGGTCGCACATGGCATGAGACCACACAGGACCAAGTTTAATTAAGATACGTACGAAATATGTGCACTGAACATGAGATTCTACAGACTGGTACATCTAGCCCCTTCGAATTTACGTCCTAATGTTAGTCGAACGTCAATTGCGCTGGCATTCAGCATGATCTTAAATTGCAACACGTGTAAGCAAGTATAATAGTTGCTGCAAGAGGAATGTACTGGTGGTCAATGATTTACATTTTGTTGCTGATGTCTCAGCGTAATATTAGTGTTATTCAATAAATTGTATGTCTGGAAACAAAGATTTGTAATAAGGCCATACGTGGGTAGTTACAAATGTTTAATATTTAAATATATAGAGATCAAAATAAGAAACACAGTTCACGATAAAATTAAGATAAGAATAAAATCAGGAAATTTTTACTATTATTCGTTTATAACTGTTACAATTCAACATGCTTTTCAAAAAATTAAAAAGATAAGCGAACGTATAAATTTACCAGGCTTATTGTATAGCTGAAATCAGTCTCTTACTTTGTGGGAAGAGACTAAGTCACAAGTGCTTTGAAATTAAAGTGCATAGGAAAATATATGCACCTAATACGGTTAAATTAATTGGGAAATTTATTACACTATATAACGAGGAACACTGTGATTTACACAAGTCACCTAGCATTCATGTGATAGGATGGCCACGCAGTTCGAATAGAGGAAATAAAAATTTCACACTAGAGTCTTAGTGGGAAAACCTCTTGGAAGACCGACAAACGCATGAAAAATAACACGGTAAGATTGAGTTTACGGAAACGTTATCTTGAACGTGTTCAGTGGCAATCCTTGATAGCAGCAGTGATAAACGTCAAGGTTATACTACCGGAGAGCTAGTTCATGAACATTAAAAGTATCTCTTAGCAATGCTTTCAGACTAGCATGAGATATTATTATAGAAAGTAGGTGCCTAGATGTAACATGTGTGTATGCTTGTCCATTTATCGGCACACAGAAATCTAATGACCAGGAAAACACATTTCGCAAGAATGTCGTCAATTAAGTGTGCTAATGAGAATAAAAGATACTGCTGTCTCGTCATGGAGCAACAGCGCAGCGGTAACAGCGTAATATCTCGTGTAACTAAGAAACACTGTCGGTGTTACCATAGCAACAGACGCTCCGCGCGGATTATGAAATTGGATGTTGTTGACGCTGACGATGTTGGGAATATTTGTGTCGTATTTCATGTATGTTGGTAATAGTGGTGCCCATGTTTGTTGCTGAAATTCAGACCCCCCAAAGGCCCCGATACACGAACATGGCGTACACCTTTCCTACTTCAGCACGCAGGCACCGACAGGCAATTTGTTCCACATCTGTCACTGAGCGCAAGTTAAATCCTGGACATCAGACTGAAGGCAGAGCGAAGCATTTTAACAGAGTTATGCGAGGTGAAGGGGTGTGTAGTTTCGGATGGGTGTAATTTCGTTTTAAAAGAGAAAGGAGCCGAAAGTATAAGCTGCCAGGCCTCTCCACACAAACATCATAATCTCTGGGCCCTTATATCCCCACCTCTTAGCTCAAAAAATTCTTTCCGCCATAAAATGATCCTTGATCCGTCATCAGGGCGATTCATCGCCCTGATGACGGAGGCAGTATGACCTCTGAAACGTTGGTAAACATCTACCATACTACACGGCGCAACAACCCAGAAGACAGAAATATCCATACTCACCGCTGTGAAAACCTCAAATCAGACATCATTTTTCTTATTTCCAAACACTTTCCTGATCACATGTTTTTCTAACGCTTGTAATTTGTGTTAAGGTTATCATATTGAACACAGAAATTCAAATGGCGGCATAATATTACCTCCTTTGCTAAGCAGAAGGAATGCAGACCTAAGATTGGCGTCACATTAAGCCTATAATGTATTAGGTATTTTTAATTTGAAGAGACGAAGATGTAACGGTTTAAGTAATGAATATCAGGAAGCTGTTAGTGCTACGTAAAGTAAATTATATGTAGACACTGATGAGACTGACTTTGAAATTTTACAGCTTACAAAACCTTGCACTTTTAGCAGTGGATGCATTTAAACCGCTACACGTCCCGGTTGCAGAACATTCTTATAACTTTATGACTTGAAAATGTTAAAATCCATATTTTACATTACTCCCTAACTGTAGTTTATCAGATTTATCAAAGAAATTAATAGTACTAAAATAAAAATAAATTACGTGGTATAAAATATACATCTAATTATATAACATTTGTTCCAGACTGTGGTGACTAAAAATGTAATCATTTATAATGCTGTGCAATGAGTCTGTAGTACAATTATCATTACAACAAAATATTTGTATTAGCAATAAATAATCATTGGTGTCAGTGAGGTACGTATGTGAAGCCACAGCAACACATGTACACACACTCATTGCAACTTCCTGCTCTTGCCCCAAAGGAACACACTACAGCAACACATGAAGATACACACTGGGAAAAACTTCAAGTGTCAGCATGAGGGTTGCATCTTCGCCTGTAGGTCTCAGGCCGAGCTACGCAACCATCAGCAGGTGCACTCTGACCACCGGCCGTACCACTGTGACACATGCACCTACTCCGCCAAAACCAAGCCTCAGTTGCTCAGGTGACGTATCTGTTGAGATGGAGTGATCAGTATTTGTGGTTTCGGTAAACGTTGCAATTATCATATTCACCCTGAAAATGACAACTGCAATATTGCCGAAACGTTGGATAACTTTCAACATTCTACGCGGTTATCCCCCAAAGCCAAAGTTAGGTTTGTCAGTCACATAGTTAAGTCGCTTTCTTAGTTATAAAATTAAAACTGTACCAAGTTTGTCAATTTTCCCACAGGCACCACACAGTGCATCTGGTGCAAAGGCCCCACCAATGTCCGCACTGCCCCTTCGCTGCCAGGATAGCATCACATCTCCGGCGTCATCTTCGCTTGCACACGGGTGCCAAACCCTACCGCTGTCCCTATTGCCCCTACACGTGCAACATTCTTGTAAGTACATTTCCTCGTGAGTTCCAGGTTGCTGCGCACAGAAAACTCGGCCAAACTAACTCCACAGAGCAAAGTCCTGATGAAAAGCTTTTCATGAGCTCAGCTAATCTAAAATTTGTCCGTCTTTCATAAATACAGAGAGTTCATTATTCTGTTCACAAGAGTCCGCCACTCGTCCCTATCCTGAGCCAGATTAATCCAGTTCACACCCCCAAACCACATGTTCAAAATCTCGATTTTAATATAATTCTTCCACGTGGCTCCTTTCGTTTCATTCCGTTAAATATTTACCATGTAGAAATACGTTTCAGATAAAACTGCATTGATCCCAATTACGTCTTTAATTTATGGTATGTACACTTCAAATAATAAGTCTTTAAACAAACTTATGCTTTTCTATTTTCCCTCCACGGGTTATAGTCCATTTCTTCAATGCGAAACAAAATTAAAATATTCTTTTAGCATAAAGCGAAAAACCCAAATTTCATGTAAATCAGTTCTATCACCTCAGATATGTGGACGGATACAGATTGCCAATTTATGTGCTCTGGGCAAAGAATGCATAAAAACCGAATAGTTGCGGATTTTTGTCACTGTCTTGTCTCCACACACGTCTGTGTGGCCACTGCCAGTTTGTTCCAGTTAAATGCAAAGAACCAGACAGTCTTCTATTTGGCCATTATGTGAAGTATCTATCAATCATATCCCATGCGCTGGCTAACAGGCATGTGCATAATTTAACCAGTGTATTAATGGGGCACGCAACTGCATGCAGACTTTGACACGTCAATAGAATAACAAGACAGGTTCTGTGGACCTGCATCATGAACAGTCTGTCTCTTTAGACGATGGAAAGAACTTTGTTCCTCGCCTTCGGGTCGAAAACTACTTAATAGGTCAATCAGCAAAGTGATTCGGGATTCGATACTGGACCTTACACCCCTCACGCATCACTTTCCGATCCACAACAAATATCACACTACATAAAAACACGACCCTTCATCCTTTTGATAAAACAACACAAAACGTACATTCCTTGCACCTCAGCTTTTATTCGCTGGCTTCTCATCGCGGGGGACCAGGTTCGCACCCGGGTCAGTCCACCTGATGTTCGTGGTGAACAAAGTAGCAATAGGACAGGTTTTCTCCGAGTCCCTCGGTTTTCCCCTGTCATCCTATAATCAAACTCTCACCCCATCGCAACAATATATATATTCCCCTCGCATTCTTCATAGGAAATATGCTGGATTTCTGCCATTGGAACGCTCCTGTTGTGTTTGGCGTCAAATTTATACAAGACAATAGACTATAATATAATCGTAGGCATATTTAAATCTCGACATAGTCAATCAACTCCGACCTTAAGTGGTTACTCAATTATTTTGCTAATACGTGGCCTTCGTATCAGATTAGTTGTGCTTAGTTAAATGAGAACGGAAAATTGCTTGTATATTCAACGTTCGATATCAATGAATTTATGACTGTCATTTTGGAAGGTAAAGGATCACTTCCTGTGTTCAGAGGTGCATAATCTCCGCACATCCAGGCTCTAGTGTGTTACTGTGGAACGCGTGTTGTTCATGGCGAGATATGGCATGCGAGCTACAGCTGAGTCCGCTCTTTATTATAAGTAAAAAAAAACAAAAAACAAATATCCGTCTGCAAGAGTCGTATCGCTTGCAATGTGCGGCTTTGTATATGTGAAAGAAAATTGAATTTAAAATTATTAACCAATTTCAAGGCATAAGATTTATAATAAATGCGATGAAAATGTAAGGACGCAGATGATATCTTCAAAATGCAAAGTTTAAGTGGGGTACTTTTTATCATCACGTTTGCAGACGCGTGATGAGTGTGAAGAACACGTGTCTTGCGACTGTTATTATCGTATTTCATACACTGCAATGACACTGCCTTAATAGCTTCAAAATATCTAAGCACAAGACTGGGAAGAGAGTGGGTAAGCTGATGTAATGAAAACAGACATGATGTAATTTCGAAGTTTCTCGTACCTGCAACTTTGGAAAATATGTATAAAAACGTGATCATGAAACTCACACGTAATCAAAAGACTTACCTAAAATACGACACGAAATGTGTGCTGCATGAAAGCTTGATAATTTGTACTCTTAACTAAATATCTCTAGCAACAAAAAAAGAAACACAAGAAGACGAGACGAGAGGGGCATGTATAGTAGCATGAAGAAGATGAAAATGTGGTTGGAAAGCCTGAAGGGAAGACCACTAGGAGGATCTAGCAGTTGATGGGAGGATAATATTAAAATCGAGCTTAGAGAAATGGAGTTGGAAGGTGTGGTTTGGAATCATGTGATTCAGGACAAGACCTAAGGCGGGATCTTGCGAAAAACCGTACTGAAATTTCAATCCATAAAAAGCTGAACGTAGAACGTACTACATGCAGGACTCTGCTTAATGTAATTAGTTACCTAGTATTTTTATCATGAGTATACAACCATTTGAATTAGACTTTAAGTAAACTACCACACGTTGTTCAATGTAACAGAGGGCCTATATATTGTATTTTTGTCCTTAGATTCCTTTTGATCTAAAATCTATTTGCTTGCCATTATCAGGGCGATCGCCCTGGTGATGGAAGCGTCTGTCAAACGTCGTCAAACGTCTACGCAACAAACCAGAAGGCAGTCATTTTTATACCGAATAAACTGCCCACATTTTCCATGAATTTCGGGACTACTAAACGTAGCTACCATACCCCTTAGTTAACTGGTTGTTTTGAAAGCTATTGGGCACCGAAATTTTTCTCTTTCCAGCAGTTTTTGAGATGTTTTATTGTGTATGCTTGCGTATATTTTTGTACACAGGAGAACCTTAGAAAACACGTTCTGTCGACCAGCAAACATCCCGGGAAACATCTGTATGAATGTAGGTTCTGCGAAACAGGGGATGCGTTCAAATCTAACCTGGCTCGTGATTTTCGGGCACACCTCGTCACTGCACATCCTCACCACTTCGGATCGGCTCTTCTGGCAGCGTCCTACGTCGCCGGTATATATGACGCAAACGACGATCCCAAGTTCGTCGAGAAACCCATTCAACTGCAGCCGCGCTGGAAAAGGTGAGATTGCACTGTGGCACGCCATACGTTCTTAGCAACCGAGGTTTCGGGTTCTCACGAGAAAACTGGGATGAATGTATAGAACTAACTAACTAACTAGATGGCTTACCGAACCCGAAGGTTCATCACCGAATTAACCAAAGCCCTCCACCGGACCCTGTCCTGGGCCAACAAAATCCAGTTTCCTTCAACTCCTATCTCCCATAGATCCCGCCTGAGATTATCCTCCCATCTTCGTCTAGGTCTCCCCAGCGGTCTCTTCCCTTCAGGTTTCCCAACCAGTACCCGGTGCACACCTCTTGTCCCATCCATGCGCGCTACATGTCCCGCCCATCTCACTCTTCTCGACTTAATCACCCTCACAATACTGGGGGAGCAGTACAGATTTTTAAGCTCGTCATTGTGCAGTTTTCTCCACGCCCCATCGTCTTCCCTCTTAGGCCCAAATATCCTCCTCAACACCCGATTCTCAAACACCTGCAATCTGTGTTCCTCCCTCTGAGTGAGAGACCATGTTTCGCACCCATACAAAACAACAGGCAAGATTATTGTTTTGTATACTTTAATTTTCAGGTTCTTAGAAATCAGACGGGAAGACAAAATATTTTGGACTGAGAAGTAGCAAGCATTTCCGGAATTTAGTCTCCTCCTAACTTCCTCACAAGTATCATTTTGATTTGTTATTGTTGTTCCCAAATATTTGAACTTTGTAACCCTTTCAAAGGATTTATTAGCTACCCTAAGATAATTTTGCCCGCCTGTCTTCTGATGACGAGATACTAACATGTACTTAGTTTTTTCTGAATTTACTTCCAGCCCCACTTGTCTACCAGCCTCTAGTAAAACTTCTGCGTTCCTCTTTATTGTATTTATATCGTCCCCCAATAAATTAACATCATCAGCATATGCCAATAGCTGATGTGTCCCGTTCAATTGCAAACCCTCCTGCCTACCTTGGACCTTCCTGATGGCGTATTCTAGCGCAAAGTTAAAGAGCAAGGGAGACAAAGCATCTCCTTGTTTTAGACCGTTCTTGATGAGGAATGTCTCAGATACATATTTACCTACTCGAATTTTGCTGCAGGTTTCATTTAAGCACATTTTTATTAGACCCACTAGCTTCTTTGGTATACCAAATTCAATAAGAATATTATATAGCACTTCTCTCTTCACAGAGTCATAGGCTTTTTTGAAATCTATAAATAACTGATGTACAGTCCCACCGAACTCCCATTTTTTCTCTAGTATCTGACGAATGCAAAAGATCTGATCAATCGTTGATCTGTTTCGTCTGAACCCACACTGATGATCCCCAATAGTTTCATTCGCATATGGGGTTAATCTTGCCAAAAGAATGTTGGATAGAATTTTGTATGAGGTTGATAGCAGCGATATTCCTCGGTAATTACCACACTCAGTCTTGTCCCCCTTCTTATAAATAGGAATAATTATGGATTCCTTCCATTGATGTGGCATCTCTTCCTTATCCCAAATTAACTGAATAAGCTTATGGATCCTCATATGCAACCCTTTGCCACCTGCTTTAATTAATTCGGCCGGAATCTGATCAATTCCTGGAGCTTTATAACTTTTCAACTTCCCAATGGCTAGTTCCCCTTCATCTAAGCTAGGTTCTGGCACCAACAGTTCCGCTGTATGCATTTTAATCTGTCTAATATCACCAGTATTATGAACATTTAAGAGCTCGCTAAAGAAATTTTTCCCCCTATTCACAATTTTTATTGGATCTGCAAGCAAATTGCCACTATCATTCTTTACCAAATTGGTCTGGGGTTGATATCCTTTCTTAAAGTTATTAATGCCTCTGTACAGGTCTCTGATGTTTTTTTCCTTATTATTTGTCTCAAGTTCAGCAATTTTGCCCTTCAGGTATTCCCTTTTCTTAGTCCTAAAGGTTCTACTAGCCTCACGTCTCACGTTACATAGATTATAGAAAATATCTCAAAATATATGCAACAATGACGCTATGATTTAACTTATTAATATTTATAATATATAAACCCAAGTTGCGTTGTAAACAAACTTTATGCAAGGTTTCTTACTACTTGCAGGAGTAAGACTAGGGCTGTGACGACAGGCGACGACGAATGCTTCAACAAGGTCGACGAGAGAGGCCACTGTGATCCAAACGAGCCTCAAGTTCTGTCAGCTCGCATTGAAACTTCTCCCAACAAGAACCCTGAAAGCTCCACGGAAACTCAAATGCGGACTAAGAATTCCCTGCCCCTTTCAACTAACAAAACCAACCTAGAACAGCCACAAGTGAACCCACATGAATTGCTTTCCATGGTTGTCGTCACCGACCCTACTGATGACGTCATCTACATCCAGCTTCCTCCAGATTCGGAAAGAGAAGCAATGGGACGATACTGTGAGTCCGTTCTCTTCCCTACCGAAGGCGATGCGTTTTTGTCTGTTGGGGATTTCAACAAACGACGATCTTCAGGAGGCGACAGTAGCAACAGTACTGGCTGTGAGACCACTGTTATGCTTCCCCTCGAGGCGGAAGAAGTTAAAGAAGTAGGCAGAACAGACCAAGTTAAGGATGGTGAGCAAATGGTTCTTATCAAGGGGACTACAACAGAGCAGCGGCCTCAAAGGAACAATGACCTTGACAAAGAGATGACTGTGATAGAAGTGCCATCTGCTGGTGCTGACCAATACACGAGTCTTTCTCAACATGATATGGAAGAGGGACACGGGCAAGAAGAACCTGAGGGTTACCATAGAGTGTTAGCGCAGACACTAGAGGGTTCTGCCCCTGAACAGACGACCACAGCGCAGCAGCAACAGCGGTACCTCGTCATTTTCAAATAAAGTCTCGGTTCTCCGATTAGGCTGCATAACATAATATGCACTATGTTTCTCTGCTAATAGAACGCGGACATTCAAATCCTGACACTCGTAACGATTTTAAACTAATTCCATCCACCTGTTTTCCTCACAGCCACTTCCCTTAATGTGGCCTTTTTCAAATCATATCACTTCCTCCTCAGTATTACAACTGGCCGCTTTCCAAAAGATTTCCTCCCCAAAAATTCTACAAGGATTTAGCCCATCCAAGCTACGCGTCCAGCTCATTGTAACCTTAATATCACGTTATGTTCTGGAAATAAGATTACTATTTGTAAGAAGTACAGGTATTACCTTTCCTAGTCCGTCGCTTGAAAAGTATGACACCTTTGTACATGTGTGTGTGTGTGTGTGTGTGTGCATGTAATTATAAAATTTGAAACTCGCAATGAACGTGGCTTAGTCGTTACACATGTTTGTCTTTGTATTGTATAGAGTGAACTACTTCATGACACAAAAAGCATTTCAGAAACTATTCCTAGTGTTTGATTTCTCGAATTTCCGACATAAAATAACCGGGACACAATTTAACCTTAACGCAATGTTCTACTTTGCAGCATGATTGGGGGGAGGGGGGGGGCATGTATAAGGTAAGTACCGGATCTGCAGTCAGCACCGCGCCATGTGACAAGAGACAGACGAATGCGACATGAATGATTCTTCATTTCATTGCAATTTGCATAAATCCTTCCAGATAAAACCTATCTCGCCAACAAGCCACGTTTTGCTTTTACAAAAGGCATTATGTAGCCAATAGTTACATCTGTAAGTTATTAGGTCATGGTTTATTTAACGACACTACATCAAGTGTAAAATGACGGAACATTAACACTTGAAATCGAAACTCATCTAAATAATATTTAAATATTCATTTTATACCTCAAAGGAAACAAAACGCGTCTACATACATAATTAAATTTGTCAATGCTCTTTAAGGAAATCGTCATGATTTATTCTGGGAATCATACGAAACCCGTCTGTGGGAAAAAAATTAAGTTACTAAATATTAAAGTATGTGGTACATATAATTACCACTGGTATTTAAAGGGTTAATATAAAAATCTCAGTGTCAATTTATTTGCGCGTTAATTAACGGCACTGTCAGTAACAGGCTTAAATTCCACGAGAAACTATGGGGTAGCCGGCTTGTGGGCCTAGTAGAACTATTAAAATGTAAGTAAATGTATCAATACAAATACATTAAAATCCTGTCATAAAGAAATCCTTAGTGGCTTTAAAGTTTTTGCACCTCAGATAACTTTTTATTAGCAGGTGAAAATTTCGCTACTACTCCATTTACTTCGTAATGTACGACAATCACACTAAACGCTTCCAGGTGCCACGATAGTTATTTTCTTCATTCTACTTTCAGCACTTTCCACAAGGCAGTAATAATATAACATTCACCTGTGTCATTAATCTAGCTTACAACATAACAACTTATCAAGACTGTGCAACAAAATTATATCGCCTTTCCAAAACCAAAGTCCATAAAACTGCTTTTAAACCGGTGTAGCTGGTCAGAATTCCTGCAAACAGCAGTAATCTATCCACTCATTAGTTAAGTGACTCCAGAAATCCACTTTAGTTCTAATGTTATCTTCGGAAATTCCACAAAACAAAATTGGAAATGAATTAATAAGGACAGTCGTCAATATAACGACACAAGAAACCAGTTCTTCAACCATTACAGATACGTGACGGCAGTCAGCATCCTTGGGAAGAAAATTGCTCCTTCTGCTTCTAGCTTTACTTTCGATACCCTTAGAAAATTCTTCCTCAACCAGTATGACGTGACTTCAGGATGTAGTCGTGGGAAGTGGACCTATTCCGGAGGGGGAGGGGGTTATGGTAATCGTATTTCACCAAAAACATTACACAATACGTTCATAAAAATTCTTAAAATTCTCGATCCTTAGATTAATTTACAGTTTCCGACACTTGTAAAATTTCCTGGAGACTATATTTTATTAACAATGTCAATAAACCTGACACTTCCTGGAAACAAAATTTAAGAATTTCGCAAATTAAATGTACGTCTATGAATTGCCATGGAGACTCTGCATAAGATGTGTTATAACAGGACAAATTTAAAGTGATAATAAAGAAAGGGACTACTCTTAATGTTGCTATAATTATTTGTATCCTTGCCCTATTTAACATGCTTCTGGGACGTCAGTCCGACGAAGGGATAGTATGGAAACCCCTAATAAGGCCACAACCCGGAAAACAAGTTGCTTACTATGCACAAAGCACATAAAATTAACCTTAATGTGAATATGGTGTCCGTCATTGCACGTTCCATCTCTGAAAAAAGACACGGATTTCGAAAAAATAAATTTGGTGGAAGTTTTCACAAACGTTATCAAACTACTTTAATTTTACCGATTAATCATTAATCATACAATATTTGAATCTCAAATCGAACTTCCTTCTTTTCTCAAGAACGGATAATTGTTCGAATTTATAAAATTAACGAAACAGTAAAGCTCATTAGGATTCGTAACTCTTATGTAACATTATTTTTGAGGTAACAGTTAAAGAAATACAAGAGAAATAATTTCTGACTTCCCGTAATGTGTGTCTGAGTACAGTAATATTCCTTCACGGTTTACATATTACGTCATTTAATGACGACAGTACGTGGCAATCTAGAAGTACGCAAAGATTCTAAAATAAACGAGTCCAGCTTATTCCAGCCCTATATCCCACAGGCCACAAGATACATTTATCGATGTGAACAAAAACTTTGTCGTACTACAAGAACATCGAGTAATCGCGGTCAACCTTCTAAAGCACACTAAGCTGGTTCAATTCTTACCCCAAAGCAAGAAAACGACATGCCTCCATTACAAACCCTGATTGGTGATTAATTTATTGGAAATGAATACAAGCCTCTTTGTTTCCTCCGGAGGATGCTTTAGCATGTATGTCACTTTTACATTCGCAAGATAAAGCAGATTGAGGGAGTGAAATGTTATGATGATACGAATATAAATATCAGGTAACATGTAATGAAGATAAGAAACAGTTGAAGTGGGTGTGATCGCCTGCCGGCCACTCACTACGTCCAAATGACCCTAAAACCCGGCTATTGACCTCAATTGCCAAGTAAAATAAGATTTAAGGTACAACGTCAAATCACTCGCTTTGTTTCCTTAAAATAATGCAAAATGAGGATGAGTGCGACTGGAAATGGTACTAAACAGGGGTGCAGCGTTCATGTCAACCGTCCCAGCTAACACAATGAAAAACGAAAAACTGGAACGATTCTGACTTACTTTCGTGGTTTGGTTAAGCTACAAACAAATATTATAGACAATTAACAACGTTCAGATATTCTATTGGCTATATTTGGGTGTAACAAGAGCTGTCATTGCGATGGCGTGTTATTTGCAGGTAGTGCATAAGTATGGGATGTATGAGATGTTAGAGCCCAGGATGTCAGAGAAGATTCATTAACATTTAAACCTTGGATAATGAGTATTGTAGAACCTCTCAGAACAATGATCTTAAGAGAACAAGAAAGGAGATAAAAGAAAGCGGTATTGAGCTGTTTTAAGGTTCGACTGTTTTTTACGATGATTTCTCTGCTGCAAATATTATGTAACGTCGAAGTACAAAATGATTACGTCTCATATGAGATCCTTACACACCATTCAGCATTATCTTTTTACATAAGAATCAAATAATTAAACCGGGTAATTCCATAATGTTAAAAATGAATGCCAACCACTACACCCCGACGTTCGGTCCAATACAAAATTAGCCCCGAAATGTTATTGGATCTCAACATGACGTTCCTTCGAGCGCTGTTCCTGGCAATAAAAGTTTAATCAGGGGTAGCGGATGGAGAACAAGCCACATTTTAACACCCTGTCGAGTCGTTCATTCTTATATCCCTTTCATTTTTTAATACGAATCTTGAAATTGAACAGACAACTTCTCAGTGCTGAAGAAATTAGACTTTTTTCATAGTTAAAATATCATCAGAGTAGAAGCCAATTAGGTGGAGTGCCCGAGGTCTCGTGGCTCCCTCGCATTAAGCATGGTGATGACATTGGCACGGCATCAACAGAATTATACAATTTGGTTTTATGGTTCATACATGCAGAAGCAAACGCACTCCTACTACTGCCACCAAGCAGATATAAACTTGAAACAGGGAGTTACGGGCCGATAAACTGCCGTTCTTTATTATCGAGTATCGAAACGTTAACGACATATACATCGGTTTATGCTAAATCTCAATTTCTTATGATGGTGTGTTGCCATAGACATGATAATTATTTAGGTATTACGAATCGTTGTCTTCTTTCTTCAAAACTAGGTTTCGGAAACAGTATTTTCTTAATAAAACGACAGGCGAAGAAGTTTCCTACTCAGCTGGACCCTTTGGACACCCAGAATAAACAGAAATGATTTCTTTAAACAGTATAACCAACTGATCCTTGTAATGCAGAAGCGTTTTATTTCATTTGCGGGATGGACTAAATATTTATATATTATTTAGACTAGCTTCGGGTTCAAAAGCTTGAGATAGAGAAGGCGGATTTTTTATTTTAAGCTTTTTATTGCTTACCGCCATAACATCTACACACTCATTCTTTCTTTAGCGGAGGGATGAGCGGGCATTGCCTGGGAACCCTTTAATAATAATATACTCTTCCTCCCTCCAGAAATTCGGCTTCAAAGGGGTTAACATGTTTAAAAGTACCAAATAGAATTTAGACTATCGTGCCTGAAACAACGACTAATGCTATTATATTTACGTGTACTGCATGATGTACATCCATAAAGTATATCCAGTCAATGCGAACAATTGGTAGTCTGCCAGCATTTTTAAGCGCAGCTTACCAAGCCACAGTCACTTCGAAGTAGCCCCATGCGGTCTCGGAACCTCAATTCGGGAACACTTACTGCAGATCATACTAATTACTTATTCAGTGCTGGTGTGACAGTGAATGTCTCAACGAACTGTTCATATTTTATTACACTTTCAAGTAGAAAATCAATCTGTTAATATCTGCGCGTGCATAATATCGCAACACGTAGGCTGGGCCATTCACTCGTCAGCACAATAAAGTAGACACACCCATGTGAGCTCAACTCAGGCGGAAAGGTGAAATGATCAGAAATATAATAAAGGTTCTCAAAATTCAGGCATGACTGCCGAAGGACGGCCGACAAGATAGCCTACTCCTACATCGTGAAAACCTAAAATCCTACAATATTACGTAACTTAAAACAGTCAACCCTCGTTGCCATGGTATTTCATTTCATACTCTAAGAACAATAATCAAAATGTTCGCTCCAATCTAATGTTGTAAACAACAGTAGAGATACTGCACTCAAAGGAGACAAAAGTTGTTTTTATTATTTATTTATTTCTCTCTGTCTTCCCTTCCTATATTTATTTATTATCTTCCTTATTACCTCCACTCCTTATTATTTTAATTCTTTCCTTCGTTATTTAATTATTTATATATCTATTATGGGTTTTACTTTAAAGCAATTACTCTACACAGCAATAATTTCATAACACACGCTGACCATTGGTTCCGCCCTCTTCATACTTGCAGACAGGCCTATTTATTTTCATTCCCATTCCATTCTCTACCCCACTTTTATTTAAAATGTTCTGGAAACAACATACAACTGACGCAGGAACAGATGATGCAGTTTTGGTTTACCGCACCGCCAGGTTCCGACACTAGAAGACACAATCACATCTGCTCTGTTTGTTCAGAAGCGAGATCATCGGTTAGAAAATCATCAATCTCGCCGGCAGCGACAAAGAAGGTGAAAACTGTTCGCATGTAATAGCAGGCCTAAATTTTTACTACATTCGATCAACTCCAAAGCACGGAATAAGAAATTTTTAGATCAGGATAAGTAATAAATTATTAATGACGTATCAATAAGTGATCGTGGCCTGTTTTAAAGTAGTTTAAAAATACCACTAGATACCTCAGGTAGGTAGACAGAAAAAAATAAAGTAATAATAAATACTGTAATTAAAACGAAAGAAGAAAGAAACTAAAAGGCAGACAAGTACGTCACGGTAAAGAAGAAAGAATGAAAACATAAAGGCCTAGCATCGGCTCACCGTAGGACTGATTCGTCCGTCGCAAAGGGTTCCTTAATGAGAGGCCTGAAGTTATTAAAAAGTGGAAAGAAGTGAAGCCGTCTCTCAGAGCTTTTGGTTTCAACTTCACAGTTTTTGATTTGTAGCAGGGAGGAGTGTACGCTTACAAGAAAACATAAAAGGAAAGAAGAGAAACCCTGCACCAATCACGAAAAAATATATGGCTATAAATACCAGCTAGATTTGGGTTGAGGTCAAGGCGCTTGGATATCTTCTGTAGCTGTATATCACGTGTATGTATTTCTATATGTATGCTGGTACTTCAAATCGAAACTAACATCTGACTGACTTTGAGGCCATCTTCGCAGCAGGTCCTTTCAAGAATCTGAGTGAATTATATCCTCTTTCAGCTGACTCCGGAATATGGGATCCTTCTTTTTTCTTTTCTTTTACCTTCACAGCATGCAGGTTTGGTTCCCTGCCCTGTGTGTTACATGCTAATAACTTTGGTAGAAATACTTTTTCATATTATTATTATTATATATGTTGGGGGGGAGAGAGAGGGACTGTCTGTGAATGGACGCGACTCAAATAATTGCTTACTTGTCGTTTTTCTTCTCTCCTGACTTCCCAAACTTGTCCGACATTTGTATCTTTCGGTTTAATTATCATCTCTAAATGCCTGTCAAAATTCAAAATAAAATATTGTGTTTATGATCAGATACACATTTAGCTTTTCCCAAGCAAGTTTCGATGGGAATGGCTCTACTCTCAAACAAGCAGATTATATGCCGGCTCTGAGTGATATCATTCAAGCGTTTACAACAGTAGCAGCAAGTTCTATTCGGGCACTAAGATGGTAAAATTATACTGTGAAATAAGACAGTTGGTGGCACTGAAAAACATATGAAGCCGATTAGACCTTCTACTTAATCCACAGACATGAGTATGTATAATTTATACGTATTAATAAGGATAAAAGGTGATTAATAAAATCTGAGTTTCTCACGGTGGTGATTCTGAAGACGGCTGTCTTCTGGGTTGTTGCGCTGTGTAGTCTGGTACAAGTTTACCGACGTTTCGTCACCAGCCTGATCATGGAAGCAGCAAATATCCCTCGAATGTCGATAAAATTCTACCAGACTACACGGCGTAATAACCCAGAAGTAATCAAGTATGTCACCAACATCTAACCCTTGAATGTTTTGCACGACATAGCTCGGTTAAAAACACTGGACTCTATAGACAGGTCCCATTTGATGTTTTAAATTATCAGTTAAAGAAACGTATCTAGACTTCATAACAGTTAAAGCTAAGCAGTTATTCTGTGATTTTTAACAACGGAAATCTAGATATTATGGGCATTATTACAACAAAAGTGTGTTTCTCTAAATGAAGACATTCATGGAGTGAATTTCGTACGATCCTTCTGTGCGCAAAATTCTCATTCTGCTATTGTCGCCAAATCATACACCCACACATTAGGACTCTGTTTTTACATGGCGGCTAGAATCAGTCCTTTGCAAAGATCAGACGTTTGTTGATATATCTCCATCTGGAGATTAAAATAGTCATTACATCCGCCCTTTGAGGGGTTTAATGAGACAACGTGGAGACCTGAAACATTCCAGAGCTTCAAGGAGGTAGGGTGCACAATCTAAAGCGCCTCTCAATTTTATTCTAACTTCATTTACACAAGACTTTTTCCATGTTTGCTAACAAGGATCTGACTACCGAATCATGCAAATATAATTATCAAATTACTTGTAATAGGAAAACAGGAAACTATGTGATTCCTGAGCATGGAGTCATAGCCACAGCATTAACTTACACTTGGTGTGGAGTAAATACTGCAATCCAATTCCATAAAATTCAAACATTTCTTCTACAATGCGAGAAATACGTTATTTCAATGCTTCTATGCAGTTTTATCCGTGACATATGCCAATTTAGCGCAGTCTGCCTGCCTCTCGGAACGATAATCGGACAATTTTGAACACGTGTGTTTTCATGCATTGTGCCCCCAAAAGCAGGTATTGTATTCCGACTTGGGGATATGTATTAAATTGCGTCTTCACGTTAAGTTATTAGGACTTCCCTCTGTATATAATTTGCTTACGTTAGGAAGAAACGCGGTAAATATTTATTTAATGCTACTGCTGATCTAATAAAGATTTATTTGGCAAGCTTGGCGTGGTTCGGGATAAAGCAGGAGGAGAAGAAGAAGAACACTGAAACGATAGATAGCATCGTGAAGACAGCGCCATGTTGGGTGGGTTATTCCACGCGATTCGTTGCTGTCTTTCGACAGCATCTGACAGACGCTGCAGCCTGTGCACACGGTGACGACAATGCAACAATACAATTAAAGAGTTTTGGGAGGAAAGAGGAAACGAATCAGAGGGGGCGGCGGAGGCTTATTACGATCCTGCCTTTTACGTTTCCTCTCTTTTTCCTAACTTAATCGGCCCGGAAATCCATCATTTGCTGCTCACAGCTGGATTCATATTTATGGGAGTGTGATTACAAGTCTCAGAGATTTATAGCCGTCAAGAGGTTTGGAGTGGGGTGTGAAGACCCCGCCAACTAAAACCGCCCGCCATCTTTAAACCTGGGGGTGAAATACAGCCGTTTGGCACGCCAGTCTCCGCCTACGGAATCCGTGGCGCCGCGTCATCGCTGGACCACAGGAAACTTTGCGTCACTCAAAATCATCAAACAAATGCCAATCACGCGGATGTAGTATGTTCCAAGGGAGCTGGTGGGCGGACAGAAATGTCTACAAACACGACGACGCAGTTATAGTTACGAACAGGTAGACACTATTCTATGTTGTGATGTGTCCTATGCCCCACATATAAACACTGTAAAGGATTCATTTTTATTACGCTGATTGAACAACACATAAATTCATGCATTTCTATAGGCATACACAAGC
>NW_019060165.1:0-22039 GCF_000696155.1 Zootermopsis nevadensis | reverse complement strand
TACACTATTGAGGATCAACGAACGACCAGTCAGTATCTTATCCCGAAGATCGGCTACCACAACTGAGGATTTTCGTGTTTTTCACCAGTCCCTCAGTGTCGGAAGGGCGTGATGACCTTGAACTAGGCTACTCGCGCCTACTTCCACATCCTTCCTGATCCACTATTCACTGGTCATCATATAATTTGACTCTATATAGCTAAGCTATTTAAAGCGTTAGTAAATAAGCTAAAAATATGCAAAAAAAATAATACACAACCAAAGACATATGTACGTATATACATGCACACATACATGCATAGATACCCACATACACAGGTCTACATAAATAAATTACAAACACGCGCGTGCAAAGTTCCTGATATCGTAGAATTAACCCCAAGTCATCTCAATGTCATCATACCGTGGATTTTTACAGTAATCAATTAAGCAGCGCCAGGTTCTATCAATGTGGACATAGCGCGAACATATGGAGTCAGTTGACTGAACTGACGAGGTTTGTATCCGCAATCTGTGGCAGTTATCAGTGACTGACACGCGGTCAGATTAACTACGACGATATGCAAGTTAGACCGGGATTGCTGACTGCAGCCTCAGTATCGCACGTCAAGTGGAAACTACGCATTTTATTAGCGAATTTGTTGTTATTGTTTCGCGTCTCCAGTTTCATTCGTTCTGACACTCGTTTCAGAATTTATAACATGTTCATCTCTGAATGGATTTCCAAATGAAAATAACAAACCCAAACGCACTTTTCGTGTTATAAAAAATATTTTTCTACGTGAAGGAAAATAACAGCAATTAGAAAAACTAAATAAACGAGGACATCGATGTTTGTCTCCTGGGTTGTAACGCCATCTAGACTTGTAGGTAGATACCAACGTTTCGGAGAAACGTACTGTCTACATCAGGTGTGGCCAACCCGCGGCCCGCGGGCCGCATGTGGCCCGCCTTGAACATTTTTCCGGCCCGCGAGATTCATCACACTTTTACAAAATATATTTATTTTATAATGATTATCATTATTATTATATTATCTATGTTTACATGTAAGAATAATAGTAAACACAATAATAATAACTCATTATGTTTCAATTTTTCACTCCAAAAAAATGTCTATAGTGTATCTAAATCTAATATGGGGATATATAATTTTATATGTGGCCCGCGGAGTTATGATGCATTTCCAAAGTGGCCCGAAAGATCATTTGGGTTGGCCACCCCTGGTCTACATACTCAGGGTTTAAGACAGTAAGTTCCTTCTAAACGGTATCTAACTATAAGTTTACACGGCGTTAAATCCCAGAAGGCAAACATCGACATGATAAGATTTAAGGTTCTCGAGGCTACAAGTAACGCGATGTACTATGCACCTTTGAAATGCCTGCAAACTTCTACCACACTACACGGCTTAGCAACCCAGAAGACAGTCATCTTCAAACATCGACATTCTCGCCGCCGGGAGAAATTCAGATCCCACAGGCCTCTGAAATAAAAAACACTAACACAATTCCGTATGAAGAATTGTTATCGGCACTTACTTAAAAACTCATTCGTTAGTTTATTTAGGTGGTATACTTGTTCGGTTTAGTTAATGTGGAGAGTAATTTAACCAGTCGGTCAGTTAAACACCAATGTCCCAGCACCGCGAATTCGCGCACTTGATACATTGTTGCAGAGAGGCTGAGAGTTCTAAACTTTTGAAAGGGGATAGACGAGGTCGCCCACGGTGGGGCCTGTTCACCACTGGGCCCCGCTGCCGTGGGGCCGTAAATCTGTCAGCAGAGTCAGCATCGCCACTCGGTCCATCCGTCAAGGAGAACAGAGAGAAAGAGAGAAGCCATTGCAAAGATCGGTTCCCTAGAGAGAATGCTCGCTCGCTGAAACTCATTGCTTCAGCGCCAGTTTCATTTGCCTTCACTGCACTCGTAACGATTCAAATCAAATGGACCCTCGTAGGTAAAGAACAACATAAAATTCACACACCATTCTCTAAAGAGAATGCTCGAGATGTATAACTAAATTCGTGTCACTAACTGCCTCTTTGTCTATCAAAGAAAAAAGAGAAATGGGTGGATTTACAAAAACAAATGAAGAAATAAAGTAAAATCACGCTACAAGACTGAAATAAAACAAATAATGTTCGATTCGAATGGCTAAAACTCTTTAATATTACACGGCTTCATAATTAATTAATGTCGATACTGTTGTTCTGTGTTGTGACGCCGTGTGGTCTCGGGTTCAATGACAGTTCACAAGGCGTTATAACTCAATAGAATAGTATCGACTCTTCACAGTCGAGAGAACCTCAAATCTCACGTAATTAACGTATGTACGCCCCACGTATTTTTATACCAAAACAGCAGTTTATATAGGAAGAATTGTTGCTGCAAGTAAGTCATAAAGACGTAAAGGGGAGTGGAGGAGAAACTCCATGCATTTTATCTTCAGCAGAAGACTGAGGTGGGCGGTCGGCTTCACGTTTCGACTCCTTTGTCCCTAAGGAAATAGTCCCCCGGTACCCATTGGATATGAGCCTGAGGGTACCAGACTCCGTCCGTCTGAGCCGGAAATCGAACTCTGGTCGTTTAGCCCGGAGCTAATTACTTTCCAGAGTTTAGAATAAGACTGGTTTAATATAATCGGCTTTCAGACTAATTGTATAAAAATTAGACAGTGTTTTGTCTACCGCACAATATATGCAACTAAAATAACTGACACTCACGTTCCGTTTTTCACTGGTGAATCTAGTGCTGCCACACTTAAAACTTTACAAGCGATGTCTCTACAGGGATAAGCAGATTTCTGAGTACATCAACACGGCTGTAGTTCCCAGACCTTCCTCTCATGCTCATAAGTTCTACTCCTTGTAAATCATGTTCTAATTCCCCCTTCAAGACCAAAGTGGACAGGTTAGTAGTAAACATTCATTCTTGTTATGGACCCACCCGTCCCTTGGCGCATGGGATATCGTGGGACACCCTGTATCTAATTGAGATAAAATATATGTATAATTAGGGTGAAGCACATATGGGTCTTCGCACATTCGATGCTATCATATCTCACGAGATTACTGCTTTGGTGTCTGGACAAGCAGGCAAAATTAGAGACGAAGCAAAAGAGTGACTAAAATTACACGATGCTGTATCGTTTAAAACAGATGATTCGCTATTTGCAATATGACAAGAAAGAAACAAAGGGTAAATATTTTACAGATTTTTGTGATATAATTATATAATTGCTCGTTTTATAATAGAATTAATACATTTAGATGTTATCTCTTTGTGAAGTAGGCCTTATTAGACCGATATGAATTAAAATTAATTCGCTGAACACTTTTTAGTGCAAAATATACGGTCGTCTTATAGAATCACCGTGAGAACCTGCAATATCTTCTTCGTGCCAACCTCCATTCTTCACTATGAATCTGAGCCCCACAGGTTAGAAAGCAGTTTTCCAGTATTTTGTGTTAAAATTAGTCCACGTTGGGCTATACACTGGTAGGAAAATAAACCGTCATACTTTCTAATACGCTCGATCTTATTAAAAACATTTTGCATGTCAAGTAAGAGATTTCGATGAAAAGCAATTTATTGTAAGCATGACGTGAGATGAGCGGAGAATCCGGATTTGGTCTCGTTAATAAGGTAAGCTACTGTGGCCACTGGATGACTGCACGATAAGCACAGGCCATGTAATATGCAGCTTCGAGAGCTCTGCACACAACGCGATACGAAATCACTGCAATGTAAAATCTGATTTAGTTCATACCATGTCAGAGATCTGAGACGTCAGAAACATAAATTTCGTTGAAATAAGAGCGGATAAGAGAGTGGATATGTTTATAAAAATCCAGTATTGGCGAGTTTATATTGCTCTGTGGTCCTGATACTCATTTATTGCAGATAAAACTATATTTCTTAGTTATGTTCAGAATATACGGCTTATTCTTTGACTGTTGTCGCCGAAATAAGTAGCAAACTTTTTCAATGCGGTCTAACATACAGGTTATATTGTTGACAAAGACAGCCCATAATGGGAAGATTTATCGTTATATTTTTCTTGTATTTCATTAAAAATTTCAACACCAAGATATCAGGAACGTGTAGATGTTTGGAGAGTGGTGGCTTTTTTATTTTAAAATGAAAAACCATTACAATTCCTTACGTTTCTTGTAGAACTACATCTTCACTGCCCCATACATCTCCATGGCGTGTTTTCTTGGTAAATATATACCAACTTAACTTCTTCTAAACCAGTGTTGGACTCTTGTGGTAAGTGCCAACATTGCTGACGTAGAGGCACGGGAATTATATTTGAACAAAAACAAACACTGTCCAAAAACTGGCGAGAATTTCACAAACTCTCAAGTGAAATCAGCAAACACGCAAGCATATTTAGGTAGACATTTCTAACCGTAGTGCAAACGAGAAGTTACACATAGAACTTACACTTCATTTAAGCATTTCCGTCTGGGTAATGAAGTAGAAATTTTAAAGGAATCATTCTGCAACTTAGCCAACCATTTCTGAACAGAAACTTTACTAAAATAGGACGATTGCTGCTGTTTTCTAGATTGTTACGTTCGCCCTGATGACGAAGGCAGCAAGCACCTATGGGAGATCGGCAAACTTCTGCTAGACTACAGGGTGCAACAACCCAAAGGACAGCCATCTTCACACTCGCTGCCGTGAGAACAGGAAATCTTAGAATAACAACTTTATTTTTCCGTTCACATATTCGTGTTAAACATTTCGGAGCATTTTAACATCTAAACTAAAATGGATATCTAATGCCTTTTTCTCTAAATAATTTCAGACACTTCTAATGTAAACAGGAAACACGGCCGGCGTAATTGCAAAGTTCGATTTACCACCCTTCCTTTATTTTTTAATGTTATGAAACAGACTTACAAAGAGAACATGTTTATCTGCTACTTCATCAACATGCGTTTATACTAAAGGAACTGAAGATAATGTCCAGTGAAGAGAAGGAATAGCAAGAGAGACCATAATTTAGTGACGTCACTCCGGACAATAGCGCAGGGTTTGCTGCTGTTGTGGGATTTATTGGAGACGTGACAAAGTACCTGTCCCTGACTCTCTCCCTCCCTTTCTCTCTCTCTCTCTCTCTCCATTGTCTCGTCCTTAGCTTCCTACGCTGACTGGTGTCCCCAGCCAGCTCTTAAAACGCATTAGTGCTGTTAGTGGTGCTGCTGGATGCAGCAGGTCCTCGTCGGAGTCGCAACAAATACTGACCCTATCTGTGCCAGCCAACGAAGGCAGCAGTTAAACGCATAAAATGGCAAAGATCGTCTAAATCAGTGGTATTCAACCTTTTTTGTTAGCGAACCCCCAGATATAATTTCTCTTCAACTTTGTACCCCCAAAGTTGTTGGTGTATAATTCAAGTTATACATAGTATATAATCTACATATAAAATAAATTATATTACTGATTATTCAGTGTTTATCATTAAATAATTTTTTTTAAATTTCATGTACCCCCTAAGATGTCTTCGCGTACCCCCAGGGGTACGTGTACCCCAGGTTGAACACCAACTGGTCTAAATGACACTCAGAATTCTGGTTCGAACCTGTGAGAAAACGGAACTAACTTACTTCACCTCCAGCTCAATAATGTTTACGGAAGCAATCACTGTTTTGAGCATGACTATGTAGTCTCGTGCAGATTTACCGACGTTTCAGAGGTCCTTACTGCAACCATCATCAGGGCGATATCGCTGGCTAACAACGCCTGGCTGCTCGGAGCTGGCTAACGACGCATTTTATCCGATCGTTTCTGATGTATTCCAGTGTGTGGGGGCTTTTCTTTTTCGTTTTTCAAGTGTTAGCAGCCATCCCTATTCCAGACCGGTTTAGTGAGCCGCTAATATGGCCTGTCTGTACATCTGTGTGTCCCCTCTCTGACGCTAATAGACGGATTTTCTTCAAATTCGGTATGTACTGCTTAATACGCCACTGACGTACCGTTATTGTCGTTGATCTCACTTGCATTAACTTTACAAATATTACGTACTACAAATTTGCGATTTGGAAGTGACATTTCATGTAGGAATGTGCAGTAACAAAAGATGGCACGTATTTACATAGTATGTAAACATTATTAGAGAAATTCTTCTGAAGAAATATAGTTATAACATCATGGTGACTGGGGCGAAATAGACTTTGTTGAATCTCTATAACGTGATACGCGAAACCTGCATGTTGATATGTTTCAACAGATCTACAAACAACGTAAACATTCTTTTTTTCGCTACAGTCAAATGACTGTGGCGTTATAAAATTCTGGAAAAGTGTTTTGCCTCACTCTTACCTACCGATCGATTTCTCATAGAAAATAAAATTTCATACCAAAAGATTTTATTTTAGAGACTATGAATTGTATAATTAGGCCTAATCTTCTTCTTACGTCAAGTTCTGATCCTCAGAATTCCTGTGTTTATTTCTTCTTCCTTTCGTCATTCTCTTCCTCCTTCTCCTCTTTCCTTTAGTTCATCCTCAATTTCCACTTTCCCTCATTTCTCTCTTTGTTCCCAAATTCATCATAAAGCCACATTTTGTTTACAACAGAACTTATCAAAGACCACAATTGTTTCAAAAAACCTTTATGATTTGAGATTCTACCTATGTTTATATTTATTCTCCATATCTCGAAGCATTTAAGCTGGAAATGTATACGCTTCGTGATATAGTTAATGTTGATGTAAATGAAGGCCAATGCAATGAATTGAAGCAGACTGCAACATGATCTGATCTATAGCATTGTAAAATATAGGCTAATGCAACCTTTAACATTACACGGGAATTGAAGAAAGACAGATGGTGGAAAGCGACGGAGGAAAGAGAGAAACAGATGCGATTGTGGAGAACACAACAGAACACACACACACATACATTCAGCTTGCAGAAGTCTGAAACAGCAGAAAACTATTTTGTATGCGTACTTTGGATTTATGATTGTTACTTATTACAGGGAGTAATAACTCACGGATGATGGTGGTACGGCGTTATCTCCATCACCACGTGACCCTTTATGTGTGCATAATGTGTGTGTATGTGTGTCTGTCAGGCTAGATGCATGACGGACTTTCTTACAGAATGGTTTCGGTAGTCATAACTTACACGGGAATACAAGCAAGAAGCAGGATGGTGTTGCTCGCTGCTTCGTACGTCCTTTTTAGAGCGTCGACATTTTCTCCCGGTGCGTTATTATTATTCTATGCATACAGTGAGTTAAGGCGAATGTGAAGACTGTTAGTTACCATAACAAATAAGCGCGCAGCGGGACACAGAAATTGAATAGCGACGATTAAGAAACTTTCCAGTATTAACTTAAGCTTATATCGCACTATACAAATATTCGTTTATTGTAAAATTAACACAGTTATCCTTAATTTGTAGCGCACACGGGGAAGACGAGAAACGGGTACAAAATTTTAGTTGGAAAGCTTTGGGGGAAGACACCACTCGGAAGACCTGAGCTTAGATGGGAGGATAATATTAAAATGGGTCTTGGGGCAAAAGGATTGGATTCATTTGCCTCAGGATAGCGATAGTTGGCAGTCTCTTGTAAACACAATAGTGGACCTTCGGGTTCCATAAAGGGCGGGAAATTTCAAAAAAGGGCTGTTCCGTAGGGTTGATTAATTGGTAAATAGTAAATTTCAACATGAACACCAAAATCTCGACATTACTTACACTGTAATAATACCTAATAAGAACCTTTTCTTCGATTTTAAAGTTAAACTGTTATTGAAAGAAAGCAATCATTGGCCAGGTTTGAGGCTGTAGGCTTCCACGACGGTGAGGATGATAATATTGTTCTTCTGGGTACAGTCCTGAAGATGGGGACAGTGTGGTTCTCCGAAACATCTACTGCCGAGTCTACACAGCGGCGAAACCCAAAATAACAGTACAATTGACCAAATTTGGTAATACCGTCGCTCGTTGTGCGAGATTTGCCAAGATTTTTTCATTTTCCAATCGGTTTAAACTTGTGAATACTATAGGCCTAGTTACTGATTATAATACAAGAGTAACTAAAATAAGATCTTTAATCGCACTTATGGATAAATTAGTGTGGCTGGAAGTCCTGTTTACGAGGGGGGGGGGGGGTAGAAAGATGAAATAAAATGTAAGGAAAAAGCAAATAAACAGACAAAGTGGCGGTATAAACAGAAATACTTTTCAACTCAATTTAGCTTCATTTACAGTGTCTTGCCGCATGCGGTCTCAAATCATCGTTCCTACGCGAACTGAGATTGCCACGGAGTGCGTGCACATGAAACCTCCAGTAAGAAAAACTTGCCGTGTCATATTAAAACTGAAAATGTCTTCCTTCTTAACGACTATATAACGTGCGCAGAGCATGAACAATTGCACGCTAATCAGGAGCCGTTTCATTTGTTTACTGCCAGTTGTCTGTGATGTATAGTATGAAGGTTTCTGAAACTGGAATTAATTTACAGACATAAAAGATATTTCCATCCAATTAATGACGCTTGTTAGTAGGCACATTGCGATGTGTCAGGTTTGTGTCTGAATCACGTTATAGTTCCCAGATGTTATAAAAAAAATCCAACATTAAGCCTGTGTACGAAATGTTGGTATTTTTTCTCAACTTCGTTACCATTTCAAACTTCTAAGTTATTTACATGAGGTGTATAAAATAAACACATAACTGAAAGACGTCTACCCATCCCAGTGGTTCATGTCCGAAACCACTCAAGAGATTTAAAACAAATTAATATTTCTAGGGTCTATGGCCCCACTAAAATTTTTGGTACTCATCAATGATAACCCACATTTTCCACGAAACCCATATGTAATGACAACAAATTCCCAAAATCAATCCACGGTATCAACAATTAGCGCATGCAATAAAATACAGACCCATATAGCCTACTAAGTGATTTTTTTACCAGAGTTATAGCAACACGACCAAGCTAACTTCTGACTTGGTAGCAACACTAGAGACAATTATTTAAAATCCTGTTGTATAACAACACACCTTCAAAATATATGCAGCTTTTGTTATCATTATTTCATAGTTAATGTAACAACACGAAGGCAGCGTAAAACATGTATTAACTTTCCTTTCATTAGAGATAATGAATGAATATCATTAATCAGACATGTGAAGTTAGGCACCAAAATGGGTCGCAAATATAGCTACAGGTAATTTTATTCTTTCCTAAAATTTTCTAATATTAGGAAGGTTCGACGCTATACAGTCCCAGCTACTGAAATAGCGTCGTTAAATAAACTAAAATGTTTATTGAGAAGGTGCCATCCTTCAGGGTACATCTGTTAACTTTCAGGTTTCTGCACTGGCGAAAATTATATTATAGAGTCAAAGCGTCACAGATTAAGCTTTACACACTTCAGAGTCTAAATTAATTCCGAAACTTCAAATCTTCAGACACACAGCAAGACTTCCTGAACAGCCCATAGCAAGTCCTTTATCACAGTGTTATTCAATTTTTTTTTGTTCTTGTACCCCCAGAAAAAAATTCTCTTCAACTTTGTACCCCCAAAGTTGGTGTATAATTCAAATTATACATAGTATATAATCTACATCTAAAATAAATTAAATAAATTACATTACTGATTATTCAGTGTTTATCATAAAATAATATATAATTTTTTTAAATTTCACGTACCCCCTAAAATGTCTTCGCGTACCCCCAGGGGTACGCGTACCCCAGGTTGAATACCACTGCTCTATCTTACGCAGTACAACACAGCATAATAGAACGCTACTGTGATCAACAGTTAGGCCCCTGAATTTTGTCTAACACCTACTGCCCCTTTGGGTCAATCTTCTTGTGCATTATCTTTCTAAAGGGTCAATAATGCACCACGGATGGGGAGGTTCTGTAGTTCGAGTGTTAAAAACTCACCATAAAGTAAACGCCGGCTATGAAATGTTTCGCTGTCTTGGAAGAAGCTCATTAGGGGAACTAGGGCTGTTGCTAATACGACACTGAGCCTTCGGTTTACATAACACGCGGGAAATCGTTTATTGGCTGAGAGACTGGACTTTGTTCCATGGAAATGACAGGCAAATAATTCAGATTTTACGCACCCACTACGACGGTTAAGAAGATGACTGTCTGCTGAGTTATTATTATCAATGGCAACGAGCGTCTCTGAAACGTCGGTAAACTTCTACGAGACAATACGGCGCAACAACCCTGAAGAAGGCCCTCTTCAAAGGTAAGCAATTATTTATTTTTTAATTTCGTGAAAGAAAGTATTTTCCTATTCCGATTCTTGGTTGGAATTTGTAGTGCGGGTTATGACAAAAATGTGGTAATTTTCTCTATTTCCTGAGCATGACTCATTCGTCTCCGGTTTGTTATATCCTAATTGTCGACCAGGAGCCGAACGCAAAGGCTGGATGCTCTGAGAAACGAAGTGGTTACATCGCGCAACGACGATTTACTGGACAACGAAACAGTTGGTTAATACTGTTACTACTTCGACACAAACGAGTGAGAACAAACACTGATATTCTTGCACATGAGTTGTCAATCATCTCTCGTAGATGTCGCTAGTGGACGGAGGTGTTTTCCACTGCAGCAGAAGGAGAGGGGCGTTGTAAGACCCGGAGGCGAGACTTCGATGCGGCATCGCGGAGGGGAAGGAAGAAAAAAATACAGCCAAGCGAGCAATGTGAGTTCCTGATGGTCCCGTATATCATATTCGTGACACGCTGAAACAATAACTCAACCGGTTTACTACCGAAATAGACAAGAGCATATCCCTCGTTCCAGCTTTCTCTTCTGCGGCCAACCGACCCAGAACGCAGGGCCGACATACCATGATGCAAAGACACATAACTGGGACGCCACTGCGATTACGCCAGTCATGTGAGGGGCAAAACGGACCATGGAGCTGGGGGGACAAACTAATAGGAACTGGACGACAGTTGGTTGTTTCTTGGCAGTCTAAACCAAGTCTGCGCAACTAAACTGTAAGAGACAGCGAAAGACTTTTCATATTCCGAAGTTGGAGGTATTGTTTCCTCTAAGTTCCGAATCGTGGTCTGTGCGTCCTCATACTAGCAGGCATATCAACCATGAATCTACATTAGGATGGTAGATCAGCCAAGTTGTGAAAACAGTGGAAGAGACTGGCATAAAATGGCATACTATATAAGTCGGTTAAACACAAAAGCTCTGACCTAGAATGACCTACCACTGTGTATACCAACAGACTTTACAGAACACGTCATTTTATCACGAAACAACATATTAGGCACAGACGAACTAGACAGAAAACAGAGCAATATAACGCAATGAAAACAGCACATTTCAATCAATTATAAAGCAAAAACATGTTTAAATAAAATTTGAAAGCACTAAATCTACCATTAGTAAGCATACATCGACTAATAAAATGAAATGCTCTGTTTTGTTAGGTCTGTGTACCGAGTTCACTCACAAACCTGGTATCATTTAATCCAAGTTGGCTGCACTTGTTTTCCAAACCATAATCTAAAAACACAAGAAATATTTAACGAGGCAATTATTATTAATTACAACTTACCTACACAGTCTTCACTGGATATGTGTTTTCAGCAAACTAATCACAATCTTAGGCTACCAATGTTGATAAAACTATGACTCTAAAATCGCAACAGAAACACTAGAAAACAAACTTTTGCACATAAAGCTATAATACCGCGCTGTTAAAACACGCCATCTTCGACTGCAGCTGACTACCAACGTGGCGAACCTAATGACGCGAAATTTCCAGGAAGATGTAAATGACACACGTGTATCGTTTTGCACAGCTATGTCGTTTTAGGCCCGTCTCCCACATGGGCTTTGATTGAAGTCAGATGCTTGAATTTGTTTGTTTCTGTAGGCCTTTTTAAGGACGCTGTCAATATCTTAGACTCTATAGCGTCTTATTAAGGGGTGATTAGTGAATAATGAATTGGGAAGTAAGTGGAAGAAAGCGACAGTCAACTAATAAAACTTAAGAGCCCGGAATAAGTTAAGGAGAAATTAAGGAAACCAAAAGATCAATCTTTGTTCATCCAATCATATTTATCCACTGGCTGATTTATTTAGTGAAGTGAAGTTCTACAACAGAAGTTACATATTTTGTTCAGTGATTCAGGATTCAATGAAATCGAGGTGAAACAAAATCTGATAGGGAGAAAAGCATAGAAGAAGTACAAACTTAAAGTGTTCTGAAAAGAAGACTTTTTCATAAAGAAACTAAGATATATTTAATGAAAACACCTTGAACGTTTACATTTGTATCCTGAACTCGCAGACATGACAAATGAGTAGATCAAAAAATAAAACAAGTTCTCTTGAGGTGATGCAATATCGGTAAATGTGGAGCTAGTTACATGCACACGAACATGGGTTACGTGGTAAGGCATAAGTGTCCTAAGTAACTATAATTTTACCCAGCACGACGTCACTATAAAACAACCTCTACTATCCGATACACGTCTCGATTGAATTAGATTCATGCCGGCCATTTTCCAATGAAGAAACGTCAGCCACGACTGAGTACAAGTACAGAACAAGACGCCCTGAGGGATCTGACAGCCTGAAGGAGAAACAACCGAACGTAAAGAGTGCCCGACCACACAACAAAGAACGGGGCAGGTCTTAACATTCGTTACTCTTTGATTGACGACGTGGAGTGGGGATATAAGCTCCAAGGAGAAAAGAATATTTTATCTGAGTCCCATTTTGTTATTTATGTCTTTTATGGCATACCCTCCTCAAATTCTCTCTCTCGCTCAAGTTGCTTGTCTTTGAACACGGCAGTGAGAAAGAGAAAGAGAGAATAAAGAGGTAAAAGAACAGAGAGAGGGGTTGGAGGGGGGGGGGTAAGTTTAGCAGCGCGAAAAAGCTATAAATTTGTCAGATGTGTCTGTGCGTCTTGTCTTGTCTGTTGTTGTTCTGGGTCTCGAAATGAGGCAATTTGTATGATGGTGGCTGTGGTACAGGTGGTGGTGGTTGCACTATAGCCTACTGATTGATTACTGGTCGGGCCTAGTAACCATGCATTGCTTTCAAGAGACGAACACACTTCATAAACAGCAGTATTCAATTGTGTCTCGATACTCATCCTTATTACATAGAACACGCAATGAAACGAAAAATACGAGGTTAAGATGATGCAATATGGCAGTCAGCTGAGAAAACATTCTTGTTTGTTGGAATAATTATGCATAAAATGCATAAAGATCTTCAGGAAAGTATTTGTGACGAAAATTTCCATCTAACTTTTAAGTCCATATGTAATGGCAAGGCTATGAAGTACTGTAAATTAATAACTACGTTCATATTACGAATTCACTTCTGCACTTCGAAGCATGTAGTTTCCTGGTACGTTAAATTTGTCAGAAATAACCTAAAGAATCTAACAGCTGTCATCGTTCTAATTGTTGACATGTTATACAAATAAACACTGCAGAATTTATGGGTTTATAAAATGTGAAGCTCTCACGATGACTGAATGTAATAAATTTTACTCGGGCAATGAGACGAGAATGGATTTTTTTTTTCATGTCAATGAAATGAAAAAGAAAACTCATTCTCACACGACCGATAACCCGAGAGAATGTCACTGAATTTTTGTGTTTACGATATATCGCTGATCTCAGTTTAACACGTCTAGGCCCAGTCGTTCACTAGTTATCGCCGTCAAATCGAAAGTTAAATACAGAAATCTCGCGACCGAAACGTTTGTTTTACGTTATACGAAAAGTAGCTTAACATAAGTTTCGTGGAGCATTATATACCACATGCAAGAATCAGAATTCAGTGGCGCTAGAGCAGCGAAGTCGGGTTCTTCTGCACCCCCCCCCCCCTTGAAACACAGTCACTTTGTACACCCCAATTTTCACAGTCTCTTCACACTGTAGTGAAATATCCATTGTTATTACACTACATGTTTCGACAGTACTCAGTCACCATGAGGTCTATAAAATTATATAGAAGTTGCCCAAGTGTGCATTATAAATTATTTAAATACACTAAAATATTTTTCTACCCGACCGCCCACATTTCGAAAGAAAACACTGCCTCCATCTTCACGGCGCAAGAAACCATAAAATCACAGTACCTGTACTTATAAAGCCTCGTAAACCTTAAATTCTTTGCAAAATTTATTGTTTTAATTAGACTGCCGTGTGAAGTTCATATTTTTATTATTTATTTCATTGAGGTAAATTGACAACGGTCTTACTTAGGAAGAATTTTTCTCCGGAATTTAGACGCTGAGGTGTAGACATAGTACCTTTTTACTCGTCACACAACGAATATAAACGAGACCAGACACAAACTTTTATGATGGAGAATGTCAATTAATGTTTGGTATAGGCTATAAAATACTTTTTACTGTATGCAATATTTTTCCCTGCAAAAACAATGAACTTTTAACAAGAAGAGATGCTGAATGAATAGTGCAGGTCTATATATCCTAATAGCCTTCTGACGACACACCGCAATTTGTTATAATTACAGCTCCCATTTACGTGTTTGGCGACATTTCTGTAGCTCTCTACGCAGGGCAAAAAAAGAATTGCATGATGACATTTGCCTATCTGCATCTGTAGTCAGGCAGTTAATGAAATAACAGCTCGGATACTCTACACATGTCCGTCCATCTGTTTCACGCACTGGTGAAGGAATTAACTGTCTCCTCACTGTTTTCAACCCGGTTGCTTGTGATCTCAACACACCATTAACGTTTCGAATTTCGAGAGATTTGTGTCACTTTGTAAAGGTTTCCGTAAATCACTGGTCCCTCGTCATAATTACTGTCTGAGATATTCCACAACGACTGGATTGCTTTTCAGTCCCAATGAAGGAACGTAACAAGTTTTATGGCTGATTCTACCCACTATATCGCCACTAGTTCACGAGCTGCATTAACTAATTAACAAACAAACCACGAAAGTAATTTATAAATATTCACTCAACCTATTGATTATTTCGCAGATCAAATGACTGCGTAACTGAATAATTAACTAACAAAGTACGTGATCAACTAATTAACCGACTCACTGGCTGGCTGGCAGACTAAATAACTGGCCGATTAATTAGGAAATAAACTAATGGGTTCCATGTTATTACAGAGACTTCCTTTAGTAGGAGATAATTACATGTTAATTATTATAGTTACATCAATTATGACATTAGTTGTATTATAATAGTTGTAATCTTAATTATAGATTTATAAGTAGTATATGTAATTAAAGTAACTAGTAACTAGAGTACACTACCTGCAAAACATGCATTCGAAAGCAAAGGTTCGTCACTTTTTGGACGAAAATGTTACTGGTCCTAGCACTGACTCAGGTAAACCCTTCCTCTACAAAATTCATTCCTACGACAAAGTTATCATATAGTTATTAGCATGTCTCTGCCTGCCCGTCGTTGGAGCAGAACTTCATCCACGAGTAATTGCACAGGCTATTAAGAATAAGTTGAACTCTACTCTCATAATCCCATCAAGATTTAGTGTTTAAGCACAATGACAAATATACCCTTATTTCTATTACTCGGTATCAGATGTAGGAAAGTGGTGATCTTCACTTACCGACCGCATTACACATGGAAAGAACCTTCAGTTACCTTTAGGTTGCGTGAACTCCCAAATGGTCTGAACACGGCGAAAAAAAGAAAAGACCTCAATAAAATCTTCTCGGGCAATCAGCCGCGACAAATGGTTACCGCAGTAAACCGACGTTTCGGGAACAAACTCTGTCCCATCTTCAGGGTTCCGATGTGACTGGATCCTCGGAAGTCTCCTGTCACACGTCGGTTTACTGATTGCCCGAGAAGATTTTATTGATTGTACTCGCCGCGAAAGTCTCAAATCCTATAAGAAACGACCTGCTCCTCCCGAGAATCGAATGCCGGTCATTCACTTCACAATATCCTTTTTCTAGCTCAGCCGTCTTAACTGCATCTTGTACCTACTTTCAGTAATTAAAGATGGCAGAGTGCTGTAAGAGTAAAGCTTTACACTTGTATTCGGGAATGTATCCAGCTGGAAATCGGCTGATTTTCGAGGCTTTTCTCAATCTCTCTAATGATGTGTATGACTGCCTACTTCCGAATCCTTACCCATTCCTCTGATATATATAATATAATAAAATACTGCAATGTATGTGATGACTTTATAGAAAGTAACGCAAAGCAAGAGGGCAGTCCTCTTAAGCAGCCAGCCAGTGGTTCCTGGACGGCTTTTATCTCAGCTGTCAGTCTTTGCGGGTCTCCTGCGGCCAAGTTATTTATCACTGCAAATTACAGAGTGTCACACATTGTGCGCCCCCCGCCACCCCTACACGCCCTGCCCAGCGTCCCTTGATGGATGGAAGACATCTCCACTCACGAAACTTCACCCGGCCAACAAAAATATTCCCAACTGTAATGGAGACTCTGCTTTAGTTTATCATTTGCTTTCTGAGACTAGAAATGAAGCTAAAATCTCAGTTGTGATAAATCACAATTCGTAAAATACCATCATGACACGAATGCTTGTACACGCATAGCCTATGCATGTATGCGTGACGGATAATATTAAAATGGATTCTATAAAAATACTGTGTGAGGGTGAAAATTGGTTTTCAACTGGCTCTGTATAAGATCCAGTGGCTTGTTTCAGGGAGCATGGCAAAGAAATTTTGGGTTCCGTAATAGTACGAAGTTTCTTGACCATATGAGTAACTATCAGCTTTATGCACAAAAATATAGGTCTTCCGTATTATCAGACATTTTCGATTATTCGATCGATCTTCGGTCCGGCTTAGGTCGGATAGTCGGGACTGTTAAATAACTCGAAGAATCAACATCACTAATACCGCCTTGCGTCCTCACCTATTGCTTCTGTAAGACACGTCTTACAATGACCTTCTCTCCTCCTCGGTCTTCCTAGGGGTTGTTTTCCTAAAGGTTTCCCACCAAACTTCTGTATATTTCAGTGTCATAACAGTTGTGCCTATATAAAGGTCCCTCCAGGGCTACGTGCAGGTCAGAGATATAATACCACAATAGGCAATGAAATATAAACTGCTGAGGCGAAGAAATTCTGAATTACTGAAAAATAAAGGAACCAAATACACCAAGAGTATCTACAACAGAAAAGTAAGTCTAATCCTGCATGTATAGTTAATAATGAAAATGTTGGTATTACTTACCATGACGTAGAGGTCCGCCAATCACAGACAGACAGAATTGCCAGTCAGGAATTCGGAATGCGACAATTTAGTGATGAGATGCGATGTAACGCTTTCACTACCTATTGGCCGATCTGTAATATAATAATATGTTACCGTAGTTTTGGGATGGGCTGGAAATTTCAGTAGACAATACACCATTCAAGAAACAAAGCGCTATATACAACATTGCATTCCAACCTCCACAGCAATATCCAATCATCTTTTATGGCATTGTTACGGTTCAATAGGCAACATAATAAACCATAAACTTCATATTTTGTCTCTTATAAGTGTAAGCAAAATCTACCACAATGCTTAAATAAATTGCAATCCATCCCATCGAATATAAACGATGCATAAAAGGGAGTATTTTATGCATTTTGAAATTTGTTATGGCTTCTATCGGATACGTGTCTTGAAAAATAATACTATAAATGTGACAAAGAAAATCTACAAAATTGGACAAGGTAAATAAAAGACGTTCGTGTATGTGCAATAGTGAGAGCAATCTCCCGTGCATGGTCAGCGTGTGTAGCGCCAGCCATCTACTGTTCATATTGTGAAGCTTTTCTGTCGGAGATTCAAATGTATCACCTCCAAGACATGAAAATAGCGGGGGTCACCAACCACGTTCAATTATACAAACAACGGTGGAACATTTTCTGAGATATGAGGTTCTCACGGCAGGTATCGATTGTCGTCTTGTCGATACGAACCAAAGTTTCGGGGAAACGTATCCCTTCCATTTTCAGAAGCGATGGTAACCACGTACAAGACTACACGGCATTACAACCCAGAAGATCCATTGACATGAATGGAAAGGTTTACTCCAGACTGACATTCACAGGTTTCTAAATGTGCTCTTTGATTTTGATGTTCATTTACGTAGGAGAGGATTCACTGTTGGAATTCTAATCTAATGACACAGGCAAACGTTGAGGTCGGTTAGAAAACCTACTTCACATTGCCGGCTATCCTGAGGGTCTACCTATTTTTACGAAGTCCCTCCAGGCAAATTCCAAGATAATATCTTAAACTAGGCCACAGTTGTGTTCATCCACATACTTTCCAATTTATTACTAACCAATCTGTCTGCGTAACACTCGTATAAACAATTGAAGGTGTCTTAAATAAAACAAGAAACAGCAAAGAATCAGGCTTATTTAGTCATCACATTTCTTTTAATTAGACCTACATGTCATATACCTGTAACAGGCAAATTTTTAGCTACGTATACAGCCGTGCTCTTGTGTAACGAAACACTTCTGAGAAAATCATAACATTTTTCACTTCATGTTAAGTGCGGTATATATTGGACCGATAGTAATTAAAATTAAGATTGCTGTCTTCTGAGGATGTTCAGCCGTGTAGTCTGATGATGGAGATACCGTGTACCTCTAAAACCTCGATAAACTCTATGAGACTATACGGGGCAACAATCCAGAAGACAGCCAAGTTCATACTCGTCGCCGTGAGAACCCAAGATCTCACTAATTAAAATTAAATTCACGTGGCAACATCTAGTAGACAGATACTGGCAATATCATATGTAATGGAAATTAGTTCAGGAATTTTGCTGATAAAGCTAGCTAACGTAAGTTCACATATAGGCTTATTATGATCTCGCTTCACGCGTTGGTTAGAAGGAATTTAGAATCAGACCATCTTATCTACTCCCACGCTTAGTGGAATTGTCCCCTTTAGTTTGAATTTATACAGTGAGTAAAATCTGTGAAATAAAATAGCCCGCCACTTTTCAAAATGTGAAACTACACATTCACGGCTTTTCAACAATATAAATTATACTCACCTTCGAAATACGTAACAGAAGGAGAGAAGAGAATAAACACGGAAAGCGACAATTACGTTGATTAGGTGAGATTTCCAGTTTTAACGGAGTATAAACACGACGATGGCCGGATGACGGAGGCAGTAAGCGCCTCTGAAACGTCGGTTAGTAACTATCACACTACACAGCGCAACACCCCATAAGACAACCATCTTCAGGGATAATAGAGTTAACTGCCCTTATGCTAGTCGGACTTCAGCGGAGCAGCTGAAACACAAAAATATTTTCGTGGGGCGTGAAAGAGGAAAACTGCTATTACACACACTATAGAGACTGTCTCTTTCTACGTAAAACTACTGTCGTTACTCAAAGCACCCCGCGCCCTGCCTGATGTGGGCCCCTCCCACAGCCCATACTTCTCCGATGTCATGGCATTATCTGGTAAAATATTTGATCAGCACAGCTCTGTGTAATTATATGCCTTTTAACAAATGAGTTATTTCGGTGTCCGGAACGAAGGCTGATTTATACGGACAGCTAGAAGTAGGCTTTCGCACGTTCAGATAAGTGACTTTGATAATATGCTAATAATAATTTATTGGACACCTTCTCATGGAAAGATGGCGTTCATCTTTTTCGTCGGACAAGAAATGTCTTGAGATGCCGATCTTGGTAACGGCGTACTTACACGAAAGAAACATTTTGAGAGACAAGCAAACAGAATTATGACTTTTACAGGTAATGTGTCTTAGATGCGGTTGATATTGTGAACAAACCATGCACAATAATTTTAGACCTACGTCAATTTTCATACTTGAGGGATGTTTTCTGACAATCCTAACAGATTATGAAGAATATAAACTTCGTTGAAATATTTACATTAAAACAAAGTAAACACAAAAGCATCTCCATTGCTCCAAAATATTATAAGTGACATAGCGGGAAATTAAACCCGCAAAATGTTAATCGACTGGTAACATGAACGTGAAACTCTGATAAAAAAAATATTGGTATACGTTTTCCATTACATAAAATCAGTCGATTAACATACATATGTTAAAATAACTATTCTCTAAACTGCAAATTTTATCTAGTTCAATACACAAAAAATACATATATCTTGCCCGCATTTACAAAAATAAAAGATAGACCGTTACGTACAGAGCAAAAGATATTTTGTAATTACATTATCATTAGTCAAATTATGAAACCATTGTTTTCCAACGGTCTGCAGCTATTAGAAATGTAATTATTTTATTTAAGTATTCCAGTTGTTTAATAAACAATTTACTTACGCCCTAACGAATGAGCTTTTATTATGACGGGTGTTTTCACTTTTTTAAGTAACTGGTACAATTTCCTTTACTAAAAAAATGTTGTCCAATCCCGCATGTTGGAAAACACTACTTTTACTGATATTATTCTGTTAAGTAAAGTAAATTATTTTCCCATATTACGTTGTGTTTCTGTTCTTTTTACAACTTCTACTATGGCATTTGGAATCATAAATTATTTCACTATTAACAGAATACAAATGTAAATCCTGCCATATCAACTGATGCTTCATACCTTACTTATTTGTTTTAGAGGCATTAGCTCACAATAAACTTCCTTTTAGACTGTCGGTGTATTACTAAACGTATCAGCTTCCTTTTAGTGGTTGTATGGGGCTCCAGGCATTAGGAGGCTTTACGACTGTTTCCTAGGAGGTCAATGTTACGTTGAAATCGGGTTTTCTGTATTCGCGGCGATGTCATTTGCAAGATTACCTGCCCTTACAAGTTTTGTGAAGCCTTTATAACGTATTTATATATCTATTTACCTTTCCCAGTTCAATGAAAACCTTTCATTGTATCTTCTACAGGATCATATTAATATCCTGTTTTAAGAATATGTTGTGAAAGTCTGGTTTCTTTTATGGTCTTTGATGACCTGTAAAGGCCCTTCCCGTGTGTCCTACACTGCGTGCTTCTGCAAGTAGAATACCACTCTCAGTAGGGTTGCTGGTAGCAGCTGTTTTGTGTAAAAATAATTGTATTTATTTCATTTATAAGTTAAACTCATTGTTTTGTTGTAACACTTTATCTCAATTTAATCCTTTGGCTGCAAATGGTCATATTTAACATCAGAATTTGTGTCACTTTGCATGATTTATTTATGAATATTTTTGAATATATTGTATTTTATTGTAAACAGTTTGTTTGTATAATTTTTAGAGTTTGGGCCTTGTGGATGTACTGTTACTTTCGTTCCTGAAGTTCAGGACATTTCCAAACCACTGAGCAGCCATTGGATTAATTGGGATTAGTAATGTGGTAGGGTTGCCTGTTCATCTCATAATTGCCTGTGATTATGTAAGTGTGTTGTGTCATTACAGTTTGAACATAATGAAGTATCAAAACACTGCCTAATTCCAATGCTTTTGGTTATTAGTACTGTTTAATGTTTTTGTCATGCAGTTTCCCTTTTTCTGTTTTGGTTTGCACTGTGATCCTGTTGAATTTAAGAAAAGGTTAGTATGGAACCTGTAGTTGGCATTGGGCACAAGTTAGTGAGGTGTAAAGTTTTGTCAAATTGAAACTTCATTTATATATTTTTATTTATATTTTAATATTGAAGTGCAGACGTGAAGCAGAAATTTCTGATTTGTTGAAAATGAAAAATTCAATAAGCTAGCAGTGTACAAGCTTGGTCTGGCAGCTTGTGTTGACATTCCTTCTTAATTCTATAAATTAAGTATTTTCCTTTCATATATTTAAATCATTATTGGAGGATGATATAAATACAATAAAGAGGAACACAGAAGTTTTACTAGAAGCTAGTAGACAGGTGGGGCTAGAAGTAAATTCAGAAAAAACTAAGTACATGTTAGTGTCTCTTCGTCAGCAGACAGGCTGGCAGAATTATCTTAGGGTGGCTAATAAATCCTTTGAAAGTGTCACAGAGTTCAAATATTTGATAACAGCAATAACAGTTTAAAATTATATTCATGAGGAGTTAGGAGAAGACAAAATTCTGGAAA